>CM033642.1:150545457-151037866 GCA_019512145.1 Engystomops pustulosus
TAACAGATACAGTAGGGTATAATAGGTCATCACTGGACGGAACAGTCCCTACTGCGGCCAATTCTGGACGAAGACTGGTGAGATCCAACCTTTTCTTCCCAACACTGGCATATCTGCACTAATACATGTGGCCCTCTCTCATGCTGTTTTTGTAAATATTGGTTATGGTACGGCAATTTTTGTCCGTGTATGTGATTGTTTGTTTACTAGTTGTTCTCTTTTACGAATTGTGGTTCATAGTATCATAGTATATGAGGCTGGAAGGAGACGCAAGTCCATCAAGTCCAACCTTCAAGAATTAAATAAATGTTTTATCCCCATAACCCGTGATATTTTTTCTCTCCAGAAAGGCATCCAGGCCTCTCTTGAACATGTACATAGAGTCCGCCATAACAACCTCATGCGGCAGAGAGTTCCACAGTCTCACTGCTCTTACAGTAAAGAACCTTTGTCTATGGTGATGGTAGAATCGCCTCTCCTCTAGGCGTAGAGGATGCCCCCTTGTCCTGGTCACAGGCCGAGGTATAAAAAGATCTTTGGAGAGATCCTTGTACTGTCCGTTCAGGTATTTGTACATTGTAATGAGGTCTCCCCTCAGTCGTCTTTTTTCTAAACTGAATAATCCCAAATTTTGTAATCTGTCATTGTATTCTAGTCCCCCCATTCCCCTAATAATCCTGGTTGCTCTCCTCTGCACCAGTTCCAGCTCTACTATATCCTTTTTATACACTGGAATTGAATTGGACCACGGACTTGAAGGTGGTCGCCTTTAATCTATCTGAATTAATAAATATGTTTTAATAAATTGTGGCATTTTGATATCTTATTTCAACATAATTTATTGGATGGTTTTCACCATCTGAAGTAGCCATCTCAATCTTACACTTTTTCCTGCACCACTGTCCTGTCTAAACACGTCCAACAATCAGCTGACAGATAAGCTGCCATCATATCTTTAACGTTGGCATAAAAATCATAGTTTATTGGTAACATGTGAATGGGGCGGCTATTAGCAATAAGCAAACTAGTTATTCACCCCTAATATAACTGCAGCTGCGTTGCACGTAATAGACTGCAGGATGCTCAATTACTACATTTCAATACATCATTGATGGAGTGGTGTACTTCATTCTGTTTCTGCCATATCCCCCACTGGTCACCTATTTATGACATACCTTTAAGGATGCCTTCACAAGAATGTTTGTAGCCCATGGAAACACGCCATATGTCAGCCTGATTCCATGGATTGCAAACCTTGTACAGAACACATGTATAATACACTTTTGCTTTATACCGAAAATATGAGGCAAGGACTTGCTTGCCGACAGTAACAGTTTATACAGTGTCAGCTATGTAGTCCGGCAAGCAGAAGGGAAGTCCTTGCATCATATTACGGGATAATGCAAAGACTGCCAAGTCTGTACAAGGTGTGGAGTTGTGTGAATGCAGCCTCAAAGGTGTGTTCCTGTGATCTACAAGTTAGCCCCTAATCACAGTATAGGGGCTAACTTGCTGATCGGTGGGGATCCAAGGGATGAGACCCCCAGGGTTCACGAGAACATGGATCCGTTGTACCCCCATTGTAGATCCAGAGGAATAGAGCAGCCAGGCACTCTACTCATCCCTATGACGCTGACAGAGATTGCCAAGCTCTGTACGTAACAATATCTGTCAGCGCCATAGAGATAAATAGAGCCGCTGGTGCATGCGCTTCCAGCGGCTCTCTTCATTTCGGGCTACAACTGTTAGGAACTAACTTGTATGTCGCCGGACAACCCCTTTAAGCTTTGCAAGGGACCTCCATAAACTGCTTTGAACCAACTGTAAGGCCCCTTTCACACTTGCGTTTTTCATGCGCGTTTTCTGCGCTTGCTTTTGACGCGCAGAACTTGCATTGCACTCTGGCCCATTGTAACCAATGGGTCTTTTCAGACGTTTAAATCTCGACATGCACTACTTTTGCAAGTCACGCGCATGAAAACCGCACCATACAAGTCTATGGAGATGCATCAAAAACGCATTGTACTCTGAGACACTTACAAGTGCAATGCGTTTTTCACGCATCAATTGCCATAGAAAAGATAGAGCTCAGTCCTGAGTCCATTTCACTAGCATTTTCTGCGCGTGAAAAACGCATTGAAATTGCATTGAAAATGCGCATGAAAAACTGAGACACTGAACAAACTCTGACTGAAAACTGATTGCACTCTGATGCAAAATGTGCGTTTTTCACTGACCAAACCCCGATCGCACCCTGATCAAACTCTGACGTGATCTGCAAAGCAAGTGTGGAAGGGGCCTAAGTGTGTTCATTAGCCACAACAGCATTTTAAGAGGCGAACCTGTGCCCTCGACCTTCCTGCAGCTGTACTTGATATTATAGCTTAGCCCTATTGAATACGCTGCAAAAAAGGGGCACATGATGTGTCGGGTGTTGAAACTCCTAGGATTTAAAATATTTTATCTTTCATTCTATTACACCATGGTACATCGAAGGGAATCAAAACCAAAAGGAGAGAACTGTGTATTTCCACAAACATCATTGTCTGCTTGTGAAAGAAGGAACAGATATGGTCTATATTCTGAGCAGAATGTGCCTCAAATACCAACGTGAGAAGATACCTAGGATAGATATCCCATAATGCCCCTTCAACTAGACATGCTTTTCTGCAGAAAAACCATCTGGCTTCTTTAGAGCACCTCCAACAAGTACAGAAAGGAAATTGTATTCTTTAGGCAGCTGTGAATTAATTTTATGAAATCTTTTAAGATTTATCCAATTCGTACAATGTGTGCAAAACAGAGAGGTGACAGTCGTCCTTTTTCCAAGTTGCCAATGAGTTCCTGTATTGGTAGCTGTGCAGTAATACTGATATATAAGAATATGCCACTAAAGTCTACACTTAAGTTAAAGGATATGTTTATACACAGCGCAATAAAACTAATATATTCACTTAAAGTCTGGAAAAGTCAAAAGACATACTTTATTGTAGACCTATGATACTAGAAACCTGAAATTACAGATTGAAGTAACAAATCTGTTCCCTAGAGGGGACTGTCACTCCATATAGGAGAAAGGTGGCATGCAATCTGTCTCCAAAGAGCCTCTTACCGAATTTTTCACAAAATATTCAGTGGATGGAGAGCACAAGTTTATGAGATTGTTGATCACTTTGGAAAGATTCAGGTTTTTGAAGCAGTATTACCAAAATAAATGTGTTGCAGACCAGAGTGACGACCCCTCACCACCTGTGTGTGTAACATTTCATGTCTCTTCCATTAGTCATTTATAAACAATATAGAAAATATGCTACATCAAACATATTTTACACACAATAAATGTCTAAAATGACTAAACAAATGCGCTTGGAGTCTCCCAGATCAGTATACACAAAAACCTGGTCTAGTATACACACAAAACTTGTGGCATTACCAATAATGACAACAATGTTTTCCCCGAAACATATTCTGCATTATGTAAGGAAAAAAAATCCAAAAAATAGTCCACGATTAGCCAATACAACATCCATTTCAATATCAATCCAGATGCACCCCCCAAACACACACAGCAACACAGAGGTGAGTGTCTCTAATCTACTACACCAGACACCATGTCAGTCCTGTACAATGTAGAAGCATTCAGCATATATATGACCACACAAAATAAAAGGTGACCCAGAATAAAACCTTGATGCAACGCAGAGACAACCACTAAAGATAATTATAAAAACAGATTTTGGGATATGCCCTGGACTGTAAAATGCAGTAAGTGTGATGTATAGGCTTTGCATGGTTGAAAGCTGCACATCCCCAGAGCACGGTGGATGAGAAACTATCTAGAGCGCTATAAACTTCTGTAAGAAATCACTTCCTCTTCTGAGTACACCACCATTTCTATAACCAATAAGTACCTACAGATCGTGTATATGTAAATCCCTTCACCAGGAATAAGAAAACCACAAAGATGTACTGATCCGATCCCGTGTGCAACTTCAACATTTGCAGTGACGTAGAAAACTTATGAGAAGCTAAACAAATCCAAACGTTAATAGCTAAGTGATACATTAGTAAAAGTTCCTATAAGTCACTTTCTCAAAAGTCACAGGACACCATCATCCCTTGCTCGGTAAACACACAGCCTTCTTCGCTGGTAGCAACAATTACAAGATACAAAAAAAATAAACTATGGTAATTTTCCCAAAGATGGTTACATTGAAAGAGAAAAATAGTGTAGAAAAGCTCAATAATCAGGTTACGCGAGGACAGTGTACTCCAAGTACTTTGCGTCAGATGACAGCAACCAGCTAATGGATGCCCAAAAACATCTGTCAAAAGGCAATGCCCAGAAGCAAGTCACTGGACGCAAGTGGATCCCTCCAAAGGGCGACAGTACTGGGGTAAAAAGTAAAATAAAACTTAAGCATGCGGTGGGGACTGAGCTGTATAGCGCCATCAAGGCCATTTTGTTGCTTAGTGTATGCATAAAACCATTTTATGTCAAACCGCAAAAGGAACATTTAAAAGGCATAACAAAACATGGTCAGAAATGGATCATTACAGCCTATACTATATACGGCCTATATGTAAAAACAAGGCCACTAATGCCAAAAGCAAGCCTTAAGACATAAACAAAGAAGTAGTGAGGGACGAGCAATGACAGGAAGTTCTGGGGTGTAAAGGGTGAATGGCACAGAATGCCAGCTAGGTATAGACATACAATGTCGGGCAGGGTCTTTTGTTTCCTGGCTATTAGATGTAGGGTTAGCATTTCCCCCCATTCACAGTACATGTTAGTATTCTGTAAAGTTACACTCCAGCCACAGCACAACAAAGGAATCCATAGATGTGAGAACCGTCCACACTACCTGCCACACATCTGCTTCCATGCACCCCAGAGGATCATGGGAACGGCACAGACCTGTACAATAGAAGCAGCACCCTGCCATACACGTATACAAAGAGGCTGCACACAACATGGAGCACATTCCACATCCTGGGGCCTCCACATCACTGGCGCCCATACTCACAGCCTGGCACCCAGGAGCCGCACAGCCTGCCGGCCACCCGTCCCTACAGCCGCGGCCCCCTAATAACGAGTCAAAGCAAATCATTTACGTCAATCTCTACCCGTTTCACGGCACGTCCTCGCGTTAATGCGCTGCCCCCCGGCTGCTCCCGTAACAATAGAGGCCTCAAAACATGGGCAGGGGGAGGAACCACAAGCGGAGACCGGCCCCTTTTCTAACACCCGTCTCCCTCTTCCGGAGCTCTAAATGCACACAATATCGTCTTATGGCGGGAGCTTGCCGTCCCCGGCACCGTACGGTGATAATGTAGACTCAATACTCACGGGCGGAGCGGGAGGATGGAGTCGGATTGAGTCAGTATCTCTCTCTGCCCCCGGAGCCGTCTCCCTACCGCTGCCTATCACTCCGACAACATGGCGGCGCACTGGGGGGACTTGGAGCCGTCTCGGTGCATCATGGGAGGAGGAGGGAGAACTGGGAGCTGTGTTACCTTGGAAACCCCGGGGCCTGCTGGGAAACCAGGCCAGGTTAAGATAAATCTATGTGTTTCAGCCATTGCCTTTATGTATTACTAGAAGATAAGTTGTGAGGAACTTCACACAGGATGTAGTCACCTTAGTATTAGGAATTATTACTATAGCACTTAGTATGATGTGATTTTACAGTATAATAGAATACTAATAGTAAGATTGTATTCCAATTATGAATAAGCAGCTATTTACACTATTGCAGTATTTTACAGCCTTGCTCAAATTCTCTTATAACAACCAGGGTATTATAAAATCCATGTTCACACTGCTGCCCTATGTAGCCATAACTTTTTTATTTTTCCGTGTACAGAGTTTAATTAATTAACATTCCTTGCAATGTACTTTCCGAATGCAGGACAATTATAAAAAAACACAGTTGTGCCATTTCCTTATGATGTTTTCATATCTCCAAACCGTCTCCGATCCAGCAGGACAGTCCTGGATTTGGTGCTCTTCGCTTCCTCGTCAGCTGGAGGTATGGTAAGGGCTACAGATCCTCATCATCACTGGATGCCAGCCACCTTCAGAGCTGCACATAGCTGTGGTAGAGGTGGGAGCAGCGCTGCTACCAGAACGGTAAGTAACTATGCTGTTTTTTGTTTTTAATTTTACAACAACAAAGAAAAGGGATAGAGGGGCACATAATGCAAGGAGATGAAGGGTCCACATTGTGAGGAATAGGGCACAATTTAAGGAGGAGCACAATATGAGGGCA
Source organism: Engystomops pustulosus (assembly GCA_019512145.1). Taxonomy (NCBI): domain Eukaryota; kingdom Metazoa; phylum Chordata; class Amphibia; order Anura; family Leptodactylidae; genus Engystomops; species Engystomops pustulosus. The sequence goes on from CM033642.1 coordinate 150,551,730, forward strand.
GAACAGTAAGGTAGGGCATTACTGTATAAGTGGGGAAAGTGACAGTCAGGAGTAATATGTACATATTATACATACTCGAGTATAAGCTGAGCCCTGCTTGACTTTTACACGAGTATACACATAACACAAAAAAAATGTATGTACTTGTGCTCCTCGCAGCTCATCTTCTCTTCACGTGCTACAGAAGAGCAGGCAGAGACACGTCCATGCACTCTGCCTGCAAACACTCTATGACATCATCAGTGGCGACACCACAGTTTTACAATATGTGCATGGGCTGCGCTCATGGAAAGCCGAGGTAAGTACTGAGTTGTGTGGGTTGTTTTTTTTTAATAGAACGAGGGGCTGGTGCAGGTTATTTCATTACTGGGAGGAAATTACATTACCATGTGAAGCTGTATGGGCATTTCAATACTAGAGGAGGCTGCATGGGCATTTCAATACTAGAGGAGGCTGCATGGGCATTTCAATACTAGAGGAGGCTGTGACCAATGTATTTCTCAATCTAGGCCAGTGGTTCTCAACCTTTGTAATGCTGTGACCCCGCAATACAGTTACTCATATTGCGGTGACCCCAAACCATGCGATTTGCAGCAAAAACACAATAAAATCGTGGCTCCAAAGGCTTTAGGCGACCCCTGTGTTTTGGTCGTTCAACCCCTGCTGGGGTCACGACCCACAGGTTGAGAACCACTGATCTAGGCTCTTCTTAGACGGCAGGCAGATTGAAGGAGGAGGGTGCACAGCTCACGGATAAAGGCCTCATGCACACAGCCTTCAGATCACGGACCCCATAGAGGTCTAATGGTACCCGATCACTGTACAGGGAAAAAATTATCTACAGATAAACACAATATTTACTTGGGCCCCTTGCACATGAGCGTGTACTCGCTTAGGCTATAACAATGGCTAGCATAACAGGTGGAGGAAGGCTCCATATAAAGCCAAAGAAATATTCACTGTAAAGGAGGGAGATGGTGAGCATTCAATCCCATTTGCCTGTTGTGGGTACATATTAACACAGAGTCCCAGAACTTGTTCAAAAAGTTGCATGTGACATGAAAAACACACGCTTTCCTGAATAATGTTTTATTTTACACCATCCCTCCATTATTTATATTTGCGTTATGGCATTCTTACTTAAATCCTTATGAATCAGGGAGGGTTCCATTATTGCACTGATAATACAATGGTGCTGTTAGCCGCTGCAACGACAGTGCACATCTAAAAGTGACCTTTGTTATCTTGGTTTATTGATATAGTTTTTTTATTTTTGTTACCTTTGTGTAAGGGAGTGTACAATGATATATCTGTGTGAAGCTCAGTAAAATTTTCCACAAAAATTGGCGCACTGTGTTTTTTTCACAAAAGTGATTTTTCACTGAACCCATTTTGGCAAAGGCTACCTACACATGACATGTTTTTTCTATATGGAACGTAAAATGTCAGTATTTTTCAGTATGCAATCAGTATCTTATCCCTATGGCCAGAAATATGTTTCGTGTGTCATCATTATGCCATCCATTTCTGCGTATCTGCAAAAGTGAAAGAAGACTTCAGAACATCAGAAGGCATTTAACACTGCACATACAGTACACTGGACTATAAATGACACTGTTGAAAACCTGCCAGTCTAACACATACACAACTGCTCAAAATCCTGCCTAATGATAAATCTCCCCCTATGTGTCCACAAGCCAAAATGGATTTGGTGAAAAATTACTGGTATGGAAAAAAAACACCATTGTAAATCTGCCCTTACTGTTTTAGGAAAGTACATTTTCTTTATTTTCTTTAAGTAGTCTGGATCTGTACATATTTTAGCATTTTATCACAGTTTGCTGCAAAATTTGCATGAAGGTGGTTGTGTGTATTACCATATATACTCGAGTATAAGCCTAGTTTTTCAGCACAAAAAATGTGCTGAAAACCCAAAATCGGCTTTTACTCGAGTTAAAATATATATCAAAACTCACCTTTCTGGCTTCCCCCGCTGTTGGCTATATACTGAGGCAGGGGGCTGGCTATATACTGGGGGATATGGGCTGGCAGGCTATATACTGGGGGGTAGGTGCTGGCTATATTCTATGGGGCAGGATCCGGCAGGCTATATACTGGGGAGGCTGTGACCAATGCATTTCCCACCCTCGGCCTGTCTAGAGTCAATAGGTTTTCCCAGGTTTTTGTGGTAAAATTAGGGGCTTTTTGACAGGATAGGAGTTTTTTACTTGGTGCGTTATACACTCACCGGCCACTTTATTAGGTACACCATGCTAGTAATGGGTTGGACCCCCTTTTGCCTTCAGAACTGCCTCAATTCTTCGTGGCTGTAGTGGTGTGAGGGGTATATATGATATGTGTGGGGGCACAGTGTGGTCAGTTGTGGTATGAGGGGTATATATGATATATGTGGGGGCACAGTGTGGTCAGTTGTGGTACGAGGTATATATATGATATATGTGGGAGGCACAGTGTGGTCAGTTGTGGTGTGAGGGGTATATATGATATATGTGGGGGCACAGTGTGGTCAGTGGTGGTGTGCGGGGTGTATATGATATATGTGGGGGCACAGTGTGGTCAGTAGTGGTGTGAGGGGTATATATGATATGTGTGGGGGCACAGTGTTGTCAGTTGTGGTATGAGGGGTATATCTGATATATGTGGGAGCACAGTGTGGTCAGTTGTGGTACGAGAGATATATATATGTTGGGGCACAGTGTGCTCAGTAGTGGTGTGAGGGTATATATGATATGTGTGGGGGCACAGTGTGGTCAGTTGTGGAATGAGGGGTATATATGATATGTGTGGGGGCACAGTGTGGTCAGTTGTGGAATGAGGGGTATATATGATATATGTGGGGGCACAGTGTGGTCAGTTGTAGTACGAGGGATATATGTATATATGAGGGAGGCACTGTGTGGTCAGTTGCGGTGTGAAGGGTATATATAATATATGTGGGAGGTACAGTGTGGTCAGTTTTGGTGTGAGGGGTATACATGATATATGTGGGGGCACAGTGTGGTCAGTAGTGGTGTGAGGATATATATGATATATGTGGGGGCACAGTGTGGTCAGTTGTGGTGTGAGGATATATATGTTATATTGGGGGCCACAGTGTGGTCAGTTGTGGCGTGAAGGTATATATGATATACACTCACCGGCCACTTTATTAGGTACACCATGCTAGTAACGGGTTGGACCTCCTTTTGCCTTCAGAACTGCCTCAATTCTTCGTGGAATAGATTCAACAAGGTGCTGGAAGCATTCCTCAGAGATTTTGGTCCATATTGACATGATGGCATCACATAGTTGCCGCAGATTTGTCTGCTGCACATCCATGATGCGAATCTCCCGTTCCACCACATCCCAAAGATGCACTATTGGATTGAGATCTGGTGACTGTGGAGACCATTTGAGTACAGTGAACTCATTTTCATGTTCAAGAAACCAGTCTGAGATGATTCCAGCTTTATGACATGACGCATTATTCTGCTGAAAGTAGCCATCAGATGTTGGGTACATTGTGGTCATAAAGGGATGGACATGGTCAGCAACATACTCAGGTAGGCTGTAGCGTTGCAACGATACTCAATTGGTACCAAGAGGCCCAAAGAGTGCCAAGAAAATATTCCCCACACCATGACACCACCACCACCAGCCTGAACCGTTGATACAAGGCAGGATGGATCCATGCTTTCATGTTGTTGATGCCAAATTCTGACCCTACCATCCGAATGTCGCAGCAGAAATCAAGACTCATCAATCAAACCAGGCAACGTTTTTCCAATCTTCTACTGTCCAATTTCGATGAGCTTGTGCAAATTGTAGCCTCAGTTTCCTGTTCTTAGCTGAAAGGAGTGGCACCCGGTGTGGTCTTCTGCTGCTGTAGCCCATCTGCCTCAAAGTTCGACGTACTGTGTGTTCAGAGATGCTCTTTCGCCTACCTTGGTTGTAACGGGTGCGATTTGAGTCAGTGTTGCCTTTCTATCAGCTCGAACCAGTCTGCCCATTCTCCTTGACCTCTGGCATCAACAAGGCATTTCCGCCCACAGAACTGCCGTCACTGGATGTTTTTTCTTTTTCGGACCATTCTCTAAAACCCTAGAGATGGTTGTGCTGAAAATCCCAGTAGATCAGCAGTTTCTGAAATACTCAGACCAGCCTTCTGGCACCAACAACCATGCCACGTTCAAAGGCACTCAAACACCTTTCTTCCCCATACTGATGCTCGGTTTGAACTGCAGGAGATGTTTGACATGTCTAAATGCCTAAATGCACTGAGTTGCTGCCATGTGATTGGCTGATTAGAAATTAAGTGTTAACGAGCAGTTGGACAGGTGTACCTAATAAAGTGGCGGGGGTTTGATGTTAGGGGGGGGCACAGTGTGGGTCGTTTTATAATAACCCACAGAGTGTGTAAATGGCTGGAAGAATACTGGTGCCTGTGTATGTAGTTTGCTTCAGTCATTATGTCATGGTACTGGCCTTGGTATAGTGGTATTATTTCGGCCTTAGACAGAATATTCGTGGAATTGTCCTTTACAACATGGTGGTGTTGCATAATAACAATATGGCGGTAAAGATCATCATTAATGTAGTTTTATATTTGTGGGTAACTATGTGTATATAGTCTTCTGTCATTATCAGTATGCATGCTGGTATTTTCTTATGTTGTGGTAAGCAGTGGGTCCCTGTTTGGATCATTTGGAAATTAAATAGCGCTATGTTGGTATTGGTATTATGTATTTTTATTTGGTAGTCCTATTGTGGTAGTAGTATTTGGTACTTAATCTACTATGGGTGAAGGCATAAGATAAAATATAACTTTTATTAATATTGATTAAGAGAAAAAATATGTACTCTCACCACCATAAATCTCACTGATCCACTATGTGTCCATGTTGGTATAGAGCAAGGGAACCTCCGGGTGCCTGGCAACCGATGACGCGATAAATACGCTTCACCGGAAGTGACGTATCGGAGCTAACGGCCACACCCGAAGGTGGCAAGTTGGCGTCCGTCACACACAGGGACACGGGCAGCACGGAACTCTCAACAGGCCGGTAGTGTATTGCTACCCATGATGAGATTCCTACAATACTCCCACCCCTACACATCTCAAAAGAACACAGGTGAGATGGGATGAAAGGAACTCATCCAATTCAGAGGTATGGCTGATATTGGTCACTGGACCAGCAACCTTAACACCCTGGGATGTGTCAGTAAGGCTGCTATAGGGATTTGAGTGCACCACTGTGTCATCCACCACCACAGACCACTGCTGTCACGACATACAGCCATTCATCAACATTGTTTTCAGTCCCTGATGAAAGTTCCACAAGGAGGGGCACTAGAACGCGTCCGGGAAGACGAATACTGGATGTATAGGGCAAAATAGGTCCACTTTCAACGACTACAGGGAAAGCTTGGACCGTCTTGTTAGGGGGGGGAGCAACATGGGACATAAATGGAGATCTAAGATTAGGGCACAATAGGGGCGTGCCCATCATCTTCATCCCTGACCTATAGTGCCCGTGACGGATCACCGTACCTCCCCACTGTGGACGACAGATGGGTGAATCTATGCTTTTCTAATATTGGGGGGCCCACTGTTTAGATAGCAAGTCACCATATGTTTGTAATTATTCCTATATTGTGTTATTAGCTCTTGTAGTTTCCCTTTCACTCTATAACTTACAACACTGACCATATGGATCAGTTAGATTTATTTGGTGGTTGATAAGTACATATTTTATTCTCTTTTAATACAATAATTAATAAAAGTTATTTTTATTTATATGTCTTCACCATCAGTATATTAAGTGTAAATAATGTGGCGGTGAACCCCTAAGCCGTCGATAGGGCCTGTGGCATTATAATCAACCAAGACTGCTATATGTGAGTTTGTCTTATTTTATGAAGTTGTTATGGCTGTTTTTTATCCATTGGTTTGGACACTCAACCTGGCTAAATGAAGGCTAGGGACGTATTTCAGACAAAGACTTCACACAAGTCAAAGTATAACCCCCCCTTAATGTAGCATTTACGGAACTAACAAGCATATAAAGATCAATCACTTCTTGGTGGGGGTACGAGTGCTATAAAACTATATAAAGCAATAACATTGTGCCACTGGACTCCCGCTCCCCCCTAAGTCCCATCACCTCGATGCCGTAGTCCCCTTTAAACTAGCAAGTGGGAAAAGCAGCTATCAAGCAAGCTCTTTGAGATTCATGCAGCTTCCTCCTAGAGGAAGAAAAAATGTACTATTACGCCTAGAGGCTAGACTAAAGGAATAAACAGATAATATCACAAAAACATTTGATTCTGAGCCTGACTTCAAAACCAAAGGAAATCAGCTTCATAGAATACTTGAAAGCTTTCCAATATCATTTGAAATAACGCAAACATCCACAAATTCCTTAGAGATCTACTTGACTCAAGGGAAATAGGGCATACGTGGGAGCTACCAAAAACTTGATACAGACACGGAAGGGTCGTCCACCGAGGCTGGAACCTCGGATGCTGACTTAAAGAAAACCGCCGCACAAAAACAAAAATGAGGGAGCTGCAGAGGACGTGGGTACAGTAATATCCCCAGACACAAACCTGGGACGTACGGGGTTTTTTAGAACAACACTACCCCCACGAAGCAAGGGCAGTCTACACCAAACACTACCAACAACCCCTCAACAACAAATCCCACCAACACAACACAGCTAGTAAAATCTCAATCCTCAAGGTCTCTAAGCATGCCGAGAGAGCCTCTGAAGTAAAGGCCTCTCCTTCGTTGCCCCACAGAAGAGGGCCGACAAGTTTGAGGCTATTAAAGACCTCAACTTGTTTGTTCCGCAACTTAAATGGCATAAATTTCACAAAGAAAAGACCTGAAAACCAGTAAAGAACTCGTATCACCGAATGACTGTTACCTGACGTCCGTTTGCTATTAAGCCTCCAGGATACATCCACCAACAGTAAGGACCATTTACCACACGAGGAATAAAAAACGCACATATGCCTCCTCGCGATGCTTCGCCCTGCTGTATTCCTCAGTCTGGTAAGTGATAACAAACAAATTTAAAAACTTTTTTTTAAATTGTGGGTTTCCCCCAACCGCATTCATCTGAGCACAGGGAATATAGCTCTAAAACACCCTTCAGAAAGATAAGGGGATAATAATAAAGCCATCAGATAAGGGGGGAAACATAGTAGTTTGATAGGCAGATTTTACAAACAGATGTTTCCTTGACCTGCTAAAAAGACAAAGGATCGTATACAGTACTCTTTACCAATCCACTACCTAGGTTTCGCCTAACTCAACAGAATACTTGATATGGCTAAAAACTAGAACTTATAAATGATGACGAATATTAATTCTACTACCAAGCTCCCAAAATGGCCACTTTCTCTCGGTTCCGCAAAAATACACAAAGGTTACTTCAGCCACTAAAGGAAGCCCGATAGTTTCAGGAATAGATAGTCCTGATACAAATATAGGGACATCGCTGTCGATGTCCTGATACAATTCGTAGTATCCCTCCTTCATAAATAAGGGATTAACCTTGGACCTTCTAATAGGCTGGAGATGTTTAATTTGGCACTCAAACTTTCTAGCGAGCATAGATGTAGAAGCGTTATATTCGTCTACCCCCCGCATGAATCAAGCTCAGAGCCACTTCTCATTTCATAGGAACCTGGGAATACAGTATCGACCACCACAAAAACAGGAATTATCTCTCTCCTCAGTTCTCTCTAACCCACAACTGTTTCCTCTTCGATAAGATGATTTACCACCAGCTCAGTGGCACGCGATGGGTGGGCGTGCGCCCCCCTACGCCAACTTGCTCCTGGGCTGGTGGGAGGAGACCACTGGTTTTTTGTGAGAGAATGTGAGATCCTGAAGGCATAGAAATATGGCTCATGATATATCGATGATATTTTGTTGGTCTGGAACAAATCGACAAGGAGTTTGAAGACTTGTCACATCACTAAACCACCATAATTATAGGATTGCGCTTTCACATTTGATATTCATGAGAAGGAATTACTTTCCTAGATGTTCTAATTAAGACAAGAAGCCATCATGGCCAGATCCAACCCACGTATATACTGAAACCCACGGCCACCAACGCTCTACTACAAGGAAAGTACCATCCTCTCCCCATCATACTGGCATCCCCAGGGTCGCAATACCTAAGCTTAGACGAACTGCTCTTCGTTGTCGTGCCAGAATTCAAAAACAGCGGCAACCTCAGGCGAGATTTCTTGAAAGATTCCCTAGTGCATCTTAAGATCTGCCTACAAGGATCGTTGCAAAGGGACCCGAACGATCCTACTCAACACAACACACCTAAGGATAAACCCCCCAAAAAAGAACCAATAAGAATGTGATTAATACTACATGGGAATGCGGATCCTTCAGACGCATTATAGATGACCATTGTCCCATCTGAATATGTACCCAGACTTACAGGGATGTGATAGGCCCTCCCCACAAATAACCTACAGGATAGGCGCAGACTGGATACCCGCCTGGTGCACAGCCACTTTCATAGCACCAGACCAGAAACTGGCTGAACCTCCGACATCAGGGCAACCACAAATGTATCGGCTGCGTACCTCCCTGTCTGCATACATCCAAGAGCTTGCACTCCAATTTAACTGTAAAATCATATGATATCCGATCCTTCATAAATTGTAGAACACAGGTGCATATAATAGGCAGTATGGCACGGCGGGCTGGAATATATAGGGAAACAAAGCTTGACTAGACGGAGGATTGGGCCCATTTAGGCGACATCACCCACCATGGACACTCCAGTCACCCGACCTATGAACATATGCCAGCAGAGATTCAACCACATCAAATTCATGGGGATGATGTATTTACCCCAAACCAAAGATGGGGAGACTGGGATCGGGCTATACTACAAAGAGAGACTAAATGGTATTCATATGTGTACGTAGCTAGCTCCGAAAAGTTCTAATGAACACCTTTCATATGCCCCTTTATCTAAATAGAGTGACTCCATTTATGGATTTTTTTTCACATATGGTAAATCATTTTTGTGATGCACATCTACCTTGCACCTGTAATATGGTGAACGCCCGTTAAAAATGCGTATGAGAGAAACTTTAAAATTCTACTAGATTTGTTCCAATCAGGACCACCTTAAAAAACACTCCTTATAGAGTGTCATATAGTCCCACTACCATTGAATAACTACCTAAGTAAATCTGAACAGTACAATAGCAAATGTCGCTTACCGGTTGAAATGCGAAACATGGTCATAATCGATGTAAGACGACCTTTGTATGTTGGATATACATGCGCTATGTAGGTGAATTCACAGGCTATACAACAAAGCGTCCACTGCTGCAGATAGCTAAGAGGATCCCCGAACCAGAACGAATGTGCCTGGCCTCCTTTGGTTACCATGGCAACGCAAGCCTGCCCAGAATCGACCTGACTCAAGACTGGCGTGTCTCCGTGTGCATGGCACCGTGACGCGATATACGCGTCACCGTCAAGTGACGTATCGTAGCTCGGCCACACGGGTGGCAATTTGGGCGTCCTTCACAACAGCAGGCACACGTGCAGCAAGGAACCTCAAACCGGCGGGTAATTGGCTTGCTACCCGATGAGAGATCCTACCATACTCCCAACCCCCACCATCTCAAAGAACCAGATGAGATGGATTATTGACTCATCCAATCAGATGGTAGCGGAATTGGGTTCACCTGACCAGCACCCTTTAAAACTCCCCTGGGATGTGTCAGTACGCCTCTATAGGAGTGGAGTGCACCACTGTTTCACCACCACACAGACCACTGCTTCCGACCTACAGCCATTCATCAACATTGTTTCCATTCCCCTGTGAGTCCACAAGGAGTGACTAGAACGCGTCGGAAGACTGAAATACTTGGGTATAGGGCAAATATGGCCACTTTCAAGCCTACCAGGAAAGCTTGGACCGTCCCTTGTTAGGGGCGGGACAACATTGGGACATAGGGAGACTCTTAGATATAGGGCCACATAGGGGCAGTGCAATCATCTTCATCATCCTGACCTAGAAGTGCCCTTGACGGATCACCTATCCTCCCCCCACTTGACTACAAGATTGGGTGAGATCTATCGCCTTTTCTAATATGCACTGGTTTAGATATCAGAGTCACCACAGGTTTAATTATTCCTAGATTGTGTGATTATTCTGTAAGGTCCCTTGCCCTCTATCTTACAACACTGACACATATGATCTGGATTTATTTTGGTGGTTGATAAGTACATATTTTATTCTCTTTTATACATATTAATAAAGTTTATGTTATTTATATGGCCTTCACCATAGTATATTACGTGTAAATAATGTGGCAGGTGACCCAGTAGCCGGCGATAGAGGCCGTGGCAGTAATAGCAACAAAGACGCTATATGTGAGTTTGTCCTATTTTATTAGTTGGTTATGGCTGGTTTTTTTAATCCATTGGTTTGGACACTCAACAATGGCTAAATGAAGGCTAGGGACGTATTCCTCAGACAAGGACTCACACAGCAAAGGGATATGACCCCCTCCTTTAATGTATCCATTTAAGGAACTAAACCAGCATATAAAGATCAAATCACTTCTTGGTGGAGTTACAGAGTCTAGAAACTATATAAGCAATAACATTGTGCCAAGAGGACTCCGAATCACCCCAGTCCCAGCACAACCTTCTGATGCCGTAGTCCCTCTTACTTAGCAGTGGGAAAGAAGCTACAAGCAGCTTCTTTGGAGATTCATGCCGCTCCTCCTAGGGAGAAACAAATGTACTATTATTACGACTAAGGCTAGACTAAAGTAACAGATAGAGATCACAAAAAAATTTGATCCTGATCCTGACTTCAAACAAAGAACATCATCTTCAGAATCTATAGAACTCTTCAATATCATTTGAACGAACCAAAATAAACAATTCCTTAGAGATCTACTTGACTTTCAAGGAAATGGGCATACGGGAAGCTACCAAAACGTGATACAGCCGGAAGGGTCGCCACCGCGGCTTAACCTCGGATGCTGAATTACAGAAAACCCGCACAAGAACAAAATAGAGGGAGAGGCCCCCCCCCCCCCCCCGATGACGTGGGTACAGAAATAATCCCCAGACACAAACAGGGGACGTACGGGGTTTTTATAACACACTACACCCCTACGAAGCAAGGGCAGTCTACACCAACCACTATAAACAACGACCGCCCCAACCCCAATCCCACCACACACACGATAGTAATCTCTCATCAAGGGCTCTAAGCAATTCCGAGCAGAGCCTCTTGGTAATAAGGGCCTCTCCTTCGTGCCCACCAGACGGGCCGACAGTTTTGAGTCTATTAAGAACCTCAACTTGTTTGTCCGCAAACTTAAAATGGCATAAATTTCACAAAAGACAGAACACTGAAAACCAGTACAAGAACTCGTATCACCCCCGAATGACCTCTTACTTACTCCGTTGCTATTTAGCCTCCAGGAAATACACTCCCCAAACATGTAAGGACCATTTACCACACTGAGGCATAAAAAAAACGCACATATGCTCCAATCGGCGATGCTGGAGGGGGCTTCGCCCATTGATTATTCCTCATATGGTAAGTCTTAAACAAAATACTTAGTCTCGTAACACTTAATTTCTAATCAGCCAATCACATGGCAGCAACTCAGTGCATTTAGGCATGTAGACATGGTCAGACAATCTCCTGCAGTTCAAACCGAGCATCAGTATGGGGAAGAAGGTGATTTGAGTGCCTTTGAACGTGGCATGGTTGTTGGTGCCAGAAGGGCTGGTCTGAGTATTTCAGAAACTGCTGATCTACTGGGATTTTCATGCACAACCATCTCTAGGGTTTATAGAGAATGGTCCGAAAAAGAAAAAACACCAGTGAGCGGCAGTTCTGTGGGCGGAAATGCCTTGTTGATGCCAGAGGTCAGAGGAGGATGGGCAGACTGGTTCGAGCTGATAGAAAGGCAACACTGACTCAAATCGCCACCCGTTACAACCAAGGTAGGCAGAAGAGCATCTCTGAACACACAGTACGTCGAACTTTGAGGCAGATGGGCTACAGCAGCAGAAGACCACACCGGGTGCCACTCCTTTCAGCTAAGAACAGGAAACTGAGGCTACAATTTGCACAAGCTCATCGAAATTGGACAGTAGAAGATTGGAAAAACGTTGCCTGGTCTGATGAGTCTTGATTTTCTGCTGCGACTTCGGATGGTAGGGTCAGAATTTGGCATCAACAACATGAAAGCATGGATCCATCCTGCCTTGTATCAACGGTTCAGGCTGGTGGTGGTGTGTCATGGTGTGGGGAATATTTCTTGGCACTCTCTGGGCCCCTTGGTACAAATTGAGCATCGTTGCAACACCACAGCCTACCTGAGTATTGTTGCTGACCATGTCCATCCCTTTATGACCACAATGTACCCAACATCTGATGGCTACTTTCAGCAGGATAATGTGCCATGTCATAAAGTTGGAATCATCTCAGACTGGTTTCTTGAACATGACAATGAGTTCACTGTACTGAAATGGTCTCCACAGTCACTAGATCTCAATCCAATAGAGCATCTTTGGGATGTGGTGGAACGGGAGATTCGCATCATGGATGTGCAGCCGACAAATCTGCAGCAACTGTGTGATGCCATCATGTCAATATGGACAAAATCTCTGAGGAATGCTTCCAGCACCTTGTTGAATCTATGCCACGAAGAATTGAGGCAGTTCTGAAGGCAAAAGGGGGTCCAACCCATTACTAGCATGGTGTACCTAATAAAGTGGCCGGTGAGTGTATAACGCACCAAGTAAAAAACTCCTATCCTGTAAAAAGCCCCTAATTTTACCACAAAAAACCTGGGAAAACCTATTGACTCTAGACAGGCGAGGGTGGGAAATGCATTGGTCACAGCTCCCCAGTATATAGCCTGCCGGATCCTGCCCCATAGAATATAGCCAGCAACCTACCCCCCAGTATATAGCCTGCCAGCCCATATCCCCCAGTATATAGCCAGCCCCCTGCCTCAGTATATAGCCAACAGCGGGGGAAGCCAGAAAGGTGAGTTTTGATATATATTTTAACTCGAGTAAAAGCCGATTTTGGGTTTTCAGCACATTTTTTGTGCTGAAAAACTAGGCTTATACTCGAGTATATATGGTAATACACACAACCACCTTCATGCAAATTTTGCAGCAAACTGTGATAAATGCTAAAATATGTACAGATCCAGACTACTTAAAGAAAATAAAGAAAATGTACTTTCCTAAAACAGTAAGGGCAGATTTACAATGGTTTTTTTTCCATACCAGTAATTTTTCACCAAATCCATTTTGGCTTGTGGACACATAGGGGGAGATTTATCATTAGGCAGGATTTTGAGCAGTTGTGTATGTGTTAGACTGGCAGGTTTTCAACAGTGTCATTTATAGTCCAGTGTACTGTATGTGCAGTGTTTAAATGCCTCTGATGTTCTGAAGTCTTCTTTCACTTTTGCAGATACGCAGAAATGGATGGCATAATGATGACACACGAAACATATTTCTGGCCATAGGATAAGATACTGATTGCATACTGAAAAATACTGACATTTTACGTTCCATATAGAAAAACATGTCATGTGTAGGTAGCCTTTGCCAAAATGGGTTCAGTGAAAAATCACTTTTGTGAAAAAAACACAGTGCGCCAATTTTTGTGGAAAATTTTACTGAGCTTCACACAGATATATCATTGTACACTCCCTTACACAAGGTAACAAAATAAAAAAACTATATCATAAACCAGATAACAAGGTCACTTTTTGAGTGCACTGTCGTTGCAGCGGCTAACAGCACCATTGTATATCAGTGCAATAATGGAACCCTCCCTGATTCATAAGGATTTAAGTAAGAATGCCAAACGCAAAATAAATAATGAGGGATGTGTAAAATAAAACATTATTCAGGAAAGCGTGTGTTTTTCATGTCACATGCAACTTTTTGACACAGTTCTGGGACTCTGTGTTAATATGTACCCACAACAGGCAAATGGGATTGAATGCTCACCATCTCCCTCCTTTACAGTGAATATTTCTTTGGCTTTATATGAGCCTTCCTCCACCTGTTATGCTAGCCATTGTTATAGCCTAAGCGAGTACACGCTCATGTGCAAGGGCCCAAGTAAATATTGTGTTTATCTGTAGATAATTTTTTCCCTGTACAGTGATCGGGTACCATTAGACCTCTATGGGGTCCGTGATCTGAAGGCTGTGTGCATGAGGCCTTATCCGTGAGCTGTGCACCCTCCTCCTTCAATCTGCCTGCCGTCTAAGAAGAGCCTAGATCAGTGGTTCTCAACCTGTGGGTCGGACCCCAGCAGGGTTGAACGACCAAAACACAGGGGTCGCCTAAAGCCTTTGGAGCCACGATTTTATTGTGTTTTTGCTGCAAATCGCATGGTTTGGGTCACCGCAATATGAGTAACTGTATTGCGGGGTCACAGCATTACAAAGGTTGAGAACCACTGGCCTAGATTGAGAAATACATTGGTCACAGCCTCCTCTAGTATTGAAATGCCCATGCAGCCTCCTCTAGTATTGAAATGCCCATGCAGCCTCCTCTAGTATTGAAATGCCCATGCAGCCTCCTCTAGTATTGAAATGCCCATGCAGCCTCCTCTAGTATTGAAATGCCCATGCATCTCCTTAGTATGAATGCCCATGCAGCCTCCTCTAGTATTGAAATGCCATGCAGCCTCCTCTAGATTGAAATGCCATGCCGTTCCTTAGTATTGAATGCCCATGCAGGTCTCCTCTAGTATTGAAATGCCCATGCAGTCTCCTCTAGTATTGAAATGCCCATGCAGTCTCCTCTAGTATTGAAATGCCCATGCAGCCTCCTCTAGTATTGAAATGCCCATGCAGTCTCCTCTAGTATTGAAATGCCCATGCAGCCTCCTCTAGTATTGAAATGCCCATGCAGCCTCCTCTAGTATTGAATGCCCATGCAGCTCCTCTAGTATTGAAATGCCCATGCAGCCTCCTCTAGTATTGAAATGCCCATGCAGCCTCCTCTAGTATGAAATGCCCATGCAGCCTCCTCTAGTATTGAATGCCCATGCAGCCTCCTCTAGATTGAAATGCCCATGCAGCCTCCTCTAGTATTGAAATGCCCATGCAGCCTCCTCTAGATTGAAATGCCCATGCAAGCCTCCTCTAGTATTGAAATGCCCATGCAGCCTCCTCTAGTATTGAAATGCCCATGCAGCCTCCTCTAGTATTGAAATGCCCATGCAGCTCCTCTAGTATTGAAATGCCCATGCAGCCTCCTCTAGTATTGAAATGCCCATGCAGCCTCCTCTAGTATTGAAATGCCCATGCAGCCTCCTCTAGTATTGAAATGCCCATGCAGCCTCCTCTAGTATTGAAATGCCATGCAGTCTCCTCTAGTATTGAAATGCCCATGCAGCCTCTCTAGTATTGAAGCCCATGAGCTCCTCAGTATTGAAATGCCAGCAGCCTCCTTAGTATGAAATGCCCATGCAGCTCCTCTAGTATTGAAATGCCCATGCAGCCTCCTCTAGTATTGAATGCCCATCAGCCTCCTCTAATGAATGCCCATGCAGGCCTCTTAGTATTGAAATGCCATGCAGCCTCCTCTAGTATTGAAATGCCCATACAGCTTCACATGGTAATGTAATTTCCTCCCAGTAATGAAATAACCTGCACCAGCCCCTCGTTCTATTAAAAAAAAAACCCACACAAACTCAGTACTTACCTCGGCTTTCCATGAGCGCAGCCATGCACATATTGTTAAAACTGTGGTGTCGCCACTGATGATGTCATAGAGTGTTTGCAGGCAGAGTGCATGGACGTGTCTCTGCCTGCTCTTCTGTAGCACGTGGAGAGAAGATGAGACTGCGAGGAGCACAAGTACATACATTTTTTTTGTGTTATGTGTATACTCGTGTAAAAGTCAAGCAGGGCTCAGCTTATACTGAGTATGTATAATATGTACATATTACTCCTGACTGTCACTTTCCCCACTTATACAGTAATGCCCTACCTTACTGTTGCCCTCATATTGTGCTCCTCCTTAAATTTGCCCTATTCCTCACAATGTGGACCCTTCATCTCCTTGCATTATGTGCCCCTCTATCCCTTTTCTTTGTGTGTTGTAAAATTAAAAACAAAAACACATAGTTACTTACCGTTCTGGTAGCAGCGCTGCTCCCACCTCTACCACAGCTATGTGCAGCTCTGAAGGTGGCTGGCATCCAGTGATGATGAGGATCTGTAGCCCTTACCATACCTCCAGCTGACGAGGAAGGGAAGAGCACCAAATCCAGGACGTCCTGCTGGATCGGAGACGGTTTGGAGATATGAAAACATCATAAGGAAATGGCAAAACGTGTTTTTTTATAATTGTCCTGCATTCGGAAAGTACATTGCAAGGAATGTTAATTAATTAAACTCTGTACACGGAAAAATAAAAAGTTATGGCTACATAGGGCAGCAGTGTGAACATGGATTTTATTAATACCCTGGTTGTATAAGAGAATTTGAGCAAGGCTGTAAAATACTGCAATAGTGTAAATAGCTGCTTATTCATAATTGGAAACAATCTTACTATTAGTATTCTATTATACTGTAAAATCACATCATACTAAGTGCTATAGTAATAATTCCTAATACTAGGTGACTACATCCTGTGTGAAGTTCCTCACAACTTATCTTCTAGTAATACATAAAGGCAAGCTGCTGAAACACATAGATTTATTTAACCTGGCCTGGTTTCCCAGCAGGCCCCGGGGTTTCCAAGGTAACACAGCTCCCAGTTCTCCCTCCTCCCTCCCATGATGCACCGAGACGGCTCAAGTCCCCCCAGTGCGCCGCCATGTTGTCGGAGTGATAGGCAGCGGTAGGGAGACGGCTCCGGGGGCAGAGAGAGATACTGACTCAATCCGACTCCATCCTCCCGCTCCGCCCGTAGTATTTGAGTCTACATCACCGTACGGTGCCGGGACGGCAAGCTCCCGCCATAAGACGATATTGTGTGCATTTAGAGCTCCGGAAGAGGAGACGGGTGTTAGAAAAGGGGCCGGTCTCCGCTTGTGGTTCCTCCCCCTGCCCAGTTTTGAGGCCTCTATTGTTACGGGAGCAGCGGGGGGCAGCGCATTAACGCGAGGACGTGCCGTGAAACGGGTAGAGATTGACGTAAATGATTTGCTTTGACTCGGTATTAGGGGCCGCGGCTGTAGGGACGGTGGCCGGCAGGCTGTGCGGCTCCTGGGTGCCAGGCTGTGAGTATGGGCGCCAGTGATGTGGAGGCCCCAGGATGTGGAATGTGCTCCATGTTGTGTGCAGCCTCTTTGTATACGTGTATGGAGGGTGCTGCTTCTATTGTACAGGTCTGTGCCGTTCCCATGATCCCTGGGGGCATGGAAGCAGATGTGTGGCAGGTAGTGTGGACGGTTCTCACATCTATGGATTCTTTGTTGTGCTGTGGCTGGAGTGTAACTTTACAGAATACTAACAGTACTGTGAATGGGGGGAAATGCTAACCCTACATCTAATAGCCAGGAAACAAAAGACCCCTGCCCGACATTGTATGTCTATACTAGCTGGCATTCTGTGCCATCACCCTTTACACCCCAGAACTTCCTGTCATTGCTCGTCCCTCACACTTCTTTGTTTATGTCTTAAGGCTTGCTTTTGGCATTAGTGGCCTTGTTTTTACATATAGGCCGTATATAGTATAGGCTGAATGATCCATTTCTGACCATGTTTTGTTATGCCTTTTAAATGTTCCTTTTGCGGTTTGACATAAAATGGTTTTATGCATACACAAGCAACAAAATGGCCTTGATGGCGCTATCAGCTCAGTCCCACCGCATGCTTAAGTTTTATTTTACTTTTTACCCCAGTACTGTCGCCCTTTGGAGGGATCCACTTGCGTCCAGTGATTGCTTCTGGGCATTGCCTTTTGACAGATGTTTTTGGGCATCCATTAGCTGGTTGCGTCATCTGACGCAAAGACTTGGGGTACACTGTCCTCGCGTAACCTGATTATTGAGCTTTTCAACACTATTTTTCTCTTTCAATGTAACCATCTTTGGGAAAATTACCATAGTTTATTTTTTGTATCTTGTAATTGTTGCTACCAGCGAAGAGGCTGTGTGTTTACCGAGCAAGGGATATGGTGTCCTGTGACTTTTGAGAAGTGACTTATAGGAACTTTTACTAATGTATCACTTAGCTATTAACGTTTGGATTTGTTTAGCTTCTCA
Organism: Engystomops pustulosus; assembly: GCA_019512145.1. Classification (NCBI taxonomy): domain Eukaryota; kingdom Metazoa; phylum Chordata; class Amphibia; order Anura; family Leptodactylidae; genus Engystomops; species Engystomops pustulosus. The sequence continues at coordinate 150,570,017 of CM033642.1, forward strand.
TAATTTTCTACGTCACTGCAAATGTTGAAGTTGCACACGGGATCGGATCAGTACATCTTTGTGGTTTTCTTATCCTGGTGAAGGGATTTACATATACACGATGTTAGGTACTTTTGGTTATAGAAATGGTGGTGTACTCAGAAGAGGAAGTGATTTCTTACAGAAGTTTATAGCGCTCTAGATAGTTTCTCATCCACCGTGCTGGGATGTGCAGCTTTCAACCATGCAAAGCCTATACATCACACTTACTGCATTTTACAGTCCAGGGCATATCCAAAATCTGTTTTATAATTATCTTTAGTGGTTGTCTCTGCGTTGCATCAAGGTTTTTCTGGGTCACCTTTTATTTTGTGTGGTCATATATGCTGAATGCTTCTACATTGTACAGGACTGACATGGTGTCTGGGTTGTAGTAGATTAGAGACACTCACCTCTGTGTTGCGTGTGTGTTTGGGGGTGCATTGCTATTGATATTGAAATGGATGTTGTATTGGCTAATCGTGGACTATTTTTTGGATTTTTTTTCCTTACATAATGCAGAATATGTTTCGGGGAAACATTGTTGTCATTATTGGTAATGCCACAAGTTTTGTGTGTTACTAGACCAGGTTTTGTGTATACTGATCTGGGAGACTCAAGCGCATTTGTTTAGTCATTTTAGACATTATTGTGTGTAAAATATGTTTGATGTAGCATATTTTCTATATTGTTTATAAATGACTAATGGAAGAGACATGAATGTTACACACACAGGTGGTGAGGGGTCGTCACTCTGGTCTGCAACACATTTATTTTGGTAATACTGCTTCAAAACCTGAATCTTTCCAAGTGATCAACATCTCATAAACTTGTGCGCTCCATCCACTGAATATTTTGTGAAAAATTCGGTATAGAGGCTCTTTGGAGACAGATTGCATGCCACCTTTCTCCTATATGGAGTGACAGTCCCCTCTAGGGAACAGATTTGTTACTTCAATCTGTAATTTCAGGTTTCTAGTATCATAGGTTCTACAATAAAGTAGTCTTTTGACTTTCCAGACTTTAAGTGAATATATTAGTTTTATTGCGCTGTGTATAAACATATCCTTTAACTTAAGTGTAACTTTAGTGGCATATTCTTATATATCAGTATTACTGCACAGCTACCATACAGAACTCATTGGCAACTTGGAAAAAGGACGACTGTCACCTCTCTGTTTTGCACACATTGTACGAATTGGATAAATCTAAAAGATTTCATAAATTAATTCACGCTGCCTAAAGAATACAATTTCCTTTCTGTACTTGTTGGAGGTGCTCTAAAGAAGCCAGATGGTTTTTCTGCAGAAAAGCATGTCTAGTTGAAGGGCATTATGGATATCTATCCTAGGTATCTTCTCACGTTGGTATTTGAGGCACATTCTGCTCAGAAATATAGCCATATCGTTCCTTCTTTCACAAGCAGACAATGATGTTTGTGGGAAATACACAGTTCTCTCCTTTTGGTTTTGATTCCCTTCGATGTACCATGGTGTAATAGAATGAAAGATAAATATTTTAAATCCTAGGAGTTTCAACACACACCATCATGTGCCCCTTTTTTGCAGCGTATTCATGGGCTAAGCTCTAATATCAAGTACAGCTGCAGGAAGGTCGAGGGCACAGGTTCGCCTCTTAAATGCTGTTGTGGCTAATGAACACATAGGCCCCTTCCACACTTGCTTTGCAGATCACGTCAGAGTTTGATCAGGGTGCGATCGGGGTTTGGTCAGTGAAAAACGCACATTTTGCATCAAGTGCAATCAGTTTTCAGTCAGAGTTTGTTCAGTGTCTCAGTTTTTCATGCGCATTTTCAATGCAATTTCAATGCGTTTTTTCACGCGCAGAAAATGCTGTGTAGTGAAATGGACTCAGACTGAGCTCTATCTTTTCTATGGCAATTGATGCGTGAAAAACGCATTGCACTTGTAAGTGTCTCGAGTGCAATGCGTTTTTGATGCATCTCCATAGACTTGTATGGTGCGGTTTTCATGCCGTGACTTGCAAAAGTAGTGCATGTCGAGATTTAAACGTCTGAAAAGACCCATTGGTTACAATGGGCCAGAGTGCAATGCAAGTTCTGCGCGCCAAAAGCAAGCGCAGAAAACGCGCATGAAAAACCAAGTGTGAAGGGGCCTTACAGTTGGTTCAAAGCAGTTTATGGAGGTCCCTTGCAAAGCTTAAGGGTTGTCCGGCGACATACAAGTTAGTTCCTAACAGTTGTAGCCCGAAATGAAGAGAGCCGCTGGAAGCGCATGCACCAGCGGCTCTATTTATCTCTATGCGCTGACAGATATTGTTACGTACAGAGCTTGGCAATCTCTGTCAGCGTCATAGGGATGAGTAGAGTGCCTGCTGCTCTATTCCTCTGGATCAATGGGGGTACAACGGATCCATGTTCTCGTGAACCCTGGGGGTCTCATCCCTTGGATCCCCACCGATCAGCAAGTTAGCCCCTATACTGTGATTAGGGGCTAACTTGTAGATCACAGAACACCCTTTGAGGCTGCATTCACACAACTCCACACCTGTACAGACTTGGCAGTCTTTGCATTATCCCGTATATGATGCAAGACTTCCCTTCTGCTTGCCGACTACATAGCTGCACTGTGATAAACTGTTACTGTCGGCAAGCAAGTCCTTGCCTCATATTTTCGGTATAAAGCAAAAGTGTATTATACATGTGTTTGTTTACAAGGTTTGCAATCCATGGAATCAGGCTGACATATGGCGTGTTTCCATGGCTACAAACATTCTTGTGAAGGCATCCTTAAAGGTATGTCATAAATAGGTGACCAGTGGGGATATGGCAGAAACAGAATGAAGTACACCACTCCATCAATGATGTATTGAAATGTAGTAATTGAGCATCCTGCCGTATTACGTGCAACGAGCTGCAGTATATTAGGGTGAATAACTGTTTGCTTATTGCTAATAGCCGCCCCATTCACATGTTACCAATAAACTATGATTTTTATGCCAACGTTAAAGATATGATGCAGCTTATCTGTCAGCTGATTGTGACGTGTTTAGACAGACAGGGTGCAGGAAAAGTGTAAGATTGAGATGGCTACTTCAGATGGTGAAAACCATCCAATAAATTATGTTGAAATAAGATATCAAATGCCACAATTTATTAAAACATATTTATTAATTCAGATAGATTAAAGGCGACCACCTTCAAGTCCGTGTGTCCAATTCAATTCCAGTGTATAAAAAGGATATAGTAGAGCTGGAACTGGTGCGAGGAGAGCAACCAGGATTATTAGGGGAATGGGGGGACTAGAATACAATGACAGATTACAAATTTGGGATTATTCAGTTTAGAAAAAAGACGACTGAGGGGAGACCTCATTACAATGTACAAAACTGAACGGACAGTACAAGGATCTCTCCAAAGATCTTTTTATACCTCGGCCTGTGACCAGGACAAGGGGGCATCCTCTACGCCTAAGAGAGGCGATTCTACAACATCACCATAGACAAAGGTTCTTTACTGTAAGAGCAGTGAGACTGTGGAACTCTCTGCCGCATGAGTTGTTATTGCGGACTCTATGTACATGTTCAAGAGAGGCCTGGATGCCTTTCTGGAGAGAAAAAATATCACGGGTTATGGGGATAAAACATTTATTTAATTCTGAAGGTTGGACTTGATGGACTTGCGTCTCCTTCCAGCCCGATACTACGATACTATGAACCACAATTCGTAAAAGAGAACAACCTAAAACAAAACAATCACATAACGGACAAAAATTGCCGTACCATAACCAATATTTACAAAAACAGCATGAGAGAGGGCCACATGTATTAGTGCAGATATGCCAGGTGGGAAGAAAAAGGTTGGATCTCACCAGTCTCGTCCAGATTGGCCGCAGTAGGGACTGTTCCGTCCAGTGATGACCTTATACCCTACTGTATCTGTTAGCCTGGTCCCCCCTTGTATGCTCCCAGCCCTTACAAGGGCGTCCCAAGACTGCCCCTATATAGACTGTTATGCCCTTACTCTGAGCTGCACAAGTCCATTAACTCCCTACGCGTTTCGTGCACCAGTCCTTGTGCACTCCTCAGGGAATCTAAAGTAGGTATACTTGGCTGGTATGCTTGCTGCGCCACGATGGCTGCATAAGTATGCGCTAAGTAGCGCTAAGACTTTCTCAGAACGGCAGGGGCTCGTCTAGGCTACTCCAAGAGGTGCAAGCATACACCTAGTCACTAGGTTGAAAGCACCTCTGAGTAGCCTCAGGACGAGCCACTGCCCGTCTTGGAGAAGTCTTAGCGCTATTTAGCGCATACTGTGCAGCCCATCGTGGCGCAGCAAGCATACCAGCACAAGTATAACCTACTTTAGATTCCCCTGAGAGTGCACAAGGACTGGTGCACGAAACGCGTAGGAGTTTAAGGACTTGTGCAGCTCAGAGTAAGGGCATAACAGTCTATATAGGGGCAGTCTTGGACCGCCCTTGTAAGGGCTGGAGCAATACAAGGGGGGGACCAGGGCTACAGATCAGTAGGGTATAATAGTATCACTGGACGGAACAGTCCCTACTGCGGCACATTCTGGACGAAGACTGGTGGAATCCAACCTTCTTCCCAACACTGGCATATCTGCACTAATACATGTGGCCTCTCTCATGCTGTTTGTAAATATTGGTTATGGCTACGGCATTTTGTTCCGTGTAGTTGATTGTTTGTTTACTAGTGTTCTCTTTTACGAATTGTGGTGAATTGGACACGGACTGAAGGTGGTCGCCTTATCTATCTTGGAATTAAAGTTATGTTTTAATAAATTGTGGCATTTTGCTAAATGTGTCTAACGATTTGGATGCCGCTGGTCAGTGGCCTGCTGCACGTGTATCACTCTCAGTAACCAGTGATCTGAACAGGCTACCTATTATTATTTTTTTTTTTTTTGAAATAAGATATCAGATTAAACATTTCTTATTGACACAAGTGAGAACCGTTCCCAAGGGAATATTTTATAAGCTTCCATATATATCTTGTGTGAAACATGAAATTCTAATTTTCTGCAATAAACTTCTTGATGTGCAGGGACTAGGTTATTAGATTAATGGGCATGGTACATTCCTGTTTCACACAGTATCAATTTATAGAACAGGACATTTTCTTTGAAATTAAAAAGCAAAAGGAAGTAGGTCTGGAAAATTCATAAAATTGAGGGCGGCACGGGGCTTTAGTGGTTAGAACTAAACCTTGCAATGCTGGGACCTGCGGTTTAAGTCCAGGGTACACATCTGCAAAAGTTTGTATGTTCTCTACGTGTTTTGCGTGGGTTTCCTCCGGTTCTCCAGTTTCCTCCACAATCCAAAACTACTGGTAGGTTTGAATAGATTGGTGACAGGTACCAGTTGGCAAGCTCCCTCGTAGGCGGCAATGGGCGCACAGTGCCCTATGGGAGCGGTACGGTGCCGCACAAGTGTGGCACTGTACCGTTCCGTAGCCGGGAGAAAGATAGGACATGTCCTATCTTTCGCTGGAATACGCTGCCGTGAGCAATATACTAGAGAGAGGGGCGGGGGGTGAGCGGCGCTAATTGCCTCCTCCTCTCCCCCAGTACAGACGTGTGTGCTACCATTCATCTGTGATGTAGCCTTATACAGCGGTCCCTACTAAGAACACTCGACTTACATACGACCCTAGTTACAAACGGACCACTGGATATATAATATATTTATACTTTAGTACTAGCACATAAAACCCTGTACATTTATCACAGGTGTCCTGTATGAAGATTTATTGATAACCCTGGTTCTTATGACAACCCAACATTTTTTAATCCATTTGTCACAGAGACCAAAAAGTTCTGGCTGTGATTACAATGATAAATATACAGTTCCGACTTACATAAATTCAACTTAAGAACAACCTACAGACCTATCTTGTATGTAACCCGGGACTGCCTGTACTTACAACTGTCCCAGCGCTCAATTTGGCCAGGACTGGAAACCTTGACCCAGGCATTTAACGCTTTAGATTCCATACTTGATATTGGCCATGCATTGGGGTTTTAGAGGGAATGTGCTCCCTCGTGGACACCTTTACAATCGCACAATTCTAATTGGCACTCCAAGCACCATCAGTGTATACCTATTCATTGTCATTGACAGTATACATTACTAGAACCGTCCCCTATGGGTATCTGCGCATGTTGTAGAATGGCTGCAGGATTTGCCCTGGTGGTATATTTGTAGCCTTTCTGCAAGCATTAGAAACCAGTCCACATTGGTCATACGATGCTGTGGAAGCGATTTCCGCACCATGAACTGCAGATCTAAACAAAAAAAACAGGCCACATATTGTTATGATCAAAAATCTGCGGTGTTGTATAGAAGCATTGTCATAAATAATCATTTAAAATAATTATCATTTATAGCATATATAGAATAGCATTTTAGCATCCCATGTACTAAAATGCTAATCTATGGGGAATGTATCATCTGTTTTTTTTTTTTTTCTCTTTTTGTTAGATCATGAAATAATCTCCCAAAGGGGTCTAGCTTCATTATAAATGGATTCATGAGACTGGATCTATTGGATCTGATAAGTTTTGCACAGAAATTTGTAAATCTGAAAAATACTACCATTCTGAATGTTTAAAGATTTTTTGCACTGTATATGCTAGGCATCTTGTGCAACTACAATTTGTAAAGTCCACAAAAAGAACAGCGTCAAGATCTGTGTATGCGTAATTTTTAAATGTTTACCTGATCAAGAATGAAAAGTGAGTTTCCCAGGGACCAATATGCACTGTGTTCCCACATACATTTTGTCTTTGCTGTAAGCATGAGACCTAAAGTTTCACCTCCTGGAACCACTAGAACATGGGTCTTGGATGTTTGGCTTGCTATGTGCTTAAACACATTTGCGGGTTGGATGTGGAAGTGTGGCACTGGTAATGTTAACATCCTGTGAACAGGCATCTATTTAAACTGCCCTCCTCCAAAGCCACGTTAGTAATGTGCGTCAGCTGGAGATTTATCGAAGCTTGTGGATTCACTGAAAACAGACGTGACACGTTGCTTCTAACGTGTTAACCCTACTTCAGGCTAATTGACAGAGCCCCTACTTGCTAGTGTTTATCCACTTTAAAATAGTCTGTCCAATACTGGCGATATAGTAATGGGTATCTAACAAGCTTCATAGTGGAAGTTGCTAAATGAATCATTTAATAGTTGAAGTTGTAAAACTAAGTTTCAATAAAGATGTATATGAGCCAAATTCAATATTTTTTATATTGAACCAGCTCATGGCAAACCGATCAGCTCATTTTGTAACTAAACTTGGCATTTAAGGGGCACTTTGTAGCCTATTTATCCTAACATGGGTTCATCTATTGCCATATTAGTGGTAGTAAACGGTATTCAGCCAGGCCAGTCAAAGATCTAAAACACTTGTGTGACTTAATCTTGCAAACAATCAGGTGTAATACCCTGCATGCCACACATTGTAGCATATTAGCTGTGGATTTGCCATGCAGCATATCTGTGTGGTAATCTGCAGTGTAATGCAGTAGTGCACTGCAGTGCAGTTGTCTCATTAAGAACTGTACATCACTCTCCTTTGTATCAGCCTGCAGCTGGTTCTTGCCACCTTAGTTTGTGTTGGCTGAGGCAGACTAGGCATCCCTGTGGACTAGATCTAAAGCTGTGTCTGCAGTAGTGATGGCTTGTTCATGACAAGCCGGTTTTGAGAGCCAGCTCTTTGTGGTGAAAGATAAGAGTCGCTCTTGGTAAGAACTGACAGATCATTTAGCCATGCCCCTGATCAGTAATCCCACCTTATTTTTGGATAACACCCGTTTCATTTAAACTCTTTGGGTTAAAGTGCGATGGGGGGGGAGGTTACTACCTGAAAACCTCTCCTGGTGTATAGGAGCCAGAAGAGTGGTCTCTTTGTGAGACTGAGCCAAAGGAGAGCCGGACTGCCCATCACTAGTCTCAGAGCAGTGGGTGGCGAACCTATGGCACTGGTGCCAGAGGCGGCCTCTGAGCCCTCTCTTGTGGGCACCCAGGCCATCACCCCAGCATGAAGCTCAACAGACAGACTCAAAGAATCTTCCTACAGAATCTTTCTATAATGATAGGCGAATTTGCCCTCCTCCTTTAAACTGAATTGGTGTCTTTAGAAGCTGAAGATTGAAAGTTGTCAAAAGAACAAGGGAGAATAATTACTGCTTAAATTGCTGTGCTGGCACTTGATATAAATAGTGGCTTTTTCCTGCACAGGAGATAAGTGCTGATAGACAGGACAGAGTAGAGGAGGTGATGTGCAGAGGTTTTCACCCGTGCTGTCCGTTATGATACGTTTTTTGCATCTGGAAAGGAAACTGATGTGTCCAGTGTGCAAACTGTGTGTATTTGTATGGCATGTGGGCTATATTTTTTATACACCAGTATAAGGCTGGTTTCAGTTCGTTGATTTTTTAAAAATTTTTTTCCATTTCTGTTGTAAGGATATGTCAGGAAAATTCTCCATTGTATCCTTGCACGCAGAGCACTAGAACGTATTCCACTTCATGCTCGTATAGTTGGATACATTCACCAGTTATCTCACTCCCTCCTTCAAGCGGAGAAGATGAACATTGCCGCAGAGTTGTTGCCTATATTCAGGGTGGTCTCCCAAGTGCATTACGCATTTATATGGGAATTTACATCGCTGTAAAACTGAGTGATACATTGCTCTCCAGAGGAAATACTCTGGGCTGGTCTGAGTATTTCAGAAACTGCTGATCTACTGGGATTTTCATGCACAACCATCTCTAGGGTTTATAGAGAATGGTCCGAAAAAGAAAAAACATCCAGTGAGCGGCAGTTCTGTGGGCGGAAATGCCTTGTTGATGCCAGAGGTCAGAGGAGGATGGGCAGACTGGTTCGAGCTGATAGAAAGGCAACAAACAAACTTCATTCAAGAAAGATTGCCGCTCTGTGCGGGAAAGCATGGATTACCACACTCTCAACCAATTACTGGAAGTAAAGTAAATTGAAAAAATTAGAAAGGAGTATTTGTAATAATAAAAAAAGAAGGAGAACCACAATCCCAGTGGGAAACCCCACAATCCCAAGAAACAGGACTCAGTGCCCCCAATTGAAACTGGTAATACTTCGGTATACCTCACGATTGTCAAATCACCAACAATTAAAAACAGGAACCTGCCACCAGAATTACCCCTCATACCAGTAATACCTGCTGGTAAAATTGATACAGCCATCTTTCTGATATCCAAATGCTTTTTCCCCGGCAAACGCCCAGGAAAAGCCTGCCGGCGAAAAACCCGGGGTCGGGGGATAGGGAAAGCTCAAAAAAAGCGCACCCGTATGTGAATTTGTGATTAGGGGCATCTTTAATGGACTCGTGAGTATTATAATTAACTGAAATTAAATTTTAAATTTATGGGAACGTACCACACAACGCTGCCTGCATATTTCTTCCAGCTACAAAAAAAATAAATAAAGGAGGAGAATGAGAGTGCGATGGTGTGCTAGTGAATGGTGACATACTTTCAGCAGGAGAAAATGAAGATTGTGCGGTTCATGATGGTGTTAAGATGGATACCGCGGGGAGGCAGATTGGAGCTCCGGTCATAGTGAATATTTTCTATATTCTGTGGGTGAGAGATGGTGTTGGAGGGAGCTTCTGGCCGACCCTGAAGCTCCCTGTGCGCAGTTGTAGGGAAACAGGCCGCCCAGAAGAAGACTGGCGGCGGCGCGGGGACATGGCGGTGCCGGGAGGCAAGTACATGTTTATTTTTTAAAATAGCCCTCCCCCAGCCCGGGCCTCAGTATTTGAACACCGGATTAACCCCTTTAAGTTCCATCATCGTCATGTGACCAGGGGCGATGCCATTAAGGTCCTCTACCCTTACATTGCAAAAGTTATGATTGTTGATACATGAAATCCAAAGACATCCTCCGTGGAGGATGGAGAGGAGTAGAAGTCAAGGAGGCAGGCTGCTGGATATCATGTGATCGATATAACATTGGAGTACATTTTGCCAAAATAAAGGTTATAGGTCCTTTAGATAACATCACCCTAGAAAAGACATTGAGAAACTGAATAGTAAGGAACTCACAGCACAAAAAGTAATCAAACAAGGTGTATATACCCAGTAGTCACTAAAGTTTAACTTTTATTTGTTAATTAACAAGTGATATTGAAACAACCAAAACAACAGTTATGGAGACACAGCTTCAGAGAGTATTGAGGGGATTTAAACGGTGATATAGGTCCCATAACAGGGTTGTGTGTGAGCGTGCTCTAACTGTGGTGATCGACTGGGGCTCCCACGTAGTTACATTTGGGGTGGACCATTATTACCAGATCTTTGTAACCGAGAGCCGGCATATAGTAATAGACTAGTCTCCCCGATGCAAGCAACGATTCAGTCGTAGGACAAATATATACGCCACACTAAGCTCAGCATGCTAAAGGGAGGAGCGGAGGGAGGCATTCCTTCACACTTGCCCTAGAGATTAAACACCCACTCAGAGCACCAAACACATTACTGATTCCCTAATAGAGATGTGTATGTTGAACTGCTGTTCTAACAACATTCACACTGTAGCCCCCACGTCGTAGGAGGCAGACCAGGAGTAGAAAGGGCGGGCAAGGCCAGAAGGATACACCCCTCTGATAATAGGTATAAACAATGTGAATTTATGGGGATGGTTTTAAAAGAGGGTGTCAGTTAATAGGGTCTATAGGAACCGTTTACAAGTTGCATTGGTGAAATGTGGGACAGGTGTCTCTTTAACTTAGTACAACCTCTTTAAAGGAAACCTACCATGTAGTGGCAGGTTTCCGATGGCAATACCTGGGCACGCTCAGGGGAGCTGGTGCCGGAGTTATTTTTTAGTTAGTGTCTTTAAACGCGGTATCGCGGTTTAAACACTTTTTAAACTTTATAGCCGGCGCAGGCAGGTATGCGCTCGGCGCTTACGTGCAAGCGTACATAGGAAGTGAATGAGAGCCGTGTGCACGGGGTAAGCGCGAGCGCGTACCTGCCTGCGCGGCCTATAACGATTAAAAAGTGTTTTAAACCGCGATACCGCGGTTTAAAACACTAACTAAATAAAGCTCGGCACCGTCACCCTGAGCTGGTGCCGGTATTTCCATCGGAAACTGCAGACAAGTGGTAGGTGCCTTTTAAAAGGAGCCATGATTTAATAATTCATGAAATAAAAAAAAAAAAAAACTTCAGAATTTTTAAATGTACTTGGTGCTTGCTTAGGACTATGAATAGTGAATGCAACTGTGCAAGACATAGATACAAGAGAATTTATGAGGACATGCACAGGGTTTGAAATAAATACAAATGTTCTAAATTATTTGACATCACATGGTTTTAAGCAGGACACCCCCTAGCAAACTTGTGTGACTCAGAACAGGACATTGCCCCGAATTTCTGCAACAATCTTACCTTGTCTTCAGGGCGACCATTTCTAAAACATGCTGATGACATAGTTCCCATATGGATCCTGTAACCAAATACAAAATTAATAAACAATACAAACTGGCACGGTCATTACAAAAGAGGGAGTAAAATAGTTCATGCAAAAAAATAAAAAATGCTAAACAACTTACTCATAGATCAGGCACTGTGAATGTGGTGCTCTTGCGATCCGGGCATCCTTTGCGCCTTCCCCCTTCCAAAACAATTTTTAAATTAAACTAATAACTGAAGGTTCCTAGGGTGTTACCAAAGCCCATTACATGCTACAGCTTCACAAAGTGTTACACGCCCCCCCCCCCAGCACCTCAATCTCATTAGATGATCTCACAGCAGAGGGACTCCGGCACCCGGAGGCGGGGAGGCGCTCTTGTAACAATGTAAAAGCCTGTCCAGATGCAAAAAGAGCATGGAGGGCACTCTGGTAACACTCCCAGGCGCAACACAATTTATAAGTGTATGTTTGGTAGCTAGACAGAAAGGAAGCCCGGATAAACACATATAAGACCTAAGTTATGTCGTCTGGATCTTTGATTGGTAGTGTGCCCTTTAAATGGAACTGTCCCCAGGGACCTCATTTTACTAAAGGACAGGTTACAGAAAGCAAGTACAAGCTTCATTGCAAATAGCCTTTCTGACTTTCTCTAAGATTTGAATTACTTATAATGTGTGTTATAGACTCGCATGGTTCCTGACAAAATTCCTCTAGTTGGTCCAGGGTTGGGCTTGGTTGGACGCAGTTAAAAAAAAGAGTAACTTGTCTGTGCTGCAGACTGCTGGTATCAGCCCCCACCTTTGTGCTACTGTACACTGTACTGTCCCCCCTGCTCTTCACCAGAGCTCACTTGGTGGATGGGAGGAGGGAGGAGCTGTACAGCCAGCACAAGATTCTTCCTTGGTGAATGACTGTCTTTTTTCAACAGTCTGGAACCATAACTATGTAATCCTGTCTTTAGTTAGTGAAAATAAGGGTCTGTGGTGACAGGTTGCCTTTATAGTAATACAAATAAAGGTCATTAATAATAGTAGTACATGTGGCAATCTTAGGCATCGTCCAAGGCAACCTTTCTCAAAAGAATCTAAAATTGATTAAACACCCAAAATCAAAGTACATTTCGATGCCAGGGACAAAATCACCAAAATATCAATTGTGTAAATCAATTTTTTTTTACTTACTAGAATAGCTCGTAGATAAAGAGACCTGATAGTTGTCTAAGGATTTGATCCTTACCATCAATGGGAGTCTAAATGTTTGCATATATGTACAATGCTCGCACCACAGAGGAATAGGGATGTGACTATGCATATACCTGCCCTGGAATGTGGGTTATATTATCGATTCAAGCATATGCCAAAAACCTTTTTCTCCGTCATCTCTACGGTACAACATTAAATCATACCGATGGGGATTGGTACACTGCAACCCAATTAACTAGGTTAATTTCTCTACCTGTACCAAACGCTCTGTGTGTGATGCAAACTCCTCCAAAATGGTGCAAAGTTTGCTCCGGAAGCAATGCTCCAAAATCCTTTGAAATAACTCTACAACCATATGGATGTGTGGAGGAGAGTGCAAAACTGCAAAATGAAAACAATTTGGAAAAAAATGTGCAGGGACCGATATAGTCCAAAAAGACCTTGTAACCCATCTCATTACATAACGCTCATAGCTGTTAATATATACCTGACTCTTAAAGGCATCAATGATGATTGCAGAGATTGTGGCGAAACCACAGTCTATACAACTTCCTGGTACCACATGATTCCATTTTGGTCCTTAACCACACTTCAAAACCGACCATCAGCTCCCGAACCAATTTCATTTAAGTAAAGTAAAGTGTTATTTCAGTGTTTCTGACCATTTCTGAGTCCCATTTTTTAAAACAGTTCACCTACACAGCGGACTGCAGAAAAAGAAAGAAAGATGCCGAGGGATATACTAATCATCAAGCAAAGAACCACCTACTCAAAGTATACAAAATAAGAACCTTTATGTCGCAATACTTAAAGACTTGTGGTCAGGTGTATAAACTCTAAAGCAATCTGTATCACCCGACACCCATACATCTGTAAAGCCAGAGAAAGTACAGCCCACGGATAGTTCCTGCTGGCCAACTTCTCGTTCTAGCACTTCCAAACTGAAAAGATCAAATTAAATATTAATTTATAGTCTTTTTAAAATGATACCAAAATGACTAAACACATGAAAGTATACCACTGTACACTGAATATCCACGGAACAACAATGATTCACTCTAATCAACATTGATTGATTAACCACCATCAAAAAACTTCTGTCTGACGTAGTTCCCAACCACATCCACCATTAATTGATAGGCCGCTTGCAGAATCTCATTGAACAACCAGCTGCTTCTGCTGGAGGTGCTCGTTCGAGCTTTCAGTTGTATGAATCTGACAGACAAAACACACATTTTGTTTCACGTAATAAAAGTATAATATTGGCAATATTTCTAAAATTTACATAGTAGATACATGCATAAAGTCAGTTTTTATAAACGTACTATGGAATCTGCAATTTTGACATTAAGATTTGTGGAATCGTACCGAGTGAAGGTATTTAATCAAGCGTGTGATTTAAGCCTATAGAGTTGTATCTTTTTCACAGCCCCTCACCTCTGCTATGAGAAGTGCTGTAGCAGGATTCTGGTTTGATATCTACAGCAGTGTTTGGGGGAGGGGGGGGAAAGTAAAGGGGTTGGAAACAGTTCGTGAAGTGAGCAGAGAGTTCCTTCAGGATGAAGGACCAGACAGTCACCCTAAACAGGAGCTGCAACCCTTTATTATAAATTCACTTTCATAGTAATGCTGCCCTAGAACAAGTTACAGAGAGCGCCGATACAACATTTTTCCAGTGCTGCCAAGTCTAAACTTCTGAGATTCATTTTTATAAAAAAACACGATGATGATGATATGATTATTATTATTATATTACTACTACTACCCATTTTTGTAATGGGGATTTTCAACCACAAAGGAAGCATGACAATACAAAAACTGGCATTAATAGCTTTGTTCTTGTAAGTAACACACGGGGGGACCTAGGGCTATGGATACCTTCTAAGAGAGTATGGATGCATAGGGCTGCACCTACAATATTGAAACCTGTTATCCCTTGAGGTAATGTTGAAGTGTTATTAATATACTATATTACACTGTTTATTAATTACGATTTTTTTTAATTTTTTTTTTTTTTATAGCAGAAAAATCTTGCTAAAAGTCCTGCGTCTCAAGACCGAAGGTTCAGGAGGATCCAGCACTGCCAGACCCTCCTGACACCGTATAATGAGAGATCGGCTGAGCCCTGACATAGCGCTTCATCCATTCTCGCAGAGAGCAGAGCCTTCAGCACTGCGTTCTCATTCCCCAGTGTCCCAACAGGGCTAGCATACCTGACAGGACTGCAGTGCTTCATAATCATGTGGACTGGTCACATGCTCTTACCATCACTACAGGTCCTGATACTGCCAAGAATGGAGAGAATATGCTGTGTGCAGGGTAAGAAGAAGAAGGGGGGGGGGGATTATGGTGTGCATAGCAGAACTGTGTGTGTATATTCATGTGTATAGTACTTCCAGTGTGTTCTTTGTTTGTGTGTGTGTAATTCATGTGTATATAGGGCCGGGTCGTGTGGTGTGTATTATGTGATAGTAGTGCGTGGGATTGTGTATAGTAGTGCCAGGTCAGTGTTGGGTAGTTGCGAAGGTGCAGTGCCTACTGTGTAGGCAGCCAGTAGTAATGAGTGTGATGAGTGTGTGAGTAGTGATCTGGGTGTGTAATGTGTGGAATGAAGCAGGTGTTGTAATGTAATCTGGGGTTGCGTCCTATAGTAAGAAGCCATCTTATAGTCCGAAAAATACGGTATATTGAATTAGGCAGATTCAGACAGTTGAAATATAAAAAAGGGGGGCAAAAAATAAAGAGGGGAAAAAAAGCAAACATTTTGGCCTAAAAAGTTTATAAAGCTTTTCTTTAAACACAAAAACAAAGTAGTAACAACTGCGGTGAATCCTAGATCCATGCTGGTCCTGGGAAAAACTCCATAATATGCCAGCTAGTTCTCGTCGCTTGTAAGTTGGGATAGCGGTTGTTTCCGAAAATATTCTAACAAACATGCTTCTCCCTGACCGGCATACATCAGAAATGCCAAACGCAGGCGAGGAGATGAGGAAGAGCGTGGATTGGACTAAACAAGTGATGCGCTACTTGCACTCGGCGCGGTACTTTGCCTCTGCTCCTGGTGCAGCAGATATGTAGCGACACTACCATTAGTTAGGCCTCCTAGACAATCAGAAAATATTACATTATAACATAGAAACACATAATTTGAACATATTAAGTAAAAACATTAAAAAAAACACATTAAACTTTTACATTCAACAATTGATATAAGGATTGTTTTTACCAAGATGAGGCTGAAGACGACCCATTGTGATGGATAAAGAAGGTGGTGTGTCTGGGAATCGGCTGGGACCTTGGTGGCAAGGGCATTCCTAACAGGTTCCAAGGAGAGGACGAAAACCCAAGCCATTGTTAGAAGAAGAAACTCTGGCCGATTGGATTCAAGCTACTGGAAGGCCTTGTACAAGTCAGTGCGGCCAAGTAAGAGAATCACGGCGAGATCCACTGCAGTGTTTGAATTGGCAACTGGCTGTTCCAGAAAAAAAAAAAGAAAAAAAAAAACATTAAAATCATCTAAAATAAAATACAAAAAGAAAATAGGTAATCTTTATTACATCTGTCAAATGCAATTCTAATTGGGAAAATGATCCTTGAAGGCTTACCTGCCGTGCCAAATCCACCCAAGTGCTGAAAAGTGTAGCACCGAGTGATCCACTTGCTACCAAAACCCAAACGAGATATTTTGCTGGTGACCCGTGATATGGAAAAAAGGAGCTGCTTTTGGAGTTACTGGTCAAAGAATTCTTGGCCATAAAAAAGAGCTTGGATTGATGCCAGATTTTGGTTGCCTTTGTGGCTGAGGCTTCCCTGAGGTTGCTGGGAATTCAAATTGGCGAAGGGTACATTGGTTTTCCACATGGTCCATGGTGAGGCAGCTGCGGCTGCAAAAAGCTAGATGTGAAAAAGAAAATAGAATAAATGAATACACAATATAACAAGTAATATTCTAATTTAAATACATTTAAATATACAAAATAAGGATACAGGAAAGTAAATGTAAATGAATTTTCCTGATTCATAATTCTTAAACACCTTCCTGACATGGACGCAATAGTACTGGATGCCAGAGATGGTGCCGAAGGAGCGGGGTCAGTTGTATATGACATATAACTCCCCAACATCCCCACCCACTATCTAATCCTTCTTCCGGCAACCCCAAGGTCTGAGGTTGCTCGGAACAATACGCTCGGCTTATTCACAGGGCCTGTGACTGCAACCAGCATGCGCCAGAATGCTTAAGCGACATTACACTGCAACTGTTTAAACCAGTGATATGGACTTTAAAAGCAATTCTCGATGCTTTTCAAGTCCCATTTAATTTTTTTTTTTTTTTTAAAGAAGAAAACATTCTAAAAAGTAAGTAACTGGAAAAACCTCCATTCCACATACACTATAATAAAGTATAAAAACCCATATTTGTTATTGCCGAGTCCATAATGTGTACAATAAATATGAAAAGATTGCTCCCAAAGTCTAAGCCTCCTAACATCTGTCTAAAAAGAGAGGACACAAAAAACCAAAGCCAACATAAAGCATTTGGGACATGTTGGTAATTAAAGGAAACATACCATTGTTTGATGCACTAGAAGCAATCTATTAGAGATGTTGTAGTACACTGATGCAGGATCGTGTGCTGAGGGTTTTAGCTGAGAAACAGATTATGAACTTCATGGTAATGAGCTCTGTGGCTTTTGTGGCGGGTCGTTCCGTGCTTCTTGTTAGGACATTAGTGTTATTCATGCAATCGAGAGCATGATGTAATCACCATGGTTTGCCTGGACGGCAGAATAATCAATTGCTGCACATCTCCCCCAGCTGCTGTGTTGAGGACCCAGCTCGGGTTGATTAGTCATTGATGGAGTAAACCTTCATGTCTAAATGGCCAAGGATCGGTGTTGTAATGTGTTATGTAAAATATACTGGTTTGGCTTAATCTCCACATCATTGTTTAGACCTTCTTGTAGGTCCTCATACTGGCATGTTAAGGGGGCTGCCTTTCAAGGTAGCAAAAGGAGGTATTGTTTTCCATTTAACAACTGGAAAACTGATTGAATTCTTCAAGAATTCCCTAGTGGCGCAATCTATGGGCTCTTTAAGCTCCACATGCCTTAAGGTGGCCTTAATTGGCCTTTCTCCTTAAGAGAGAACACCTCCTGTCGATCCTTAATGTGTTATGTAGGCAGCCCAGACTGACCCAGCTTTCCCAAGGGTCATGAAGTTATAGTGGATTTTCAGCAAAACCCTCGAACCCAGAGATTAACCAAGTTTGAGAATTGTCAATCTGGAATAGCCTGCCTCAGTCGTGGTCACAGCGGACAGCTGAGATCTTCAAGAGGGTCTAGATGACTTTTTACACCTAATAACATTGATGGTTAGTTATATAGAATAGTTTTCACCTAAAAAAAATACTCCTCAGCAATCCCATCCAATCCAAAAGTGTCTTTTTTCAACTGGTATTAGAAATATGATCCTGACATCAATGTAGTACAAAAATTCTCAAGGTATGTTTGGTTCATAATGTATGGAAAACCAATGCTAAGTTTCCTTTTTAAGTTACTTTGCTTGAAGGACTGTCTGAAAAATCAAGAAAAAAAATTTAAAAGAAATTTTTCATAGTTTTCACCAATTTCCTTTGGTTCTAATAAAAAAAAGGACAATGTGATCATGAGAATCTCAAATTCAGCAGATTATAAAATATAAAAACAAAAATGGCCTGCCTATGTTGGACACAGAAGCTCAGTGTTCCCATTACTGCCTCTGACTGGGGGTGCACTATAACGGGGAATGCGGTGCTAGGAACTTTTCTGGCAAGGTATTTTATATACAATCTGGAGTCTACAATTCCCAGACAACCCCTTTATTCCCTTTCCCGCCAATTGCCCATTTTGTTTATGGGTTTAATTTTTCACTCCTTACATTCCAAAAATCTATAACTTCTATTTTTCCATGTACAGACCGTGTATGGCTTATTTTATGCGTAAGAAATAACACGTCACATGGTGGGAGGTATTGAATATTCGTACCGTTTGTTGCCGTGTACTGGAGGAGGAAGCGGGGAAAGAAGGAAGAAAAAATAACTCCAAATGCATTTGAAATATAATGGTTTGAAAAAACGCTACACGCATCTTATTCGGGGCTTGGATTTAACAAGACTTCAATTGAACGCTCCCAAATGACATGTCTACTTTATTATTTGGGTTGGTTACGATTAATGGGGATACCAAATATGTATAGGTTTTATAATGTTTCATACATTACACAAATTAAAACATCCCAGTACAAAAAACAGTTTTTGGATTTTTCCATCTTCTGGTGGATTTTAACTTTGGTTGTTGTAAAGAGCTTGGTTGGTTTCATTTTGCGACTTGATTTGATGACGTTTTTCAAGGTTATCATTTGTAGGACTCTGTACGACCTTTGATCACTTTTTATAGAATTTTTTATTTTGTTCACAAATGGCAAAAAAGTGCCATTTCGACTTTGGGCGCTATTTTCGTTTAAACACAGTGAAAAACAGTTTAGATCGGGCATTTTTGATAGTCGGCAGTTTTGGACGCGGCGATAGAAGTCGTTGATGATTTTTACTGTTTATTTATAATATTTTTCAGGACTCCCGAGGGGTACTTTAACCCTAGGTTGTTGCTCGATCCTACCATATACTGCCATACTACAGTATTTTCCTTCCTATTCATTACAATGTGACTATCAACCAATGGCCCATGGTTGTAAACCAAACAGCTTCTCAGCTGTGAATTTGGATTATGTTGTGTAGGGGTCCATACTGTTGTGCTATAAACAAACACCTAAAATCTTAATAGTTTTTCGATTTGCAAGACTGGATAATGTAATACATGCTTGAGCAAGCCGATTGGACTACTGATGATAACAGGTGCAGGAGCTACCATATAACAGGGACCCCAAGCCCATCGGGCACCAGTGTTTACAACAAGTGCCCCTGTTTGGTCGTAGTATGCAGCAGGGAGCCAGTACTGGGTACCCTACAATAAAACGTTTACAACAGTTTTAAAAGGAAATATCTAGAAACAAAACAAGGAAAAATATATTTGTATTCAGTTAGGGTCCCCTTTTTAAGTTATACTATACAATTGATGCCACAAAAATCTCTATACACGTTATGTTTTCAAACAAAGTTGATACAAACAAATGGTTCCTGCAAAACTTCCAATCTTCAAAGGCCATTTTCAATATATTTTTTGCAGTTTGTACAAAAAACGGCCAAGGTCTAGGTTTAAAGCTGCTAGAATTAAATTTCAAGCCAAGTGGCTAATACCACCTATCTAGGAGAAGATTCACTTCCACAGGTTTAAGTTGGGAATGAGTGCATTTCATTCAATATTTTGAATGAATTTGAGGCAGCGACTAGGAACTATCATTTTAATAATTACACAAAATTGCAGGGAATTAGAGTGTATCCATCATAATCATAAGGAGGATTTCTACTAAGCAGTGGATAACAGTATTGAAAAATTTATACGATTAATTGATTATATTTAATCAGATCATCCACTCTCTTTCTTGTTCCGAGACAGGTTTAGAGCCCCCCCCCCAACGTCATATAGCCCAAGCTTTGAATCTGAATACAATAATTTTCTGCATATTGTTCGCAGCGTTTATGAAAGATGCAATGGCAGTAGTTCCACATTTAAGGAACCAATACAGAGGTTGCTTTTAATGACATTATAGTCTATAATGGTGGCATGTAGCAGCAATAGGAAAGAGCTAAAGCAGGCCAAGACAGAAAACGCCAAAGAATATCAGCACCATTGGCACATTTCACTAACTGCAAGTATGAAAAGACAAGTTGAGCAGGGGGCACTGTTGATGAAGTGGTGCAGATGTATGCAAAATAGAGTTCTACGATTAGGGCAAAGGCATGCTTAGGAGCACTGTGCCCAAACTGTTAGCGCTAAAAAAGGTCTAGTGTAAGACCAGAAAGTAGCAGGGGCTTTGATTTTTCAAAGCAAAATATTTTATTCAGGTAAAAGTACACACAGTCACAAATAAGATAACCCAACTGGCATGCAAGCAGCACGCCTAGCAACCAAATGCCAGGCAGAGTCATCAGAGCTGCTGCCAACTAGACTGATCATTTTGGCTGTCACCTGTTGTTCTGATTAGGGGTCAGGAGGCCGTGGTTTCCACACCTGGACGAAGAACCTTAAGAAATGGAGAATATGCAGTTCTTAGTCAGGCACAAAAGTACAGACCTTTGCAATCCAATACAGAAACAAGAATTTGTCTCAAATTGCTCCTATACAATATTTAAAAATACAAAATAGGATTTAGTCAATACACAACATATGGTAAAATAGGCCAATGATAATAAATTATATAGACTTGATAGAATAATATTGCTGCTGGCCTGTTGATTCTGTTGGATTATTTTGTTGGGATGCAGAATTATTGCTGCGCGCAGAGCGCAGCTGTGCTGGAAGATGTTGGCCGGATAGACTCCCCATGGAGTCACTCCATAATCCTGCGTGGGGACAACAGGCCGAGGGCCTGCAAGACAACAACAAAGGTACGTGCCAAAGTGTGACATTACAATCTAACAAGCCATTGGGATTAAAATGTTTGTAGATACTTGGAATGTTTTTGCGGACAGTGAGCGCACATCATTACAAGTTGTTGCAGCTGTGCAATCCAAGCCGCATAGGGGTCAGTTCAGGAGGGGGCTGCGCTGGATAATGTAGGATTGGTACACAATGCAGGCGGGGAGCTAAACCTGCTGAAAACATACCTGTCAGTGAAAGCAAACTTCCAGTACATAGCAGCAAAGAGCAAAATGACGTGTAACCCGAGAGGTAACCAACAAAAAAATAATGTAGAATGGAATGCTGCTATATAAAAAGTGGACGTTTTCATAAAAAAAAATTTGAATTTTAAAAAAATTCAAATAGCCTTCGAACTAGTAACATTGCTTTGCAGTATGTTAAGAACCTGAAGAATAGAATTTTTCTTTAAAAAAAAATATATGAAAACATCTGGCTAAAAAAAGTTACCTGGGGCACATTCCTTTATTCACCAATATCATAAAACGTTTGTAAACATCATGGCCCTCTTGGCCAGTTAACACATTAAAAGAACAAAAAAAAAATAACAGGTTATGGGCAAGTAGTAAATGCAGATTCCAAACAGTTTTTTTCTTAAGCAATGTATGCTTTATGTTGACAAAATGGTAAATGTAAAAAAAGGTATTAATTTCACTTTGTATGCAGTCGACAAATGTCGATAATAAACACTTATGTCTCTGTGCCACAGCGACTCCTTACCAGGTGTGGTTGATGTGTGCCTGCAACGTGAATAACTGCTGTTGGAGAGCTTGTAAGTTGCTTTTGGACTGCAAGGGCATCCGGTCTTTTCGGAACAACCTCAAAGAAACAGTAGGTAGTTATGTCATAGGCACAGAGTAGAAGAGTAAACATTATGCCATACAGTGGGCATCGGTAAGCTCTACACTGCCGTGCCATTGGAATTGTAGTCAAAGAGACTACTGTATAGCCATGAATCACTGAAACTTGTGTTGCTTGGGAGTCAAACTGAAGGGGTTCCATGCCAACATCCGCTCCATGGGATCCAGTGCACCACTCTGAGGACTCCATTTCCTCCCAAAATCTCCACAGGTTTGGCTCCATTGCTGTTGGTAGTTGGGCAAGCCTTAGAACCATTCTGGCTGACCCCAAGTAGGTCACCTCAATTTGCAGAGTTTTGGGCAGTTGCTGGGTACGACGGTTAAAAGAACATTGTTCTATTACTTAAAAATACAAAAAAACCCTAAATAATATAAGTCTATATACGAGAAGTCCCACGCAGACAACTCCAGTTTATGTCACCAATCAGGACAATACACAAAGATCCACTTCATCTCAGTTTATCTAAAAATTAACAGGCAAGCAATACAGTCTTCCGGTGCAAGTACATGAAAGGGCCTCTAGCTTTGACTTTTGGTAATTGTCAGCATTTACATAGCTCATATGATTATTACTTAAAAGCAATATGATTTTACATGACAAATTAACCTGAGAAAACTTAATTTGTTCCATTAAAAGCCACTGACCAATTGATGCTGCAGCCTAACAAACGATGTATAGTCGACAAATCTGCTTTACGAACATATCAGAAATTAAATGTTCCTAGATTTTTAACTACAATAATTGTTGCATTTAGTTCAATCACATCTCACCACTACATGATCCCTAGTGAAAAGGGGGCAGGAGGGTCCTGTTTGTGTTGCGGCAATCAGCAGATATGATTTTTTTTTTTGTTTATTGCCCGAGATATAGATAAAGATCTATAGGGATGAAGCTACCGCTACATCTATAAGGTAAGAGGGTCAGACTGAACATTCTTTGAAAGACATGAATTCAATTTTCCAATGTTTTGTCAATCATTCCTACATCTCAGGTAGGAAATATAGAAGGTGCGTGTGTCCATACAAGCTGGCAATGTCAAGCAGTGGTGTAAGAGACACCTCTCTGGGAGAACGGAAACCCAGTAATTACTCATGTATTTTTAGAGACTGAGAACAGATTATAGCACCATTAAAAAATGACTACAAATAATCAGGAAATAATATTGACTAGAATAGACAATGGGGATGCCTCCCATTTTGCCACACTATTTCCAGGAACCAGTGGACAAACTTATATAACTACAGTGACGCCAGTATAGTTTGCAACTCGTGGCAACTGTGTAGGATTAGAAAAAAAGGATGACACAGTATAGGCTTAAAACGGATATCAAAGCCTACAAGCAAAAAAGTGTGCATATAAAGACCCTACAACCGGTCTAATGGACCACCTGAAATCCTTACATCCTGTCAATGTCCATTCTGTACAGGCAGTTCATAGTACTTATCCACCCATCGACTTCCTCTTCAGTCTCCTACGCTTATCCCCTTCATAACACACCTTTTCGCTTCTTTATTCACTCTTTCATTCTCAATCTTGCTTCTGGATCTCGCTGACCCTAAAATAAGAGGAAGTTAGCACAGGGAACAATATTAGATGGCAATAAGACAAAACTATTATCTATTACATGTTCCAAGGGACACTAGATGGGAAATAGTTTATTACAGATGGCGAGAACATTTGAAAACCATCTTGAGGTTCCAACTGTCTAACAGAAAGAAAATTTGTCGACTAATGTGAGAGGGTGACTTGACAAAGACTCGTTGAACTGAAATACTCATCGCTGCAGTCTCCAAACCACTCAGGAGATTTACCATAAGATCCCAGAGTAATGTGTCTATATGGTCATCTAAAAATTATACTGAACAGCCAGCAAATCATGATTTCAGATCCTGACTCAGGCATGAGACTGCAGCCACCTTTGGTTTTACCTGCATCTTCTATATCTTGGCAATGAAAAGGCACCCCGTGATTGTATTAAGGGAGAGGACTTACGGAACCATCCTTTCCTCAGCAGTTGTTCTTGGAGAAGAGCTTAAGGACATTAATCCACCATGTGACCCCCGGACACCACTTTCAGAGTACGAGGGGACGATTGGAGAACACAGAATTTACTTCACTTGCCAACATGAAATCTCTGAATGGTCGCACTCTGGACCATGATGGGCTGGGGAAACAGATGATCTTTTTAAAAAAAGGATGAGAAAACAACACATGCATTGCAATAAGAAAAGTTCTTAAAAAAATAAAAAAATTACTAAGAAATCTACCACCAGAATCACAGGAATGAGGATGTAACCAAGCGCACTACATGCTGGTTTGTACCCACTCTGACTGGCACACTGCTCTTTTAGCTCTTATCTCTGATGGCTTAAAAAAAATTTAATTGAAAAAAAAAGTGCTATAAAATTTGCAAATGAGCCTTGAGATGCTCCAGACACGACACCTGTTAATAAGACCTCGAGCCCCACAGGCGCATTTGAATTAATTTTAAAAGAAGCAGTGGAACCTGCCAGAGGTGACACCAACAGTATGTAACTGTGCTTTGTTACAATCTATGCTTCCAGGGGTCAGATATTCCTTATAGAATAAAAAATTTAAATGTACCACCCGATGTCCCCCAGTGCATCTCTCGCCACTGATCCCCAGAAAAATGCCTTGGCATCTGTTGAGTCATCAGTACTCCCAAAATGTTTTGCCTTGGCAACAGTGTGCGTTTGGGGAAAATTTTTAGAATTAGAATACTCTCATATCAATATACAAACAAAGTACAAATGGGATGGGAGTGTAATCCTGACCATGGGGCAACATACTAAAAGAAAAAACAGGAAAAGGCATCCTTTACTGTAGTAGAAGTGAGGATGTGAGAACCGACAAGGTCCAGTGGGGGGCCCTAGATGCCTTTTTAAAATAGAAATATTTAAAAAGTACATAGATTTTTTAGACAGGTGTGTTGATTTCAGGTATTATTTTCAGAACTATATCGGTTTGCAAATTTAAAAATTACGTGAATCTTGGCTTATAGTTAACAAAGTTTTTACCTCTCTTGTCAAGCTTAAACAAGGTTGCATTTCTACATAGACCATGTTATCAGGAACTTGTGGCACCCATAACATCCCCACCTTTTGAAAAAAAAAACTTAATACACAGGAATACTTGCAGTCTAAAGACCCAAGAGTATAAAGGTTAAGCTGTAGTGCCAAGCACAAGAAATAAAGGAGAAGAAAATGGCTGGGTGCTCCCACAGACGATGCAACAGATGTTGCCGACTGTCACCTGTTGGAGCAGCATGTGGACAGCCTCTGGACTCTGCAGTGTTGAACTATATGGCATACTTGAGATGGAATCTCTCTCTATCTGACTAGCGCATTATAAAAAAGAAAAAAAATTACAAACAAAAAAAAACACTTGGTTCAAGTGCTTAAAACAGATTCGAAATTACCAATATCTTGAGACTAGTTTAAACCAGCATCCAAAAATAGAAGAAAAGATAAAGACAAGAAGACCTTTTGTTGAACCTAGAATGGCCAAAGGCCAAGCCTGGAATTCTTAGGCCATCGCAATGTAGGTATTGTCATGCATCATAGTAGTTACAGTAAAAGGACAAAAATAGTACCTCTCCATTGCTTCTTATTCAAGTGCAAGGGCACTGAAAGTCATGATTTAACTCATCATAGAACGAACCTATGAACGAAGACAGGATTAACAGAGGTGGGGATTAAATGGAGTTATTAAGACTTTTTCTTAATGTTGCAGGTTAATAAAGTATTCCGCTTCTTCTCTTCTATTTCAGATTTAAAATACTTCAATCATGATGGATATGCGATAATGTGGGGCGGTGTGTGTCTTTAGTTGTAGATGCAAGTCACAAACGCGGCGCCGCCAATTTCCGTAGCTCTATAGAGATTAATGGAGCAGAGCGGAGCAAGCCGTCTGATCCATTAGTCTGAACAGAGCGACGAGGGGTCGACGGCGGTTATGTGATACCCCATGACCCCTCGTTTGGTGACTGTGGGGGTCCTCAGCACTAAAAACTCTAGGAGCCAAATAAGATTAGAGATCTGCTGTGCTCCATATACTGCGGTCTATACATTTGTTCACTTCCCAGAATCGTCCAGCATTGGACCGTCGAAATGGGTCTATTGTCCTGACGTGCAGATATTAGAGACCGCCACAACCATCAGAATGAGGAATGAGGGGTTTGCCAATGGTTGGCTGTTACATTACCAGCAGGCCCGCGCTGCAGTACTGATGATAATACAGATATATTCTGTCCTATAAGTGCCATCAGTGGCCATGGTGACTGCTGGTTGACCTCCCAACCCACTAGACTTATCTTATGTCGAAGAGGAGGGAGTCAGAATAAAAGATATTTTGGAAAGAATGGTGAACCTGGCAAATGTACACAATTATGTATTACAGTCATATGTGCCGAACAATTGACCTTTAACATCCAGCAGGACGTTGGTAACAACATTACCAAGTTTCAGAAACTAAATTGAACTTGGTTTACAAAAACTTCACAAAATAAAATTCACATTTACACAAAACAGAAATCTTTAAAATGAAGGAACCTGTGCCGAGGAGACCTTTCTTGGCTCTCCAGTGAATAATAATAATTTGCACCAAGGAGTTTTTATAGTAAAACTAAAGAAAAAAGACAAGAGTTAGATCAAAGTTACTTTTCTGTATAGAAGAGCTGGTGCCATTGGCAGAGGCAAAGCGAGGAGTGTGGCACAGACCATGAATGACATCCCTAAGGGTCGCTTGCAGCAACGGAGGAAGTAGATATTGAAGGAGCGGTTTCCCTAGGGTAAGGGAAACATAGACTGACCAATCAGGAGATAGGGACTCGCTCTGCATACAGAAGGGGAACCTTGATCCACTTCTTTTTGGAAAGGCAGGTTTAAATAAAAAACGATCTGACATTGTGTTACCAAATGCTCACTATGGGGGAAAGCCACGAAAAAATGGCCTCTATGAAGGTTCCTTCTTTAAGTATAACATGGGGTGCCGAAAAAATATGAGAAAGCATAGCCTAGAGAAGTGAATCAATAATACCATTACAGTAGTGTGAATCGAGTTAAGTCCAAATGTCACCCATAAGTCAAGTGTATAGGAATAAATACAGATTACTCAATTTTCCCATCACTGCCTCCACTCTCACATATAAGTATATGGTTTAGGTGTAATTGAAAATATATGCAAAATTGTATAACTTTTTTAGTTTTCAAATCATTGTCACGCTGCTGTACATTCTGTATGAAGCTTCATTATTAACTTCAGTGGACAGAAAATATGTCCATGGCATGTGCTGTTTGAAAAGGTGACAAGCCCTCATAAGCCCCCTTCCTTAAAGCTCAAAGGGAACCTACCATGAGAGCCTAACGAAGTAGATACTCATGGAGATTATACCTGCCTGCCTAATTGTTAAAAAGCATTATTTTAGTATATGTAAATTACACTTGAGAGGGGACGTGTACTAGCATGATCAGGCACTGGGAGCCAAGCTACTCACACACCCAAAAGTAGCAAGTTTTAAACAGTAAGGTTAGGTCAGGGATTATTAACAACAGATGGGCGACGCAGACACCTCCACCAACACGTCAATGGGGTTGGGATCATTGCCACGGCAGCTACAGGTCATCAAGGGGGACTCTGGCTCACCATGTATAATGATCTTTCAGTTAAAATAGCTTAGCAGCAATACAGTAGTATTGAAGCATTAGTATGAGCAAGCGACCAGTAGGGTAAAGTACCTAGAGTGTCTGAAATAATAGTTTAAAAAAAAAAAAAGTATAAAGTTTAACTTCACCCCTATTCCCTAGAACACATATAAATATAACAGGTAAAATAAATATAAATGTTGGGTATCACCATGTCTAAATGTCATTCATAAATATAAAAAGGATTATTCCCGGCCAGAAACGTAAAATAGCCCAAATGTACCACTTTTGCCATTTTTCCATCGAATATTTAAATTAAACAAAAACTATCAAACGGTCATATAGGTTGCAATTGTGTTAAAAATTAAAAACACAGCACGTACTGCAAAAAATTACATTGCATTCCAAAAGTGTGAAAAGTTATGAAAGTATATTGAAAAAATGCCAGATGAGGCAATACTAGTTATTTTTCATAAGCAGCCCACCCCGTGACCAGTTCCGTTTTTATAGGTTGTTAGTTCGCAACCCCTTAAAGACAGTGCATTGTGATTGTGTCACAATAAATAATTCGTGTTCATTCAAGGACTGTGTTCAAACTACATTTTAAAAAGAGCTGTATTCAGGAAGGAAAAAATATAGTCTACTAAGCTTTCAAAAAGCCTATATGTTTTGTTATGCGCTAATGTACCAGACACATTAAGAATTCAAATGTACATCTGCGATCTCAAATAAAATTGGTTTGACAGGCATTTGTCTTAATGAGGTTCTGCATGAATATGGTTCTCAGTTGGCCAACGGTGCTTGCTGTTGATTGTAACCACCTCCACCACTTCCTCACCCCCAAGCTGCTCGCATGTGCAGCTGAAAAAAATAATCTACCATGGCATTCATCCTGTGAGCGTACAGCACACCCATTGAACTGCCAAAACAGGACTAGCATGGGGGCCAGCAGCCAAGGCAGAATGGTGGATGCGGTGGTGGCTGCTGCTGGCCCACGGCCCGATGTAGGACACGGGATTGGTGGTTAAGGGTGCCTCTGTGTACTGTTTAGGTGGGGGCTGAAGGAGTCCTGCCAGAGAACGGTTTTCTCTTCAAGACACATGCAACGCTCATTCCACCAAACACCGTGAAATAAATATTAAAATATTGAAAAATCGCAAATTAAAACATTACAAAAACTTACCAAATGAGTACCATGAATATTAAATGCGTGTTGTAGCGACCTTCATCTTTGCAAGCAGTTTTGCAATAGATATCACAATTAGGATAACATAGGGACAAATACTTAGCAAATTACCTGCTGTACAAACACTATCCACAGGCAATGAGAGAGATATATAAAAAGTGTGAGCGAATAGCACCAGTGCAAGTCCGACTACACAGCTTTATTTTGCGCCCGATAAATCATGCTGCTGATGTGTTGGGTAGGATAGAACTATTGAGTCGTACGTTACACCAGTGTTTTCCTAGTAAGATTTTCTGACACTCATTAAAGTTTTTAGAACACTTGATGAAAAAGTACAGCAGTTGTGTATATCATCTGTGCTTCCGCTGGAGAGCAATGTTACACTAAGTTTACAGCGATGTAACTCCATATAAAGGACAGTAATGTCACTTGGGAGACAACCTGGAATATAGGAAACATCTGCGCCAATGTATGCCTTCTCCCGCTTGAAGGAGGGAGGAGAGAAACTGGTGAATGTATCCAACTATACGAGCATGAAGTGGAATGTTCTAGTGCTCTGCCTGCAAGGATACAATGGAATTTTCCTGATCTCCTTACAACAGAAAGTGGAAAAAAATTTTTAAAAAAATCAAGAACTGAAACCAGCCTTATACTGTGTATAAAAAATATATAGCCCACATGCCATACAAATACACACAGTTCTACACTGACACAACAGTTTCCTTTCCAGATGCAAAAAACGTACATAACAGGCACGGTGTGAAAGCCTCTGCACATCACCTCCTCTACTCGTCCTGTCTAGCAGCTTCCTGTGCAGGAAAAAGCCACTTATTTATATCAAAGTGCCAGCACAGCAATTAAGCAGTAATTTATTTCCTTGTTCTTTGACAAACTTTCAAATCGTTCAGCTTCTAAAGACACCAATTGCAGTTGAAAGGAGGAGGGCAAATTCGCCATCATTATAGAAAGATTCTGTAGGAAGATTCTTTGAGTCCTGTCTGTGTGAGCTTCATGCTGGGGTGATGGCCTGGGTGCCCACAAGAGAGAGGGTCAGGGCCGCCTCTGGCACCAGTGCCATAGGTTCGCCACCACTGCTCTAACTAGTGATGGGCAGTCCGGCTCTCCTTTGGCTCAGCTCACAAAGAGACCACTCTTCTGGCTCCTATTACACCAGGAGAGGTTTTCAGGTAGTAACCTACCCACCCCATGCACTTTAACCCAAAGAGTTTAAATGAAACGGGTGTTATCCAAAAATAAGGTGGGATTACTGATCAGGGGCATGGCTAAATGATCTGCTCAGTCTATACCAAGAGCGACTCTTATCTTTCACCACAAAAGCGGCTCTCAAAACGGCTTGTCCATGAACAAGCCATCACTAATGCAGACACAAGCCTTTATGATCTAGTCCACAGGGATGCCTAGTCTGCCTCAGCCACACAAACTAAGGTGGCAAGAACAGCTGCAGGCTGATACAAAGGAGAGTGATGTACAGTTTAATGAGACAACTGCACTGCAGTGCTACTGCATTACACTCGCAGATTACCACACAGAATGTGCATGGCAAATCCAAGCTAATATGAACATGGTGGCAGTGCAGGGTATTACACATGATTTGTTTGCAAGATAAGCACACAAGTGTTTTAGATCTTTGACTTGGCCTGGCTGGAATACCTTTACTACCACTAATATGGCAATAGATGAACCCATGTTAGGAATAAATAGGCTACAAAGTGCCCCTTAAATGCCAAGTTTAGTTACAAAATGAGCTGATCGGTTGCCTGAGCTGGTTCAATATAAAAAAAATATATGAATTTGGCTCATATACATCTTTATTGAACTTAGTTTTTACAACTCAATTAATGATTTCATTAGCAACTCCGCTATGAAGCTTGTTAGAACCCATTACTATATCGCCAGTATTGGACAGACTATTTTAAAGTGGATAAACACTAGCAAGTGGGGCTCGTCAATTAGCCTGAAGTAGGGTTAACACGTTAGAAGCAACGTGTCACGTCTGTTTTCAGTTATCCCCAGCTTGCGATAATCTCCAGCTGACGCACATGATAAAGTGGCTTTGGGAGGAGGGCAGTTTAATAGATGCCTGTTCACGGATGTTAACATTCCCAGTGCCACAACTTCCACCTCCAAGCCCGCAAATGTGTTGTAAAGCACATAGCAAGCCAAACATCCCAGGGACCCATGTTTAGTGGTTCCAAGGAGGTGAACTTTAGGTCTCATGCTTACAGCAAAGACAAAACTGTATGTGTGGGAACACAGTGCCATATTGGTACCTGGGAAACACTTTTCATGCTTGATCACGGTAACATGTAAAATTACGCATACACAGATCTTGATCAGCTGTTCTTTTTGTGGACTTTACAAATTGTAGTTGAACAAGATGCTATGCATATACAGTGCAAAAAATCTTTAAAACATTCAGAATGGTAGTATTTTTCAGATTTACAAATTTCTGTGCAAAACTTATCAGATCCAATAGATGCAATCTCATGAATCCATTTATTAATGAAGCTAGACCCCTTTGGGAGATAATTTTTCATGATCTAACAAAAAGAGAAAAAAAAAAAAAGAGTGATACATTCCCACATAGATTTAGCATTTTGTACATGGGATGCTAAAATGCTATCTAAATATGCTATAAATGATAATTATTTTAAATGATTATTTATGACAATCTTCTATACAACACGCAGATTTTGATACATAACAATATGTGGCCTGTTTTTTTTAGATCTGCAGTTCATGGTGCGGAATCGCTCCAAAGCATCGTATGACCAATGGTGACTGGTTTCTAATGCTTGCAGAAAGGCTACAAATATACCACCAGGGCAAATCTGCAGCCATTCTACAACATGCGCAGATAACCATAGGGGACGGTTCTAGTAATGTATACTAGTCAATGACAAATGATAGGTATACTGATGGTGCTTGGAGTGCCAATTAGAATGTTGCGATGATAAAGGTGTCACAGAGGGAGCACATTCCCTCTAAAACCCCATGGCCATGGCCAATATCAAGTATGGAATCTAAAGCGTTAAATGCCTGGGTCAAGGTTTCCAGTCTGGCCATTGAGAGCCTGGGACAGTTGTAAGTACAGGCACGTCCCCGGGTTACATACAAGATAGGTCTGTGGTTGTTCTTAAGTTGAATTGTATGTAAGTCGGAACTGTATATTTATCATTGTAATCCAGCCAGAACTTTTTGGTCTCTGTGACAAATGGATTAAAAATGTTGGGTTGTCATAAGAACCAGGGTTATCAATAAATCTTCCTACAGGACCACTGTGATAAATGTACAGGGTTTTATTGTTAGACTAGTACTAAAGTACAATATATTATATATCCAGTGGTCCGTTGTAACTAGGGCGTATGTAAGTCGAGTGTTCTAAGTAGGGGACGCCTGTATAAGGCTACATCACAAGATGAATGGAGCACACGTCTGTACTGGGGGAGAGGAGGAGGCAATTAGCGCCGCTCACCCCGCCCCTCTCTCTAGAATATATTGCTTCACGGCAGCGTATTCCAGCGAAAGATAGGACATGTCTATCTTTCTCCCGGCTACGGAACGGTACAGTGCCACACTTGTGCGGCACCGTACCGCTCCCATAGGGCACTGTGCGCCATTGCCGCCTACCGGGAGCTGCCAAACTGGTACCTGTCACAATCTATTCAAACCTACCGTGATGTTTTGGATTGTGGAGGAAACTGGAGAACCGGAGGAAACCCAAAACACGTAGAGAACATAAAACTTTTGCAGATGTACCCTGGGACTTAAACCCAGGTCCCAGCATTGCAAAGGTGTAGTTTCTAACCACAAAGCCCCGTGCGCCCTCAATTTATGAAATTTTCCAGGCATACTTCCTTTTGCTTTTAATTTCAAAGAAAATGTCCCTGTTCATATAAATTGATACTGTGACACGGAATGGACCAATGCCCCTTAATCTAATACCTAGTCCCTGGCACCTCAGAAGTTTATTGCAGGAAAATTAGAATTTCATGTTTCACAAGATATATATGGAGCTTATAAAAATTCCCTTGGGAACGGGTTCTCAACTGTGGGCAATAGAAATGTTTAACTGACTTATTTCAAAAAAAAAAAATAATAATAATAGGTAGCCTGTCACAGATCACTGGTTACTGAGAGTGATACACGTGCAGCAGGCCACTGACCACGCATCCAAATCGTTAGACAACTTTAGCAAAATGCCACAATTTATTAAAACATAATTTAATTCCGATAGAAAAGGCGACACCTTCAGTCCGTGGTCCAATTCACCACAATTCGTAAAGAGAACAACAGTAAACAAACAATCAATACACGGAAAAAATGCCGTACCATAACCAATATTTACAAAACGAATGAGAGAGGGCCACATGTATTAGTGCAGATATGCCAGTGTGGGGAGACAAGGTGGATTCACCAGTCTTCGTCCAGAATGGCCGAGTAGGGACGCTGTTCCGTCCCACGTGATGACTAGTAACCTACTGTACTGTCAGCCCTGGTCCCCCCATGTATTGTCCAGCCCTTACAAGGGCGGTCCAAGACTGCCCCTATATAGACTGTTATGCCCTTACTCTGAGCTGCACCAGTCATTACTCCTACGCGTTTCGTGCACCAGTCCTTGTGCAATCCTCAGGGAACTAAAGTAGGTTATACTTGTGCTGGTATGCTTGCTGCGCCACGATGGGCTGCACAGTATGCGCTAAATAGCGCTAAGACTTTCCAAGACGGGCAGTGGCTCGTCCTAGGGCTACTCAAGAGGTGCTTTCAACCTAGTGACTAGGTGTATGCTTGCACCTCTTGGAGTAGCCTAGGACGAGCCTGCCGTTTGAGAAAGTCTTAGCGCTACTTAGCGCATACTTATGCAGCCATCGTGGCGCAGCAAGCATACCAGCACAAGTATACCTACTTTAGATTCCCTGAGGAGTGCACAAGGACTGGTGCACGAAACGCGTAGGGAGTTAATGGACTTGTGCAGCTCAGAGTAAGGGCATAACAGTATATAGGGGCAGTCTTGGGACGCCCTTGTAAGGGCTGGGAGCAGCAATACAAGGGGGGGGGACAGGCTAACAGATACAGTAGGGTATAATAGGTCATCACTGGACGGAACAGTCCCTACTGCGGCCAATCTGGACGAGACTGGTGAGATCCAACCTTTTCTTCCCAACACTGGCATATCTGCACTAATACATGTGGCCCTCTCTCATGCTGTTTTGTAAATATTGGTTATGGTACGGCAATTTTTGTCCGGTATGTGATTGTTGTTTACTTGTGTTCTCTTTTACGAATTGTGGTTCATAGTATCATAGTATATGCGGGGGAAGGAGACGCAAGTCCATCAAGTCCAACCTTCAGAATTAATAAATGTTTTATCCCCATAACCCGTGATATTTTTTCTCTCCAGAAAGGCATCCAGGCTCTCTTGAACATGTACATAGAGTCGCCAAACAACCTCATGCGGCAGAGAGTTCCACAGTCTCACTGCTCTTACAGTAAAGAACCTTTTCTATGGTAGATGGTAGAATCGCTCTCATTAGGGTAGAGGATGCCCCCTTGTCCTGGTCACAGCCGAGGTATAAAAGATCTTTGGAGAGATCCTTGTATGTCCGTTCAGTATTTTGTACATTGTAATGAGGTCTCCCCTCAGTCGTCTTTTTTTAAACGAATAATCCCAAATTTGTAATCTGTCATTGTATTCTAGTCCCCCATTCCCCTAATAATCCTGGTTGCTCTCCTCGCACCAGTTCCAGCTCTTACTTATCCTTTTTATACACTGGAATTGAATTGGACACACGGACTTGAAGGTGGTCGCCTTTAATCTATCTGAATTAATAAATATGTTTTAATAAATTGTGGCATTTGATATCTTATTTCAACATAATTTATTGGATGGTTTTCACCATCTGAAGTAGCCATCTCAATCTTACACTTTTCTGCACCACTGTCTGTCTAAACACGTCAACAATCAGCTGACAGATAAGCTGCATCATATCTTTAGTTGGCATATAAAATCATAGTTTATTGGTAACATGTGAATGGGGCGGCTATTAGCAATAGCAAAATAGTTATTACCCCTATATACTGCAGCTGCGTTGCACGTATAGATGCAGGATGCTTCAATTATACATTTCAATACATCATGATGGAGTGGTGTACTCATTCTGTTTCTGCCATATCCCCCATGGTCACCTATTTATGACATACCTTTAAGGATTGCCTTCACAAGAATGTTGTAGCCCATGGAAACACGCCATATGTCAGCCTGATTCCATGGATTGCAAACCTTGTACAGAACCACAGTATAATACACTTTTGCTTTATACCGAAATATGAGGCAAGGACTTGCTTGCCGACAGTAAAGTTTATACAGTGCAGCTATGTAGTCGGCAGCGAAGGGAAGTCTTGCATCATATACGGGATAATGCAAAGAATGCCAAGTTGTACAGGTGTGGAGTTGTGTGAATGCAGCCTCAAAGGTGTGTTCTGTGATCTACAAGTTAGCCCCTAATCACAGTATAGGGGTAACTTGCTGATCGGTGGGGATCCAAGGGATGAGACCCCCAGGGTTCACGAGAACATGGATCCGTTGTACCCCCATTTAGATCCAGAGGAATGAGCAGCAGGCAATCTACTCATCCCTATGACGCTGACAGAGATTGCCAAGCTCTGTACGTAACAAATCTGTCAGCGCCATAGAGATAAATAGAGCCGCTGGTGCATGCGCTTCCAGCGGCTCTCTTCATTTCGGGCTACAACTGTTAGGAACTAACTTGTATGTCGCCGGACAACCCTTAAGCTTTGCAAGGGACCTCCATAAACTGCTTTGAACCAACTGAAGGCCCCTTTCACACTTGGTTTTTCATGCGCGTTTTCTGCGCTTGCTTTTGACGCGCAGAACTTGCATTGCACTCTGGCCCATTGTAACCAATGGGTCTTTCAGACGTTAAATCTCGACATGCACTACCTTTGCAAGTCACGCGCATGAAAACCGCACCATACAGTCTATGGAGATGCATCAAAAACGCATTGCAATCTGAGACACTTACAAGTGCAATGCGTTTTTCACGCATCAATTGCCATAGAAAAGTAGAGCTCAGTCCTGAGTCCATTTCACTAGCATTTTCTGGCGTGAAAAAACGCATTGAAATTGCATTGAAAATGCGCATGAAAAACTGAGACCATGAACAAACTCTGACTGAAAACTGATTGCACTCTGATGCAAAAATGTGCGTTTTTCACTGACCAAACCCCGATCGCACCCGATCAAACTCTGACGTGATCTGCAAAGCAAGTGTGGAAGGGGCCTAAGTGTGTTCATTAGCCACAACAGCATTTTAAGAGGCGAACCTGTGCCCTCGACCTTCCTGCAGCGTGTACTTGATATAGAGTTAGCCTATTGAATACGCTGCAAAAAAGGGGCACATGATGTGTCGGGTGTTGAAACTCCTAGGATTTAAAATATTTATCTTTCATTTATTACACCATGGTACACCGAAGGGAATCAAAACCAAAAGGAGAGAACTGTGTATTTCCACAAACATCATTGTCTGCTTGTGAAAGAAGGAACGATATGGTCTATATTCTGAGCAGAATGTGCCTCAAATACCAACGTGAGAAGATACCTAGGATAGTATCCATAATGCCCTCAACTAGACATGCTTTTCTGCAGAAAAACCATCTGGCTTCTTTAGAGCACCTCCAACAAGTACAGAAAGGAAATTGTATTATTTAGGCAGCTGTGAATTAATTTATGAAATCTTTTAGATTTATCCAATTCGTACAATGTGTGCAAAACAGAGAGGTGACGTCGTCCTTTTTCCAAGTTGCCAATGAGTTCTGTATGGTAGCTGTGCAGTAATACTGATATATAAGAATATGCCACTAAAGTCTACATAAGTTAAAGGATATGTTTATACACAGCGCAATAAAACTAATATATTCACTTAAAGTCTGAAAAGTCAAAAGACATACTTTATTGTAGAATATGATACTAGAAACCTGAAATTACAGATTGAAGTAACAAATCTGTTCCCTAGAGGGGACTGTCACTCCATATAGGAGAAAGGTGGCATGCAATCTGTCTCCAAAGAGCCTTTACCGAATTTTTCACAAAATATTCAGTGGATGGAGCGCACAAGTTATGAGATGTTGATCACTTGGAAAGATTCAGGTTTTGAAGCGAGTATTACCAAATAAATGTGTTGCAGACCAGAGTGACGACCCCTCACCACCGTGTGTGTAACATTTGTCTTTTCCATTAGTCATTTATAAACAAATATAGAAAATATGCTACATCAAACATATTTTAACACAATAAATGTCTAAAATGACTAAACAAATGGCTTGGAGTCTCCCAGATCAGTATACACAAAAACCTGGTCTAGAATACACACAAAACTTGTGGCATACCAATAATGACAACATGTTTCCCCGAAACATATTCTGCATTATGTAAGGAAAAAAAATCCAAAAAATAGGCCACGATTAGCCAATACAAAACATCCATTTCAATATCAATCCAGATGCACCCCCAAACACACACAGCAACACAGAGGTGAGTGCTCTAATCTACTACACCAGACACCATGTCAGTCCGTACAATGTAGAAGCATTCGAGCTATATTGACCACACAAATAAAAGGTGACCCAGAATAAAACCTTGATGCAACGCAGAGACAACCACTAAAGATTATTATAAAACAGATTTTGGATTCGGACTGTAAAATGCAGTAAGTGTGATGTATAGGCTTGCATGGTTGAAAGCGCACATCCCAGAGCACGGTGGATGAGAAAATATCTAGAGCGCTATAAACTTCTGTAAGAAAAAATCCTCTTCTGAGTACACCACCATTTCTATAACCAATAAGTACCTAAGATCGTGTATATGTAAATCCCTTCACCAGGAATAAGAAAACACAAAGATACTGATCCGATCCCGTGTGCACTTCAACATTTGCAGTGACGTAGAAAATTATGAGAAGCTAAACAAATCCAAACGTTAAAGCTAAGTGATACATTAGTAAAAGTTCTCAAAGTCACTTTCTCAAAAGTCACAGGACACCATATCCCTTGCTCGGTAAACACACACGCTCTTCGCTGGTAGCAACAATTACAAGATACCAAAAAAAAATAAACTATGGTAATTTTCCCAAAGATGGTTACATTGAAAGAGAAAAATAGTGTAGGAAAAGCTCAATAATCAGGTTACGCGAGGACAGTGTACCCCAAGTACTTTGCGTCAGATGACAGCAACCAGGATGGATGCCCAAAAAACATCTGTCAAAAGGCAATGCCCAGAAGCAAGTCACATGGACGCAAGTGGATCCCTCCAAAGGGCGACCAGTACTGGGGTAAAAAGTAAAATAAACTAAGCATGCGTGGGGGACTGAGCTGATAGCGCCATCAAGGCCATTTTGTTGCTTAGTGTATGCATAAACCATTTTATGTCAAACCGCAAAAGGAACATTTAAAAGGCATAACAAAACATGGTCAGAAATGGATCATTACAGCCTATAATATACGGCCTATATGTAAACAAGGCCACAATGCCAACAACAAGCCATTAAGACATAAACAAAGAAGCGTGAGGGACGAGCAATGACAGGAAGTTCTGGGGTGTAAAGGGTGATGGCACCAGAATGCCAGCTAGTATAGACATAACAATGTCGGGCAGGGGCTTTTGTTTCCTGGCTATTGGTAGGGTCGCATTTCCCCCATTCACAGTACATGTTAGTTCTGTAAAGTTACACTCCAGCCACAGCACAACAAAGGAATCCATAGATGTGAGAACCGTCCACACACCTGCCCACAATCTGCTTCCAGCACCCCAGAGGATCAGGGGAACGGCACAGACCTGTACAATAGAAGCAGCACCCTGCCATACACGGATACAAAGAGGCTGCACACAACATGGAGCACATTCCACATCCTGGGGCCTCCACATCACTGGCGCCATACTACAGCCTGCACCCAGGAGCCGCACAGCCTGCCGGCCCACCCGTCCCTACAGCCGCGGCCCCTAATAACGAGTCAAGACAAATCATTTACGTCAATCTACCCGTTCACGGCACGTCCTCGCGTTAATGCGCTGCCCCCCGGCTGCTCCCGTAACATAAGAGGCCTCAAAACATGGGCAGGGGGAGGAACCACAAGCGGAGACCGGCCCCTTTTCTAACACCCGTCTCCCTCTTCCGGAGCTCTACTAAAGCACACCATCGTCTTATGGCGGGAGCTTGCCGTCCCGGCCCGTACGGTGATAATGTAGACTCAATACTCACGGGCGGAGCGGGAGGATGGAGTCGGATTGAGTCAGTACTCTTCTCTGCCCCCGGAGCCGTCTCCCTACCGCTGCCTATCACTCCGACAACATGGCGGCGCACTGGGGGACTTGAGCCGTCTCGGTGCATCATGGGAGGGGAGGAGGAGAACTGGGAGCTGTGTTACCTTGGAAACCCGGGGCCTGCTGGGAAACCAGGCCGGTTAGATAAAATCTATGTGTTTCAGCCATTGCCTTTATGTATTACTAGAAGATAAGTTGTGAGGAACTTCACACAGGATGTAGTCACCTTAGTATTAGGAATTATTACTATAGCACTTAGTATGAGTGTGATTTTACAGTATAATAGAATACTAATAGTAAGATTGTATTCCAATTATGAAAAGCAGCTATTTACTATTGCAGTTATTTTACAGCCTTGCTCAAATTCTCTTATACAACCAAGGGTATTATAAAACATGTTCACACTGCTGCCCATGTAGCCATAACTTTTTTTTTCCGTGTACAGAGTTAATTAATTAACAATTCCTGCAATGTACTTTCCGAATGCAGGACAATTATAAAAAACACAGTTTGCCATTTCCTTATGATGTTTTCATATCTCCAAACCGTCTCCGATCCAGCAGGACAGTCCTGGATTTGGTGCTCTTCCCTTCCTCGTCAGCTGGAGGTATGGTAGGGCTACAGATCCTCATATCACTAGGATGCCAGCCACCTTCAGAGCTGCACATAGCTGTGGTAGAGGTGGAGGCAGCGCTGCTACCAGAACGGTAA
Source organism: Engystomops pustulosus (assembly GCA_019512145.1). NCBI lineage: Eukaryota > Metazoa > Chordata > Amphibia > Anura > Leptodactylidae > Engystomops > Engystomops pustulosus. Next base: position 150,610,050 of record CM033642.1, read on the forward strand.
GTAACTATGTGTTTTTGTTTTAATTTTACAACAACAAAGAAAAGGGATAGAGGGGCACATAATGCAAGGAGATGAAGGGTCCACATTGTGAGGAATAGGGCACAATTTAAGGAGGAGCACAATATGAGGCAGAACAGTAAGGTAGGGCATTACTGTATAAGTGGGGAAAGTGACAGTCAGGAGTAATATGTACTATTACTACTCGAGTATAAGTGAGCCCTGCTTGACTTTTACACGAGTATACACATAACACAAAAAAAATGTATGTACTTGTGCTCCTCGCAGTCATCTTCTCTCCACGTGCTACAGAGAGCAGGCAGAGACACGTCCATGCACTCTGCCTGCAAACACTCTTGACATCATCAGTGGCGACACCACAGTTTTACATATGTGCATGGGCTGCGCTCATGGAAAGCGAGGTAAGTACTGAGTGTGTGGGTTGTTTTTTTTAATAGAACGAGGGGCTGGTGCGGTTATTTATTACTGGGAGGAGAAATTAATTACATGTGAAGCTGTATGGGCCATTGCAATACTAGAGGAGGCTGCATGGCATTTCAATACTAGAGGAGGCTGCATGGGCATATACTAGAGGCGGCGATGCATGGGACTTTCAATACTAGAGGAGGCTGCATGGGCATTTCATACTAGAGGAGGCTGCATGGGCATTTCAATACTAGAGGAGGCTGCATGGGCATTCAATACTAGAGGGACTCATGGGCATTTCAATACTAGTAGTGATGGGTTCATAGGAGGGCTGCATGGGCCATTTCAATCTAGAGGAGGCATACAGGGCATTTCAATACTAGAGGAGAGTGCATGGGCATTTCAAATACTAGAGGAGGCTGCATGGGCATTCAATATAGAGGAGGCGCTTCATGGGCATTCATACATAAGAGGAGGCTGCATGGGCATTTCAATACTAGAGGAGGCTGCATGGGCATTTCAATACTAAGGAGGCTGTCGGGCATTTCAATCTAGAGGAGGCTGCATGGGCATTTCAATACTAGAGGAGGCTGCATGGGCATTTCAATACTAGAGGGGCTGCATGGGCAATTCAATACTAGAGGAGGCTGCATGGGCATTCAATACTAGAGGAGGCTGCATGGGCATTTCAATACTAGAGGAGGCTGCATGGGCATTTCAATACTAGAGGAGGCTGCATGGGCATTTCAATACTAGAGGAGGTGCCATGGGCATTTCAATACTAGAGGAGGGCCATGGGCATTCAATACTAGGGAGCTGCAGGGCATTTCAATCTAGAGGAGGCTGCATGGGCATGAAATACTAGAGGACGGATGCATGGGCATTTCAATACTGAGGAGACGCATGGGCTTCAAATGGGGCATGATTTCAATACTAGGGAGCGCATGGGCATTCAATACTAGAGGAGACTGCATGGGCATTTCAATTAGAGGAGGCTGCATGGGCATTTCAATACTAGAGGAGCTGCATGGGCATTTCAATACTAGAGGAGGCTGCATGGGCCTTTCAATATAGAGGAGGCTGCATGGGCATTTCAATACTAGAGGAGGCTGCATGGGCATTTCAATACTAGAGGAGGCTGCATGGGCATTCAATACTAGAGGAGGCTGCATGGGCATTCAATACTAGAGGAGCTGTGACCAATGTATTTCTCAATCTAGGCCAGTGGTTCTCAACCTTTGTAATGCTGTGACCCGCAATACAGTTACTCATATTGCGGTGACCCAAACCATGCGATTTGCAGCAAAAACACAATAAAATCGTGGCTCCAGGCTTTAGGCCGACCCTCGTGTTTTGGGTTCAACCCTGCTGGGGTCCGACCCACAGGTTGAGAACCACTGATCTAGGCTTCTTAGACGGCAGGCCATATGAAGGAGGAGGGTGCACAGCTCACGGATTAAAGGCCTCATGCACACAGCCTTCAGATCACGGACCCCATAGAGGTCTAATGGTACCCGATCACTGTACAGGGAAAAAATTATCTACAGATAAAACACAATATTACTTGGCCCTTGCACATGAGCGTGTACTCGCTTAGGCTATAACATGGCTAGCATAACAGGTGGAGGAAGCGCCATATAAAGCCAAAGAAATATTCACTGTAAAGGAGGGAGATGGTGAGCATTCAATCCCATTTGCCTGTTGTGGGTACATATTAACACAGAGTCCCAGAACTTGTTCAAAAGTTGCGTGACATGAAAACACACGCTTTCCTGAATATGTTTTAACACACCCAATATTTCGTTATGCACTTTTAAATCTTAATAGGGAGGTTCCATATCACTGATAATACAATGTGCTGTATTACATTAGTATTTTTATTTCTTATTTATTGTTCACTTTTCCGCTGCAACGACAGTGCAATCCAAAAAGTGACCTTGTTATCTTGGTTTATTGAATAGTTTTTTTATTTTGTTACCTTGTGTAAGGGAGTGTACAATGATAATCTGTGTGAAGCTCAGTAAAATTTTCCACAAAAAATTGGCGCACTGTGTTTTTTTCACAAAAGTGATTTTTCACTGAACCCATTTTGGCAAAGGCTATACACATGACATTTTTTCTATATGGAACGTAAAATGTCAGTATTTTTCAGTATGCAATCAGTATCTTATCCTATGCCAGAAATTGTTGTGTGTCATCATTATGCCATCCATTCTGCGTATCTGCAAAGTGAAAGAAGACTTCAGAACATCAGAGGCACTTTAAACATGCACATACAGTACACTGGACTATAAATGACACTGTTGAAAACCTGCCAGTCTAACACATACACAACTGCTCAAAATCCGCTAATGATAAATCTCCCCCTATGTGTCCACAGCCAAAATGGATTTGGTGAAAATTACTGGTTATGGAAAAAAAACACCATTGTAAATCTGCCCTTACTGTTTTAGGAAAGTACATTTTCTTTATTTTCTTTAGTAGTCTGGATCTGTACATATTTAGCATTTTATCACAGTTTGCTGCAAAATTTGCATGAGGTGGTTGGTGTGTATTACCATATATACTCGAGTATAAGCCTAGTTTTTCAGCACAAAAAATGTGCTGAAAACCCAAAATCGGCTTTTACTCGAGTTAAAATATATATCAAAACTCACCTTTCTGGCTTCCCCGCTGTTGGCTATATCTGAGGCAGGGGGCTGGCTATATACTGGGGGATATGGGCTGGCAGGCTATATACTGGGGGGTAGGTGCTGGCTATATTCTATGGGGCAGGATCCGGCAGGCTATATACTGGGGCGTGTGACCAATGCATTTCCCACCCTCGGCCTGTCTAGAGTCAATAGGTTTTCCCAGGTTTTTGTGGTAAAATTAGGGGCTTTTTGACAGGATAGGAGTTTTTTACTTGGTGCGTTATACAATCACCGGCCACTTTATTAGGTACACCATGCTAGTAATGGGGTTGGACCCCCTTTTGCCTTCAGAACTGCCTCAATTCTTCGTGGCAAGATTCAACAAGGTGGCTGGAAGCAATTCCTCAGAGATTTTGGTCCATATGACATGATGGCATCACACAGTTGCTGCAGATTTGTCGGCTGCACATCCATGATGCGAATCTCCGTTCCACCACATCCCAAGATGCTCTATGGATTGAGATCTAGTGACTGTGGAGACCATTTCAGTACAGTGAACTCATTGTCATGTTCAAGAAACCAGTCTAGGATGATTCCAACTTTATGACATGGCACATTATCCTGCTGAAAGTAGCCATCAGATGTTGGGTACATTGTGGTCATAAAGGGAGGACATGGTCAGCAACAATACTCAGGTAGGCTGTGGTGTTGCAACGATGCTCAATTTGTACCAAGGGGCCAGAGAGTGCCAAGAAAAATATTCCCCACACCATGACACCACCACCACCAGCCTGAACCGTTGATACAAGGCAGGGGATCCATGCTTTCATGTTGTTGATGCCAAATTCTGACCCTACCATCGAATGTCGCAGCAGAAATCAAGACTCATCAGACCAGGCAACGTTTTTCCAATCTTCTACTGTCCAATTTCGATGAGCTTGTGCAAATTGTAGCCTCAGTTTCCTGTTCTTAGCTGAAAGGAGTGGCACGGTGTGGTCTTCTGCTGCGTAGCCCATCTGCCTCAAAGTTCGACGTACTGTGTGTTCAGAGATGCTCTTTGCCTACCTTGGTTGTAACGGGTGGCGATTGAGTCAGTGGTGCCTATTCTATCAGCTCGAACCAGTCTGCCCATCCTCCTCTGACCTCTGGCATCAACAAGGCATTTCCGCCCAAGAACTGCCGCCACTGGATGTTTTTTCTTTTTCGGACCATTCTCTATAAACCCTAGAGATGGTTGTGCATGAAAATCCCAGTAGATCAGCAGTTTCTGAAATACATCAGACCAGCCCTTCTGGCACCAACAACCATGCCAGTTCAAAGGCACTCAAATCACCTTCTTCCCCATACTGATGCTCGGTTTGAACTGCAGGAGATGTCTTGACCATGTCTACATGCCTAAATGCACTGAGTTGCTGCCATGTGATTGGCTGATTAGAAATTAAGTGTTAACGAGCAGTTGGACAGGTGTACCTAATAAAGTGGCCGGTGAGTGTATATTTTTAACACATTTGCATGACTTTTTTGTTTTGGTATTTTTTGGGAGGGTAAATTCTTGTTGATGTTTATTGTGGTATATATAAATCTGCTCACTTTGATTTATTTTTTTTACATTCCTATTTGTGCCTAAACCTTTTTATGTAAAAATTGATGTTTTCATGCATTTAAAAAAATAAATAAATAATTTGTGTTTGACACAAATTTGCATGATCGTGATACGATCATTGAATTTGAATTTGCCAGGTTGTATGCTTTCAAAAAATATAAAGGTTTCAGGTGACTTTATTTTCCAATGTGGTTTTTGGTTACTTTAGTTCTAGTGATTTTATGATGCTATATGTGAATATAGGACTAAACTGTATCTATGATCTTTTATTTTAGTAACATTTAAATTATCTGCAAATGCTACTGGCGAGAGTACTAGCCTGGCCAGGCACTTGGAGCTAATGCTAATACACACCCCAGAAGCTTCTTAATTTGCAGATTACTAAAACAAAGGTTTTTTTAACAAGTTAGGTTAGGTTCCAGGATTATTCAATTACAGATCAGGGCAGAGGCAGGAGGAATCTACCATCAGATCTACTTTTCATAGTAGATTCCTCATGGTAGGTTTCCTTTAATGTGATTTTGAAAATGGGGCTTCTGCTTTCACAGAATATATGGTTTAATGGGGTTTAGTACAATTCAATATGTTGCTATTTTGCTTTTATTTCTACATGTAAAATTTCTCTGGCCAGCAACGCAACAAAATTTCCAGAAAAGCCTACAGTGTTTTTCAAACTGAAAATTAGTTACTAACTAATATTTACCATACCTCAGCTTTGTGTTGGCATCATTAAGAAGTGTCGTTATTGTTTTATTACAAAGCTAGAAAGATCACAAATCGAACAGCATTCTCTCAAATTTTCAAGAAAATTTTAAAATCAATTATTTTAGGGACCATTTATTTCTATAGAGGTTTTGGAAGTTTTGCTAATAGAAACCCCTCACATATCATCCTGTTCTACTAATTTCACCCCTCAAACTATTCAAAACAGCAGGTAGGAAGCTTATTAACCCTTTATGTATTTTACAGAACTTCAAACAAAAAAGTTTGATTTCACTAATATTTATCATTAATACATTCATTTAGTCACACAATTTACTCATGTTAACTGAATAAAAGTAGAAAATGCATCTAGGAATATATTGTGCAGTAAAAGTAGGACACCCACTGTCAGGGCACATTGCGGGGTGCAGAAGGGTAGGAGCCATTGAGCTTTTGTAGGGCAGGATTCTTTTAAGGTGCCATGACATGTTTGTAGAGCCCCTGGGGACACGTTCACACGTGGCATTTTGGTTGCATTTTAAAACTCAAGCTAAAGGCTCTCCCTGTGATCGCACATTGATGTAAGATTGCATTTACTTTGTGTTTAGTTAACGTGTTAGAAACAAAATGTAACCAAATATGACATTGCGAGTGGAGCCTTTGGATTGCATTTCCAAATGTAACCAAAATGCCACGTGTGGCATTTTAACCCCTTGCCCCTGATGGGCTTTTCCCATTTTACTTTCTGTTTAGGACATACTGTATGTCCTATTTTTCCCCGTGTTATAGCACCATGTGCCCTTAATCGCATTGGGAGGAGAGACATTTATCTTAGGATTTTCCTGACTTTTTGCCATGCAAATACTTCTAGTGCAATGTTCTGTAAAGGCAGATTTATGACTTGGATTTTTTTTTTTTTAATAAAGGCAAAATTACTCCACCACCCCCCCGGTTGATTGGGGGGCGCAAATTTTTTTCCTTTTTTTTTTTTTTTTTTTTTAAATCCCACACACAACTTTTTTTTTTCCAGCGCTGAGATAGGACATGTGCTAAAGTGCTCCTCCAAACCTTGGCTGAAAACCACTTCAGACCACAACAGTAAGACCATGGTGGCCCGTTCAGGTGGCTAGCCAGTCTCTTGTTGGACACTTACTGTTATAGAGAGATACTTGATCTGAAATGGCCAGAAGTCTTGCCTGTCTCCCTACCCAATACCTGCTTCTGTGCTAGGCTCACTACTATTTAATGTATTTATTAATAATCTAGAGGTAGAAATTAATAGCACTGTGTGTCTATTTTTGCAGACAACACCGAGGTGTGTCATGAAATACAGTCTACGGAGGATGTTCATAGGCTGCTGGGTGACTTGTAAAAAAAAGAATGTTTGGTCATCCACTTGGAAAATGAGGTTCAATGGGGTAGTTGTAAGGTTATGCACATGGGGGCTAATCATCCACATATGTCATTGGGGGAGTAAATTTTGGAGAGTCTTTCGGTGAGAAGGACTTAGTATATCATAGATGTAATATTTCCACTGTGCAAGGCATTGGTGTGGCCTCACCTGGAATATGCTGTTAACTTCTGGCCACCAGTCAATAAAAAAAGATGCCCTGGAGCTGGAGAGGGTACAATGTAAATCCACAAAAATGATAAAGGGTATGGAAGGTCTCCGTTATGAGGAAAAATTAAACTAGCTAGATTTATTTAGTCTAGAAAAGAGACGACTAAGAGAGGACATGATTCATTTACATAAATATATGAATGGTCCATGCAAAAAATTTGGTGTAAAGTTGTTCAAGGTTAAATCAAACAAAAAGACAAGAGGCACTGTCTCTGTCTGGAGAAAACAAGGTTTAATCACCAGAGGTGACAGGACTTTTTTTTTTACTATGAGAACTGTCATCTGTGGAATAGCCTGCCTCAGGCACTGGTCACAGTAGGGACAGGAGAGAGCGTCAAGAAGTGTCTAGATTACTTTTTACACCTAAATAACATTAACAGTTATGTTAATGTAAAATTGTTTCCCCTAAATCCCTTCCTCATCCAATCCTTTACCTCCCTTGGTTGAACTTGATGGACATATGTCTTTTTAAAACCGTATAAACGATGTAACATATGACCTCTTGTAACAAGAAAGGCTACGACCAATCCAGGGGATCCATTGCAACAGCCCTGACAGGCGATAGCCAAGTACATCAATTGTGATGGCATGGAGCAGATTTTAAATGGTGCATCGGAACCTACGTACACCATTGTTCATGAAAGGGCATAAGATACTGTTCTTCACGGTCTTCTTCTTTTGGCAGTAACAAACGTAAGCTATTCTGTTCCTCCTTAGCAACAAAGAATGCTTGCTTCCTGTTAGCGTATCCGCCATTACTATACTTTATTGTATAAAGGTGAGATGGCAACTACTCTTATAGCAGGACAAGTACTTCGTAAAAAAAAAAAAACATGGGAGGTGCTCGATCCCCAGAAATCCTCATCAAAAGACTGAATAAATGTATAGGTGCAAAATGGAAGAGCACTTACCCAGATTCTGTTGCTTGTCTTCCACAAATTCCTTTATTCATTAAAACTAAACATACCAGGGAGGAGGGAGTGATGCAAAACAGTGCACGATTCAAGCGATGGGCGCTTCTTCCGGCTTGTAAAAACCACGTGACCACAGGGATTCCCTTATACTGATCTTTGACACACCCACAATGACATCATGGCAATTAAAAACCTTCTACTCAGCTCCAATGAATGCAAAAAAAACATGGAGGCTACTCATTCAATTCTATGTACCACATCCAAACAAAACTTCGCTCAGTTTTAATGCTATTTTAGCTGCGTATGGAATGGAGCCCCGGAGGGTTCCAAAATGGCGCTGGTGTGCTCCATGAGAACAATCATTAGAGCGTCGGCGCGTCTTCAATTAAATGGTGGGCGCTGCCTCTACTGTACATACACAGCTGACTTGCATAGAGTGTGTGAATATACTGTGCATATCGGTTGTTGGTAGTATAAATATATCTTTCTTTCAGTACGCCCAGAAAGAAGTTGGCATATGTGCATTAGACAAGTGTCCCCATAGCCGTACCCTCTCTCTGGCCGTACCAATTGCCCTCAAAATGAAATGCATCATGCTACAACACAATAAAAATCAATGATTCGCAAGCAAAAGTGATATAGTGTCTTCTTGCTTCTTCTAATATTACTTTGATGCCTTCCACCCCTTTACAGCGTGGGATGAGTGTGAAAAGGCTCTCCACATCCACCGACATGAGTTTTTAATCTTCCTGCCAATCAATGCCATTTAACAACCACAGAAACTCATTGGTATCTTTTATGTTTGACTGCATATTATTCAACAAAGGCTTAGTAACCAATCAAGATACTATGATAGTGCCTCTTTAACAGAACCTATGGTGGCCACAATGCGGCGGCTTTCGGTAGAAAGTACCAATTTCTTTTTTTGGGAATTCTGGTATTAATGTTTCTGCCAGTTTTTTGGACAATAGACCTTGTTGTACTTTTTCTTTCAGAAAGGTTCTTCACTAAAAGGTTATTTAACTTTTCTAGGATCCTTTCTTTTTTGGTTTGAGTTGACTTCCCCCATTTGCGTCTTCCTCTCCTCGTCTTTCTTCCTGGCCCATTAGTGTGCTCCTCCTAAAAGAGTCAAGATAAGTACATTTTAAAATAAAATAAATTTTGTGACAACTGCCTTCCAGTTTTTTTTAAATTTTTTTTTTACTAACTCTGGATCTTCTGTGGGATGGTTCCTTATAAACTCTTAGGCCTCTGGGTACCCTCCAGCTTGTGATATAGGATCGTAGGAAGTTAGTGGTCCAAAAGAGATGCGTTTCCTTCTGGGACAACATTTTTATCTTGCATTTTAATGTCACCCACAATTTATTAGAAAAAAAAAAAACACGTTACGATATGGTCAGTTTAACCACATACACATTAACAATTCAGATAAAGGATTTATGATGAAACAAAGGTTCCTAAATAGAGGGTACCCAAATTCTATCATACAAGAGGCTTATGAGCAACAGAAGACGACCATGAAACAGTGCTAAAGAGAAGTATTTTCAAAAATGGCAGATACAATTAGATCAGCTGTTTTCAAGAACTGGCTTATTCTAGAGCATGATGCAAATTTAGGGGATATGGCCACTAAAAAACCATTGGTCACTTTCAGAAGGAGCAAGACGATAAAAAAACATATTTGGCCACTAGTCTTATGAGAAAACACATGAAGAACTAGGACAAAACTGGTTAAAAAGAGCTGTGGGCACTGTAATTACTGTGCACAATACATAAAATCTTAGACACTAATATTTGTCATTATCAAAGAGTAGTACTGGGACAGTCTCTCAATTATAAAACCAAATTTGAGTGTATGTCATTATTTGCCTCTGTGGCCAATATAGAATATTTTTACCAGATTTAGAGAGCATGTAAGACCTATTAAAACAGGTGAAGGGACAACCAGACATTATAAGAACATACTGTATAAGACATATAAATAAGACAGGTACATAATGCTAACCCGAGGGTAATGAAGTTTGCGGCAATTGAGAATGTACCCCCTATGAAGACTGGAGGTGAATACCAACGGCTGTTGAAATCGTAATACAATCATAATCGCTAGGACCAGGAGGTGTAAAGGACAGATTAGATTTAAGCATTTTCCTTTAGCCACGGTTTTCATCTCCCTCCTTGGCTATTTCATAATGATATCATGAAAGTGTTTAATTTAAACAATTGAGCAAAAAACAAGACCTTTTGAACATATTATGTTTTTTAAACTCTGTTTTATTTATATGTCACAAACACTGTACAAAAATTGACCGCCGGGCATTCCCTCCTCTACCCCATTCCTTTCCCCTTCCTTCCTTGTCTTTTATTCCCGGTACCACAAACATTTCAACATTTCGTTCTGTAGTAAACCTAAATTAGCATTGGCCATACTGTTACTCTATGCAATTCAGCCGTGCATGTACAGTAGAGGCAACACCCATCATTTTGTTAAAGACACCCAGGCTCTAGTGATTGTTCACACGGGTATTTTGTGTTTGGTGGTGTTGGATAGAGGAGTGTTAGCTATCTGTCTCCATTACTGTTCCCTAAAAACACTTTTACCCCCCATGACCGCACTTTTAAAGGACACCTGTCATCAGGTCTCTGTCACTATTTCTGTCACCTCTACCTGTTGGAGAAGCTTATAAGGATTCCATCACAGCCTTTATCTAGTCAATTCATACATTAATCATTATCATCATCTTTTCTTTATTATGTAAATGAGGCTGGTCACGTGGTCAGAGGCAGTGATGTCACCCCTGTTCCCCCTCCCCTCTCCTCCCTCTGCTCATGTCAGTGTGTAGTGTATAGTAAAGCATTGCTAGTGTCTGTGCTTTATCTGCTGACATGCACTCCCTCCTAATACACATGTGTGAGACACAGACATCAGCTAATCATGAATCTGTCATGTACTGTTATAACATGGCTGCCTGAAGCTGTTGTATCTCTCCTATACACACACAGGCTGCAAGGGGCGCCAGAACCAGGAAGCACATGGAGGAGCCATTATCATACATACCATTATACAAGCTGTCAGTCTGTGCTGTGCCTGGGAGGCTGTGCCTCCCACTCATGAATAAGCTGGACAGCTTGAATATGATAATGACTCATTGGACATCTCAAAGGTCATTTGCACACAACTTCAGGACCTCATTGCTTCAGTTTACAGGCATGTAGAGTGACAATGAAGGGATAGAGGCAATGCTCTCTAATGGCAGTTTATGAAAATATAGTTTATTTAGTTTAGGGGGTTAATTTGCCTGACGGTTTCTATTTAAGTGCGATTTGATAGGAGGTGTAGTAGTCTTGTGGAGGAGTAGTTTTAGTGTGCACAAGTTTGTGTACTATCCCCCCAATCCTCTGTTTTCCCTTTTTCAGGTCAGGGAAAATCATGGCCCTGAAAACGTACACAGTATTGGAGGCTTACAGTTACACTGCCTCTGATACCAAATCCGCTAGTGAGTGTCCATTTTATTTGTCCACCTCTTCATCCCAGAGTAATCCTGAAGATCCCCCAAGAAAGCGCTTTTGGACTAGTGCTGAAGTGCCTGGGACTTCTGACCCCACATGGGTGACCCTCAAGTTGTTTTTTTTAATAAAATCTTTTAATGAGGGCATAATTGGTCTGACTGTATCCCAGACTAATCTCTATGCTGCACAACATAGAACCCAAAAGCCCACAGGTGGACTCCAGTGCAGCAGAGATTGAGAAATATTGGAGCATAGTGCTTCTTATGAGACTAGTAAAAAAGTCCAAAATCGGTGACTGATTGGAGCACAAACATATTGTACCACAATTAATGTTTTGCATGGCGATGAGCAGGATGCACTTTTGAAGCCATCCATAAGTTTTTACATTTTGCCGACAACGCACAATGCCCACCCAGAGATGAGGTCAGGCCCATATTAGACTTTTTGAGTGCCAAATTTATGGAAATGTATACCCCCAAGAGGAACATATCTATTGACGAATCCCTAGTACATTTCAAAGGGAGACTTCAGTTCTGCCATTACCTGCCAAATAAGAGGGAAAGGTGTGGCGTAAAGATGTCTATGCTTTGTGAGAGTGCATCAGGGTGCAGATATGTTCAGGGTATATGAAGGGAAGGACTCCAGAATAGTGAAAGCACCCACGATCGGTAATCTGATTTCACCTAGCTTTAAATCCATCAACAAAAATAAAACCACTTGGCTGTCACACAGAGGTTTCTTTCACTGTGGGGCACAAAGATGCAAGACATGCACAGTAGTAAAGACAAGAAGCAAATTCACTAACTCATCTAACTCATTAGAATTTGAGATCAAAAACTACATTAACTGTAACAGTAACTTTGTAGTGTATATCATAGAATGTACCATCTTTGAATGCAAATATGTAGGTGCCTGTTACAGGGGATATTATTCATAAATGGACCCTCTGCTCTATTATTATATATATTACATATAGTGTAAATGGATACAGTATATACTGATAGCAGTCACTGATACTCTGTGGTGAGATGTCAGTGTGTACTGAAGCCATTGGGTCATTAACATATCTAAAGGCTTTGAACAGTAAGAAGCCGCCATGAACCAGGTGTGAGATTCCCTGCACACACTGGGGTCTATCCTAAGAGGGTCTTAGGGTGGAGGCATAAGGGGGTGGGCAGGGACTACACACAAGGATATTTAAGCATGGTAAAAACAGAAATCAGTCTCTTTTGTCTCTTGCTCCTGACCTCCCCGGACGTACAGCACTTACCTTAGGAACCAGGTCATATATTGTGTGTGCTTTCTGTGTATGTATATAACTTTATAAGAGTAATTATAACATAGTACTTATTATAATATAGTAGACTTTATACGTGTACCTATAGATATTCCAGGTGTTATGTGTTTTACCATATATATACATAGCTAAGTGTTTACAGTGAGTGTGTATATATTAGTGTAACTACATGTATAACCTATAGCCGTATCCCATTCACACGTGGATCTGTGCCCTGCACGTGTATTGGAGTAGATATATAGATGCTATTGTGCATGAGTCTCTATATGTACATGTATATGGTCAGGTACTGGATGTGACTCCTGCGTCAGGATATATCCAGGAGCTTCTGTAGTGTTAACTATATATTGTATATACATACACATTACGGTGTCCGGGAGGGGTCAGGAGAAGAAGGTTTGTCTCTATGTATTTTGTATTGTATTTTATGTAGTTACTTTGTCACATGTATGTTGTTAGTAAAGTCTTTTTGTATATAAGTATCTGCGAGGGCTGTATGTTATTCCTGTGATATATGAAGGACTGGAGTGGGTGCTTATGGTAAATAGCACAGACTAAGGGGCTGGACAGAACCACTGTAGCCTAGAGGAACGGAACAGAAACCCAATCCCCCAACCCCCCTTTATCAGTGCCATTACCCGTAAATGAAAAAAAAAGCATTCTTGAACATTTAGGGGATATAGGAAAAAAAGAATTGAACACTTTGGCCCCCAAAAAAACTATTTCGGGTGCCTCGAAACACTTCAATGATAAACATGAAGGAAACAATAAAGGTTTCTTGGCATATAGCATCGAACACATTCGACACAATATTAGAGGTGGGGATCGTAGTAAGCAGCTCTTTGACCGTGAAGCATTTTGGATACTGCATTTAGATACAAGATTCCCAAAAGGCATGAACTATAAACACGAATTTATGTTCCACTATTGAAATTATCGGTTATATACAAACTATTCTACATGCGGCTTATCCATCACACACTTAAAAGCTGTCTTTACGATTGTCACTCACCTCTTCTACCTCAATGCGGGTACTCCGCTCTGCTGTGGGCTTGATCCGTGTCATTTTTGGTCCCCCTTTATATTACATTATCAATCTACTATTGTGAAATAGGTTCCGAATGATCCAGACCAGGGACCTGGCAGAGTATACCTCTACCCCTCTTTTTCTTCTTTTCCTGTCTCTTTTTGTTTTATCAATAATTATGAATAGGTGTTTGTTGCTAATCTCTCTACAAATATGTGTTTTCGGAGAATACAAATCCACACTTTGGATTTGATAGTCATCCTTTTCTCCCATTGGGGACTACCGGTTACCTTAACATTTGTTTTTAACATTACTGAAACATATAATTCATTTTAAAGCTAAATAAATAAACTATGTTTTTAAAAAACATTACCACACACCTGAAAGCGACGCTGATTGCTCCCAAGAGCACACACGTCACAATGTGCAGGCGGGGTTTCGTCCACCTGGCTGGCTGACATACTTCCGGCAAAGGTATATTACCTGTTTTCGCAGATTTGTGGTAGCCATGAGTAAGAGTGCATAATGCACTCGAAACACGTAGACAAGGAACCACAGCCCTCGCTGTGGACGCAGTGCTAGAGCGTATGTGATTGCATATCTGTTATCATTGGAGCCTATAAAAGTGCCTAAGATTTTTTCACTACTCCATGCTGGATCGTTGCATTCCTTTGGATTTTTCCCTATTGAACACGTTGGTCACGTGGAGATCCGAGTCGCAGAAGTGGAAGCTGGTGCCGAAAGCGCCTATTGGGTGAGCGTTGTTGGCTTTTTTCATAATGTTTTTTTCTTCTACTCCAGAATAGTACCCCGAGAATGTTCCCCCTTCTTCCAATTGCTGTCAAAGTAGTCTGGGATTTGGTGCACCCACTAGTGGACCGGGGCTACCACCACTACTTAGAGCCTCGCTTTTAGAAAAATTGTGGCATGCGGGACTGTTAGGAAAAATTAGAGATGTCTCCCGAAGTCACTGCTAGGGGAAAAGCTCAGAATGCACGAGAGCCAAGCACTATGCAGCAACTCAACTATTTTGTGTTAAGTACAAGGGCAAGAGAGACGTCCTTGTATTCACAACAATACATGGGCAAGCGAGTTGACTTGTCGGACCAGGTGCTTCAGCCATATAATGCCATGGGGAAATTGAGGGTGTGGTATAAGCTGGCCATGCACATCATGCAGACAGCACTATATAATGCTTTTGTGCTACATCAATGTGCAGGCCAGAGGGGAACTTTCCTGGAATTTCAAGAAGTGGTAGGCAAACATTGATTTTTTGGAAACCAGGAAGTGGGAATTGCTAGTAATTCTGGAAGCAAGGCCACACAGATTCTACCAGGGCAGCACTTTCCAGGAGAACGTCCTGGAAACTGTTAGCAAGGGAAGGACACAAAAAAGGTGCAGCGTGTGACACAAAAGGAGTATAAGGAGGCACACCAGTTACCAGAGTGACATGTGCCCCGATAAACCTGGACTATTTGTGTATGTACAGTATGTTTTTGGGATTTATCATACCTCACTAGATATATAATTATTTTATTTCTTTATTTTTTATTTTATTTCTACTGTACTGATCCCCAAGGGCATCTACAAATTTTTTCATGATGCCGCAAAAAAATATGCAAAATGTCTGTGCGCCAAACTCCACCCTGGTTAAATCCTTTCAAAATGGGGTCACTTCTCAGGGTGTTTCTATTGTACTCAGGTAACTCAGGAGCACCCCAATACCAAACTAGTGAAAAGGGAGCTCCAAAAGCTAAATTTTGATTGTCCCTTCCCAGCCCTGCCGTGCCCCCAGCCTATAGATAGGATAGGATATTGCCATAACCAGGATAACCCGCAAAATGATTTTTGATGTGTTTGTCCCCAGTAGCATGAGTGGGGCAAAATACATTGGCACTAACATGGCATATTTGAGAAATAAATGTAATTTTTACTCTGCTCCATTCACTTTGCATTACATTTTGGCCAGCACCTCGTGGGGGGGGGGGGGGGGTTTAAAATGCACACTACAACCCTAGATAAATTCATTGAGGGATATAGTTACCCAGGGACTCTGCTAACACTACATGGTACTCCAAAACCAAACCCATGAAAACAGACTTCCAAAAGCAAATTTTTTCTCCTTCCATTCTCACCTCTACTGTGTTCCCAGCCTGTAGAATATTGCCACATATGGGGTATTGCCGTACTCGGAACAACCTGCAGAATGATATTTGGGGTGTTTGTCTGAAGTGGCATGAGTTTGGCACAATATGTTTGGTAGTAAAAAGACATATCTAAAAAAAATGTTGGGGGCAAAAATGCTGACCACAACCAACTTTAGTTTCTAAAATGGTGTCATTTCTCGGGGGTTTCTATTGTTCTGGTACTTCAAGGGCTCTGCGAACGTGACATGGCGTCCAAATCCAAACTCGTAAAAACTTAGCTCCTAAAGACAAATTTTGCTGCTTCCCATCAATTTTTTGGGATGTATATTTACCTATAATACCTTCGAAAAGTGTACATTTTAGGACTAAATGAGAATATTCTTATACAAAAATTGAAAAGTAAAAAATTCTAATCCATATTTGTTTGATTTCTGAGAAACAATTAAAGTGTTGACAGACTTCCAAAATGTTTATTTGAATAGTTTGAATGAGGTTAATAAAATGGTGTTACTTGTGGGGGTTTATTGGGCACTGCCAAACTAAATTGGTCACCAAAAATTTAGCATTTTTCAAGTCTTAAAAATCTAAGAACTTGCTACTAAAACTATAAACCTTCTAACATCCATTAAAAAAAGGAAATGTAAAACTAATTAATACACTTGTTGTCTAAAAATTTGAAGATTTGAAACGTTTTTTCCAATTTTTTTTCCTAAATTATGGAATTTTTACCCCCAAAAAACTAACTGTTTTCTAGTGAGACATTTCGCTGATCAATCTCAAAATCACAGGGATATGTGGATAAAGTGTTAAAAAATTATTACCACAGGAAGAGACACTGGTCAGATTAAAAAAAAAAACATACAGAGTGGCTTCGTCCTCAAGGGGTTAAAACTGAGCTAAGTTTTGTTTTAATTTAATACATGGAAGTATATGCGTAGGTTCCATGTTTTTGTTATATTTGCATGAATTGGAACTGAGTATAATAAGGCTTCATATTTCTTTGACGTCATTGGGGGTGTGTTATAGAGATCGGTATTAGCCATTAGGCTACGCACAAAGTGTAGCAAGGGGATTCAGATAGCATTCACTGTGGGGCAACACAAATTTGCCACATTTAATATGCAGAGTCTGACAGAAGTGTGTCACCTGCACCATGTTTAAGGTGCACCAAAAACAACTTGGTGCACTCTGCCAGGCACCCTGCACCCTTCACAGGCAAATTGCACATAGTGTAGTTTGCACTGTTTTTAGTAAATGTGCCAACGTGTCTTTTGACAGACTCCTCGTCCAATGAT
Organism: Engystomops pustulosus; assembly: GCA_019512145.1. Taxonomy (NCBI): domain Eukaryota; kingdom Metazoa; phylum Chordata; class Amphibia; order Anura; family Leptodactylidae; genus Engystomops; species Engystomops pustulosus. Next base: position 150,627,219 of record CM033642.1, read on the forward strand.
AAGGAAAGATTGGTCTAGACTCAGAGATACTATTCCATATGGGGAAAAAGAAATGAAGGTTTTGTGCAATCCCTGTGCAATGTACTTTCTAAGTACATCTTCCTGTTCAAAGTCAAGTGTGCATGCAGGCAAATTAAGTTAATTTTTTTGTTTGTCCACACTCTTGTACTTCTGTATGTTCGGGTAATAGTGGGGAATGTCTCTTATGTTTCATGCCAGCTCTCCTGCACGATTTTTTAGAGGATGTCCCGGATTCCTTTGACCATATGAGTTTTTTTATTTTCGGGTATAAATCCTGAGTTCGTATGACCAAAAAAGTTTTTCTGTGGCTGTCCTTAACTGTTGCTTCCTTAGGCACTGTTCATGCCAACAGCTCCCATATGATTCGAGGATCATGGAAAATGAGAAGAAATATTTTCATTCTCAGAAAAATCTGTATTGCAATCTGTAGAATCCTGATCAGAAGATATAGCATCCGTCCATCCTACTTTCTTGGAACTGTTCCTTTTTTCAGGATAGATCATAGATACCGATTTTTAATTTTTTTTAATTTTTTTTTTCTTCCCCCTATTCTGTTGCCAAGTATAAACAGTACCCTTTTGGTAATCCATTAGATCACGATTAAATTTGGTTTGTTTGGTTGTTACAATAATGTTTTCAACCTTGTTCACATTAGCTTTCATTTTAGTATCCAGATCTTTAAACTCTGAAGAACTAGTGTATTGTTTCAGAGACTATTGTATGTCCAGAATATGCTTGCCTACTTGTTGTAGGTGTTGTGCAGCAATTAATTGCATTAACTTTTGGGAACACTCCGATAATGTGTCATTCCACTTTTTCATAAACTCATCATTATACCTTTTACCATGGGATAATTAGTATGTACACTCACCGGCCACTTTATTAGGTACACCTGTCAAACTGCTCGTTAACACTTAATTTCTAATCAGCCAATCACATGGCGGCAACTCAGTGCATTTAGGCATGTATACATGGTCAAGACAATCTCCTGCAGTTCAAACCGAAGCATCAGTATGGGTGAAGAAAGGTGATTTGAGTGCCTTTGAACGTTGGTATGTTGGAACTGGTGGCATGGTGTTGGTGCCAAGAGGCTGTCGAGTATTTTAGAAGCTCTGATATACTGGATTTTCACACACAACCATGTCTGGTTTACAGAAAATGAATCCGAAAAAGAAAAAAAATCCAGTGAACGGCAGTTCTGTGGGCAAAGATAGGGGCTTGTTGAGGCCAGAGGTCAAGAGAAAATGGCAACTTGTTCAAGCTGATAGAAAGGGCCCCCAAGAGTGACTCAATCGCCACCTGTTGACAACGCAAGTAGCAGAAGAGCATCTCTGAATCGCACAGTACAAACGAACTTTGAGGCTGAATGGCTACACGCATAAAAGCCGGGCACCGGTGCCGACTCCTTTCAGCTACTAGCAAGAAACGTGAGGCTACAATTTTGCACAAGCTCATCAAAATTGGACTAAAGATTGGAAAAGCTTGGCCAATGGGCCTGTCGGATGAGTCTCAATTTCTTCCTGCTGCGAACATTCGGATGGGTATTGTCGCAGAATTGTGCGTCACAACGAAAGCAAGGATCCATCCCTGCCTGTATCAAACGTGTTCAGGCTGTGGTGGTGAGGTTTTTGGCATGGTGTGGGGAATATTTTCTTGGCCACTCTTTGGGGGCCCCTGTGGTAACCAATTGAGCTTCGTTGCAACGCCACAGCCTACGTAGTATTGTTGCTGACCATTGCCCATCCCTTTATGACCACCATGTACCCACACATCTGATGACTACTATCAGCAGGAATGCGCCATGTCCATAAAGCTGAGGAATCATCTCAGACTGGTTTGGTGTAAAGTCCTGACAATGATTCACTGTACTCCAATGGCCGGAAGATCCACAGTCCACCAAATCTCAATCCAATAGAGCATCTTTTGGTTTGGTGGAACGGGAGGGTTCGCATCAGGTTGATGTAGCCCGACAAGATCTGCGGCAACTTTGTGAATGCCATCATGTCAATAGGACCAAATCTCTGAGGAATGCTCCAGCATCCCCTTGTTGAATCTGTGCCACGAGAAAATTAGGCAGTTCTGAAGGCAAAAGCGGGTCCAACACGTTACTAGCATGGTGTACCTAATAAAGTGGCCGGTGAGTGTATATGAGCTACACAAATAGGTTTGTTAGACCATGAGTAAGGACAGGAATCTTTTTGTCTGAAACGCGTAGGTCATCTAAGTGTTTCTCTTTTGTGTTCCATGGATACATATTGGCATTATGCACCTTAACCTGGCATACTGATATTTTTAATTTTTGGATGAAATTGAGGAATGAACTTTTTTATATACCACAAGTGCTGGATCTCTCATTGTATACTTTCTACCATAATGGTCTTGTATCCATTCCTATTGCTCATATAAACCATGCCATTCTTTATTTTCTCACAACTTTTTAGTTACCTTATATACTCAAAAAATATGCTGCAAAACCCCACCTCCGCTTATACAGGGGTCTATAAAAAAATAAACGTACATTCTCACCTTCCAGCGTTCCCGATGGTCGGCACGACTCCTCTTCTTTCTTCTCTCTGCTGTATTAGCCGGCAGAGGCGCGGCCATGCGCTCTGCCGGCCGGCCCACAATATGATGCGGCTGTGTCGCAGCTGATTAAGTCATATTGTGTACCGGCTGGCAGAGCGCATGAACGCATCTCTGCCAGCTAATACAGCAGAGTGAAGAAAGAAGAATAGCCGCGGGGACGGGAGCATCGGGGACTTCCAGAAACTCAGTGTGAAGGAAACCGCGACGTTCCAGACCCCTGAAGGGTACGCAAGGTCACTATGCCTTTGGACGTGCATGGTTGTTGGTGCCAGAAGTGCTGGTCTGAGTATTGTTTAGAGAGCTGCTGGAGTACTGGATTTTTCAATCACACGAACCATCTCTAGGATTTTTCGAAATGGTCCGAAAAAGAACAAAATCCGTGAACGGCAAGTTCTGGGTGGCAGAATGCCTTGTTGATTCCAGAGTCAGAGGAGATGGGCACTGTCAAGCTGATAGAAAGGAACAGCAGTGACTCAATCGCCACCTGTTACCACCAATGTAGGCCTGAATAGCATCTGCCAATAGCACGCCAGTACAGAAATGCGAACTTTGTATCAGATGGGCTACATGCAAGCAGAAGACCGAGCCGGTGCCACTCTTTCAAGGCTAAGAAAAGTGAACTACTGAATTCTAATCAAGTTTGCACAAAGCTCATCAAAATGTTGGACAGTAAGAAGATTGGAAAAAACGTGCCTGGGCGTGATTGAAGTCCTCAATTTCTGCTGCGACATTCGGATAATGGTAGTGTCAGCAATTTGGCGTCGTCAACAACATGTAAGCAGTGGTATCATGCCCTGCCGTTGTATCAACGTTCAGGCTGGTGGTGGTGGTGTTCATGGTGTTGGGGAATATTTCTTGGCACTCTTGGGCCCCTTGGTACAGATGTGAGCATCGTGCGAGCAGATCGCCACAGCCTACGTGAGGTGATTGTTGCTACTGACCATGTCGATCCGCTTATGACCCACAATGTTACCCAACATCTGATGGCTACTTTCAGCAGGATAATGAGCGCCAGGGTCATAAAGCCTGGAATCACTCAGATGGTTTCTTGAACATGAACCATATTCAGCTGATACTCAAATGGCCTCCACAGTTACCAAATCTACAATCCAATAGACACCTCCTTGTGGAGGGTTCGCACATGAGTTGAGCAAAATCGCGTGAACGGCGTTACGGCCTCATGAGAGTAGTGCTGATCGCGGCACAAAGTGTGATCGCCAAATGGGCCATCATGTCAATATGGACCAAAGTCTCTTGTAGGACTGCTTCCAGCACCTTGGTTGAATCTTAGTGCCCAGCGAGGGGGGTAAAAATTGAGTGCAGTTCTGAAGGCAAAAGGGGTCCCAATCCTGTTACTAGCAGCTGGTGTACCTAATAAAGTGCGGTGAGGTCTATGAGACTACACAAATAGGTTTGTTAGACCCAGTAAGGACATGATTTTTGGTCGAAACGCATAGGTTCTCTAATGTTCTCTGGTTGGTGTTCCATGGATATATATTAGCATTAGTCAGCTTCACCTGGCATACTGATATTTTATTAATTTTGGAAATGGATGAAATGTGGTTGTAGGAATGAACTTTTTTATATACCAAACTGCTTGCCAGTGCCTTGTATACTTTCTACCATAAATGTCTGTTCCGTCCTATTGCTATATAAACCATGCTACTTCTTTATTTTCTCACACCAACTTTTAGTCGCTACCTCTTATATACTCAAAGAAAACTATGCTGCAAAACACACCCCTCACACTACTCTTATACACGGGTTCTATAAAATGAATAAATCTTAGACATTCTCACCACCTTCCCAGCGTTCCCGAGTGTCGGCACGACCCTTCTTTCTTCTCTCTCTGTATTAGCCGGCCGAGGCCCCGCGGCCTGCGCTCTGCCGGCCGGCCCACAATATGATGATAACGTATATGTGTTACCGCTTGCAGAGCGGCATGACGCATTCTCTGCCATCTAATACAGCAACGGATGAAGAAAGTAATGGAAAGCCGCGGGGACGGGAGCATCGGGGGACTTTCCAGAAATCGTATGTGAAGGAAACCGCGACGTTCCAGACCCCCTGAAAGGGTACGCAAGGTCACTCCGCTTAATCCTTTATAGGACCGCTCCAGAACGACCGTGTTCGTGAGATCGCATGAATTGATTTAAGTTTGTCCACGCACAACTTCGGATATGCACAATAACAATTAAATCACAGCTCTGAATCCCTATTAGATCCCCTCTCACTAGCCGTCATGAGACGGAATATATATAGCCTTGTGTGCCACAGTTCTTCTTTAAAAATATGGTCCGTAACGGGATTATAGGGTGGAAGGACCAGCCCGGTCAGTTTCAATCCGGTATATAAGCAGAAACCCGGACGTGAGATTTGTGATCGAGATAAAGTAAAGTTTTATATTTAAAGCCTTAAGGGCACACTAGAAAAAACAATATATAGTTACGGTTACACAGATACAAAATACAAGGTAGCGCTACAAATAACAGCAGTTCGCGTAAGTTAGTTACCTTTTTGTGTGGCCCTAATGGGATGGATCTTCCCTGCGCTGATTGATGGTTAAGATTTCTCCCAGGTGAAGACCATGTTGGCTGAGAGAAACCTGAATATATCAGGTGTGGACACTGCCAACCCAAAAGGAGGAGTCCCCCTTCTCCTGGTACTACCTAGAGCCTTGGAGAAGGCCAGCCTCTCAAGATGTCGAGGGCCATGGTTCTGGTATCTTGGATCGGGTGAATCCTGGATTTCTTGATACCAACCTGACCCATTTCTATGGTTCTATCCAGAGATATTGACTATCTCTGGAACAGAGTATCCTAGATTCCAAAAATTGCAGCCCCATGACATCAGCCGGAATATCATGATGCATAAATATATTTATTCTTCTGTGAGAGTGACCATACTTCATAAACTGTCCCTAATGAACTTAGTGGTTTTGGAGTTATGTCCCTAGTTTGTGTATAGAGGGGGGGGGGGAAACAGTCGATCTGTTTGCAAAAGTCTTTGAAGCCCAGTCACATCTGTGTTTGTCAGCAATCTAGCTCAATAGGCCAATTAAGGTGGTGAAGGTAGCGAATTTGTGGTACTAGCAGGCCTCCCTCCCCCTGGTCACATTTATCACTGAGTATGTAAGTTTATTTTATGCGCTGGGCAAACTGGGGGCTGGCTGGCTATATACTACACTGGGGGCTGGCTGGCTATCTACTCTGAGACTGTGACTAATGTATTTCCCACCCTTGGCTTATACTTGAGTCAATGGGTCAGATTTACTTACCCGGCCCATTCGCGATCCAGCGGCGCTTCTCTGCAGATCGGGTACGGACGGGATTTATGAAGGCAGTTCTCCGCCGTCCCCAGGTGGCGCTGCTGCGCTGAAAATCATTCAACGCACCGAATCACCACCTCGGACCAGGTGAAGGTAAGCGTTCCCAAGCGGCACTTTTCGGTTTTTAAGATCGGCGGTTTTGCCGAATACGTCGGGTTTTCATTCGGCCAACGCCCCGATTTCCGTTGCGCGCAAGCAGGCGCCGATGCGACCACATCCGATCGTTGCGCCAAAATCCCGGGGCATTCAGTGTCAATTCCGCGCAAATCGGAATATTCGGGTAACCTCGTCGGGAAACGCGAATCGGCCTTTAGTAAGTGACCCCCAATAGGTTTCCAGTTTTTGATGGTAAAATTAGGGGCCTCGGCAGTATAAGCAGTGTGGCTTATATTCGGATATATACGGTATTAACACAATTGTTTTATTTTGCAGAAGTGAAATTTAAAAAAAACCACACACATGTTTGGTATTGCCATAACCACAGTGGCGGCCAATTATATAGAAATGTCATGTTACCCTATACAGTGATAAAGAAGGAAGAAGTAACTAAAAGTATTACATCTAGTATAAACAATTATTATAGTACTTTTGTGTATATCAGTAAATTAATACTATGGGCACATATGGGTAATAATGGGTAAACTATGGGTAATAATGAGGATTGTGTAACTAAACTTTATTGTAGAACATGTATGGACATGTTCTGGTTGCCAGTGTTAAATCCGGGTTATCCGGGTTTAAAAATTTTTTTTATGGCGGCTGGAGGGCTATTAAACATAATAAACATGTACTTACCACTCCGGTGCTGACCGATGTCCCGCGCCGCGGCCCGTCTTCTCGTGCGCCGGTGTTCAGTAAAAGGGTGACAGGGAGCTTCGGCGGCCGGCGATGCTCCCATGCGCACCATCCCAGCGCTACAACGCTGAGAGATAGGGACGGATGGGAGGAGCCCACAACGCGTACCGGAAGCTCCTCCCCTGTCACTTCCGTGCCCCTGTAAACAAACAGAAGTGACCGCGGCGCGGGACATCGGCGGCGCCGGGGAGGTAAGTCCATGTTTATTATGTTTAAACTACCTCCCCGCCGGCCATAAAAAAATTTTAAACCCGATACCCCTTAATATGTGGTGAGAGGATCGAAATTTTCTTCTATCAGTCAATTTCCAAAAAAAAAAAAATATCACAGAATAAAAAGGCAATAAGGTAGAAATTTTTTCTTAGAGGATCCTGATTCAAGGAGGGTTAAAAACATGATATATAGTGTGATACTTATCCCTTCTCAAAATGTCGTAACATTATAAAGTGAAATTTCCATTATCTGAAGGTGCAGCTCTTCCTTGTCCACAAATTCTACCTTCGGCCTGATGGCTAATAATTGAGGCTCTGTGACACATAGAACTCACTTCTTTTTTTCCCTAGTTTTTCTCTTTATATGAATCTAAATTTGGTGTTCTAAGTGTCAGGAAAAGGAAATATTAAACTGTTAAGCTGCCGTCGGGAGTGATTTTTATGTTAAGAGATTCTCCCCTTTAGGGGGCACTGGCAATGGCCACCTTTGCCTACCCATAGCGCCGGCCCTCACCTACAGGATCTTCAGCGTTTCTTCCCTTCTGCACGAGTTTTCAGTTACTGTTCTATGTTTTTATCATAATAAAAAAAAAAAACTATTTTAGTACACTCATACTTATAACAGTACTTGAGGTGGATTATTTTGTTTCAGAATAAAAATAAAATATTTACTCATGCTATAAAATGTATGACATATAAGCATGGCCATGGCTAAACAGTGTATTCTGCAGATGCCTAGCCTATGTGTTCATACGACACGCAATGGAGGGTGAAGAACACTTTCTAATATCTCCACTAGTGACAGTAGATGGCAGTTTAAGTGATTTCCGTTGAGCCCCAAATATATTTTCTGACCCATATTCCCGCATTCAGTTCCAACCCAGGAATAATTTTAATACAGATGCTATTTTACAGATGATTTGTAGACCTAAAGGTTACCTGCCAAATCTGTATGCAGAACAATTTTCTAACCAGTCACCCCACATCATATTATGCTAGAAGCCAGAGTAGGCACGCCACAAAATTGCAAAAATTCAGGGTGCTCCTTCTTAATTTGACTTGTTAAAAGCCTACATCCGGTCATATTGTCGAGGCGAAGTTTTATACAACCTGCCATTCCAGGGCTCTAATAAGACCACTTTTTGACGCTGTTAAAAGTTCTGCATTACAGCGATTAGGTCATGTCCTGTTGCTGGTGACCATGTCCAAGCCCGATTGTACAAAATTAGCCAGTGTGACTCATTTTAATGAGAAATGTAGGAGGCTTACATACCACCCACAAATATAGCCATCAACGAGTCACTTGTTAGGCTTAAATTCAGGAAATATTTGCCAAGCAAAAGACTAGATATGTGGATCAAAGTTTACAAGCTCAGTGAAGGTGAAAGCGGATACACCTACAAATTCTGCACTTGTATGAGGGAAAGACTCCCAGATCTGTGTACCTGAGTGCCCCCCCTGTCCCTAACCACAAGCGGTAAATTGTGTGGGATCTTTTATTCGCCCTGATGGTAAAGGCTTATATCTTATACATAGATAATTTATATACAAGTGTCCCTCTCTTTCAGTGCCCCTCCTTGAAAAGGACCAGTGGACTGCGGAACATAAGGAAATCAAGAGGCCTCCCAAAAATCTGGTGGACCTTAAATAGACAGGGTGAAGCATCCTTGTGTCAGAGTAACATCATGCTGACAAAATATAGGACAAGGGGGAGTGTTTTGTCTCCACCTCTCCATGCAGATTACAGCATCTCTGTCTATGTTAGAGGAACCATTCCACGTCCTAAAGCGAGTCTGCATACAGGACCACAGCCAACACATGGGAGGGGTTGTACTACCTGATCAATGCCAAGCCATATAATGGATTTCGGCAACTTGGTTATAAAGGGTTGCAGTGCATTATACTAAAACTTCAGTATAAAATATTATCATTTACCACAAGAACTGGCAACAAGTACCTACTTGGGATACCAAAACAAGTATTTTAACAATTACTGTTCCAAGAGGGTGCAAGCATCCCATGCTAGTCATGCCAGCAGAATTGTGCCGGGACAAATTTCCCATCTGAGATCCCCCCCCACAAAAAGGAAAGACAACAATACAAAAATGCAGTGTGTGCTACAAAAAGGAACATGCAAGGATACAGGTTGTCAATGAGACACTTGCCCAGGTAAGCCAGGGTTGTGCATCAAAGACTGTTACTGTGCTTACCATACTTACTTACCATTTTTGTCATTTTTATATAATCCTGAACACACAAATCCAAAATTTTATTGCAATGTTGGCCATTTCCAAATTGATATTATATAGAGATGGACGAATCACAAATCCAAAGTTTACAGTGATTCGTGGGAACAAAGTTTTTTTTTCTCCTTTATTACCAAAATGGGCGCAAGCCCAACGTGTTACATGGTGCAGAGTACTCTGGGGAAGAGAAAGGAACACCCTTGATCACATGTGCAGACCTGTAAGCCAATCAGCAACCGGAAGGCTTATGTGATGTCACAAAGCCCTATAAAAACAGACAGCCAAAGAGGGCCAATTGAGTACAAACACACACAGAAAGAAGGTTTCGGGAAACACCATTCTGCATACTAGAAGTCTGCATCCCAGACACACCATCAAATCCATACCCATAGGTGAGATGATAAGGGCAAAGAGAAACTGCAGTTCACAACACGATTACGACATAGAGAACAAAGAAATCAGAAAAAGATTATCACAAAGGGGCTATACACATAGGACACTAAATCGAGCCACTGAAATAGTTAAGAACAAAACGAGAGACAGCCTATTAGTGGAGAAATTACACTCCAAAAATAAACAGAACAAGAAAGTGTTCCTATCACTACAATACAGTAACCAATTCGAGGAAATTAAACATCTTATTCTTAAACACCTGCCAATCCTATACCAGGATGACAAATTGGCAGAAATCCTAAAGAATGGTTGCAAAATAGTCTCCAAAAGGGCACCTACTATCGGCAACATGATTTCACCCAGCTTCAGATCTACCAACAAAAATAAAACCACCTGGTTGACACATAAGGGCTTTTTTCACTGCGGGGCACAAAGGTGCAAAACATGTACAGTAGTAAAAACAAAAAGCAAATTTTCCAATTCATCTAATTCCCTAGAATTCGATATTAAGAATTACATTAATTGCAACAGTGACTTTGTTGTATATATTATTGAATGCACCATATGTGACCGTAAATATGTAGGGGCCACCACCCGTAAACTAAAAAAACGCATTCTTGAACATTTAGGGGATATAAAGAAAAAAGAACCAGGCACCTTAGTTCCCAAAAAAACTATTTCGGGTGCCTCGAGACACTTTAATGACGAGCATGGAGGAAATAGCAAAGGCTTTCAGGCATACAGCATCGAACAAATTCGATACAACATTAGAGGGGGAGACCGCAATAAACTACTCTTTGATCGCGAGGCATATTGGATACTGCACTTGGACACGAGATTTCCAAGAGGCATGAACTACAGGCAGGAGTTCATGTTCCACTATTAAAATCCACCCTTGCCATATGCTATATGTATACCTACATTCGGGTAGACATTTATGCCACATATTATTTGTAAACTGACCTTCCATACAGCAAACCCGATCCATTTTTTTGTCCCTCCAGAAAAGATTTGTATAAACCATACGCTCTGTCAATTTGCGGACTCAACCTGTGCCGTCCCCCCTCCTCTATACTAAATTTGCGCATATTTGGGTCACATACTGGGACGACACATATTATCCCCATCATTCCCCTTGCATTCCCCTTGTACTTTACTCACAAACATGAAGGTTAGTTATCCGATCCGTTTCTTGCAAACACGCATCCTTAGAAAATATGCAAATTAGCCGACCGGATAACACCATCCATCCCTTTTGTTTTTGTTTGACTATGGTTCATTCTAAGTGTTTTTAACATTTTTGAATTCGTGCATGTACTTTTAATTTAAATAAATAAAAAGTTATGTCCTTTTTTAAAACACTGCCGCACACCTGGAAAGGACACCGATTACGCCGCACACACGCGCGCCCTAATGAGCAGGTGGAGTTTCACTCCCCTGTCTCACTGACGCACGTCCGGAACAGTATATTACCTGTCCTTTCCAGACCTGCGATAGCCATGAGTAAGAGTGCATAACGCACTCGAAACGCGTAGGCAGGAAATCATAGTCCACACCGTGGACGCAGTGCTGGAGCGCATGTAAGTGTACTCTTGTTTTTATTGGAGCAAATACTACTTTCTGTAGTGATTTCTGCTTGTATCCCAGGGTGTCCATTTTGGGGGATCTGTATACCCCAAATAGCAGTTCTTTCTGGTTGCTGAGGTGAATAGGAAGGAATCTGTGTCAAATCTACATACTTTGTGTCGTGATTTCTGCTCCATCCCATGGTGTCTGTTTTGGGGATCTGTACACCCCAAAATAGCAGTTCTTTTTTGGTTGCTGAGTGAATAAAAATTCTGTGTAAAATCCACTACTTTCTGTAGAGTTTTCTGCTCGTATCCCAGGGTGTCCGTTTTTGGGGATCTGTATACCCCCAATAGCAAGTTCTTCTGTTGCTGAGGTGAATAGGAAGGAATCTGTGGTCAAATCTACATACTTTTGTTTGTGTTCTGCTCCAATCCCATGGTGTCTGTTTTGGGGGATCTGTACACCCCAAATAGCAGTTCTTTTTTGTTGCTAAAGTGAATAGGAAGAAATCTGTTTAAATCCACATAACCCGTTTTTTTAGACTATAAGACGCTTCGTACTATAGGACGGCACCCCAGATTTAGGCTTCCAAAAAAGAAAATTTTATTTACACCATTAAAATTCCCTGTTGGTCGCACTAAGCACAGCACATACAGCTCAACTCACCTAACAGTTACCACGTCCTGCTCATCCTACGTTACACCCACCGCGCTGCATCACTCCATACAGTTACCCCAGCTCTGTCTTCATACATACAGAACACACACGCTACAGCTTATACACACAGACCCCCCTCCTTTCCTTTCCCCTTCTTCTTACCCTGTCCCAGAGCACATGTCCCCATTCTCAGTCAGATGTGGTGATGTAAGAAGCAACCCCTCTGAGGAAGTCTCCATTTGGGGATGGAACGCGTGGGGAGCCCCTCCCTTTTCCATCCATTCCGACCTGAACCACCCTGACTGTGGACAGCATGGGAACTTTGTCCCACACATCTTTACTAGCCTCCTGACCTGTCTTACTGACTTTGTAAATGTAGGACACTTCACATATACGACCTCCTTTTTACTTACCTTTAGTACAATAGGAGAATGCACATGGATTGCTTAAGACCATTTGTGCTATATTCTACTACTGTATTTATCTATATATGACTTGGATTGTTGTGCCTACTAAATATTATTTGTTTGGCCTTATACCCTCAGGGGGGTCTTTAGACCTCCGTTTGTCGGTGGAAGGAAATGGTTGTTTGCGCTTACCTTACCTGCGAGTACCAACTATAATGGTTTGATATGTAAACAACCATTGTCACATTTTTTACAATTTTTTAAATGTCTTGCATCTCCCTATGCTGGGAGTATTTGCTTTGTTTTGTGACTTGAATAGTTACTCTTTAATTGTCTACGGGCCATTCCTCTTTTTCGTTCCATTCATAAGTGATGTGAAGCATGTGATCATAGCTCCTGGGAGAACATTGCGGGCTCTCCTCTCTGAGGAGATCGGTGGCAGCTTCTATATCAGGCACTCCATTAATTGGTCAGAGAGGCTGGCAGTGCTGGATCTCCTGAACCTCTTGCGGTCTATAAACGCATGCACTTTTTAAACAGGATTTTTTTCTTCTAAAAGTGTGTAATTATAGTCCCAAACATACAATACTTTCTGTGTTTCTGCTCCTATTCCAGGTGTCTGTTAGGGGGATCGTAGTACCCAATAGCAGTTCTTTCTTGCGTTGCGAAGTGAATAGGGAAGGAAATACGTGTCAACAAAAAATTCCACATAGCCTGTGCTGGAGTGATTAGTCTCGACTCCATCCCGGTGTCCATTTTGAGGAATCTTATACCCCACTGCAGTTGGAGGAACGATTACAGGTTGTCAATGAGACACTTGCCCAGGTAAGCCAGGGTTGTGCACCAAAGACTGTTACTGTGCTTACCATACTTACTTACCATTTTTGTCATTTTTATATAATCCTGAACACACAAATCCAAAATTTTATTGCAATGTTGCCCATTTCCAAATTGATATTATATAGAGATGGACGAATCACGAATCCAAAGTTTACAGTGATTCGTGGGAACAAAGTTTTTTTTTCTCCTTTATTACCAAAATGGGCGCAAGCCCAACGTGTTACATGGTGCAGAGTACTCTGGGGAAGAGAAAGGAACACCCTTGATCACATGTGCAGACCTGTAAGCCAATCAGCAACCGGAAGGCTTATGTGATGTCACAAAGCCCTATAAAAACAGGCAGCCATTTTAAATCTCTGCATTTCGCAATGCATGTGCTGTCTGTAGCATCCAGCTGCTTGTACTGTACTGTATTGTGCTGTAGTGATTTCTGCTCCAATCCCATGGTGTCTGTTTTGGGGTATCTGTACACCCCAAATAGCAGTTCTTTTTTGTTGCTGAAGTGAATAGGAAGAATTCTGTGTAAAATCCACATACTTTCTGTAGTGATTTCTGCTCGTATCCCAGGGTGTCCGTTTTGGGGGATCTGTATACCCCAAATAGCAGTTCTTTCTGGTTGCTGAGGTGAATAGGAAGGAATCTGTGTCAAATCTACATACTTTGTGTTGTGATTTCTGCTCCAATCCCATGGTGTCTGTTTTGGGGGATCTGTATACCACAAATAGCAGTTCTTTTTTTGTTGCTAAAGTGAATAGGAAGAAATCTGTGTAAAATCCACATACCCATATTTTTTAGACTATAAGACCCTTCGTACTATAGGACGCACCCCAGATTTAGGCTTCCAAAAAAGGAAAAATTTATTTTACACCAATTAAAATATCCCTGTTGGTCGCACTAAAGCACAGCACATACAGCTCAACATCATCCATACAGTTACACACAGTTCTGCATCATCCATACAGTTACACACACAGCTCTGCATCATCCATACAGTTACCCAGCTCTGCTTCATACATACAGTAACACACACAGCTCAGCTATACACACAGACCCCCCTCCTTTTCCTTTCCCCTTCTTCTTACCCTGTCCCAGAGCAGCATGTCCCCATTCTCAGCAGTATGTGGTGATGTAAGAAGCAACCCCTGAGGAAGTCTCCATTTGGGGATGGAACGCGTGGGGAGCCCTCCCTTTCCAATCCACCGACCGAACCACCCTGACTGTGGACAGCATGGGACTTTGTCCCACACAGCCTCCTGACCTGTCTTACTGACTTGTAATGTATGGACACTTCACATATACGCTCTTTTTGACTTACCTTTAGATACAATAGGGATAGCACATTGCTTTTAAGACCATTGTGATATTTCTACTACTGTATTATCTATATTAGAGCTTGTATTGTGTGCCTACTAAGATATTATTTGTTTGACCTATATACCATCAAGGGTGGTTCTTATACCTCCTTTTTGTCGGTGGAGGAAATGGTTTGTTGGACTGCCTTACCTGGCAGTACCAACTATATGGTTTGATATGTACTTGGTACATTTTTAAATTTTTTAAATGTCTTCTATCATCCCTATGCTGGGAGATTTGCTTTGTTTTGTATTGAATAAAGGTTTACTCTTGTATTGTCATACGGCACATTCCTCTTTTTTCTTTCCAGTTCATATAGTGATGTAAGAAGCATGTGATCATGCTCCGGGAGAACAGTGCGGAGGCTCTCCTCTCTGGGAGATCGGGTGCAGCTCTATATCAGGGCATCTCCATTACTGTGGTCAGGAGAGGCTGGCAGTGCTGGATCCTCCTGACCTTCGGTCTATAAGACGCAGGCACTTTTTAGCAAGATTTTTTCTTTCTAAAAAGTGTGTATTATAGTCCAAAAAATACAGTACTTTCTGTAGTGATTTCTGCTCCTATTCCAGGGTGTCTGTTTTGGGGGATCTGTATACCCCAAATAGCAGTTCTTCTTTTGTTGCTGAAGTGAATAGGAAGAAATACGTGTCAAATCCACATAGTTGCTGGAGTGATTTCTACTCCAATCCCAGGGTGTCCATTTTGAGGAATCTGTATACCCCAAATAGCAGTTCTTTTTTGTTGCTGAAGTGAATAGGAAGAAATATGTATAAAACCCACATACTTTCTGTCGTGATTTCTGCTCATATCCCAGGGTGTCCATTTTGGGGGATCTGTACTCCCCAAAAAGCAGGGTTTTTTGTTGCTGAAGTGAATAGGAAGAAATACGTGTCAAATCTACATAGTTTCTGGAGTGATTTCTGCTCCTATCCCAGAGTGTCCATTTTGGGGGATCTGTACACCCCAAAAAGCAGGGGTTTTTTGTTGCTGAAGTGAATAGGAAGAAATCTGTGTAAAATCCACATACTTTCTGTAGTGATTTCTGCTCACATCCCAGGGTGTCCATTTTGGGGGATCTGTATACCCCAAATAGCAGTTCTTTTTTGTTGCTGAAGTGAATAGGAAGAAATATGTATAAAATCCACATACTTCCTGTAGTGATTTCTGCTCATATCCCAGGGTGTTTTCAATTTTGGGTGATCTGTATACCCCAAATAGCAGTTCTTTTTTTGTTGCTGAAGTGAATAGGAAGAAATCTGTGTAAAATCCACATAATTTCTGTAGAGTTTTCTGCTCGTATCTCAGGGTGTCAATTCTTGTGCTTCTTTATACCCCAAATTTCAAGTTTTTCTGGTAAAGTAGATCCTTGTCAAATCAACATAGTTGAGGTGACAGGTGGAGCAGGCACAGGTCGCACCACAGTAAGGGGATGTTACAGCAGGGGTGACTCTGTGAGGCCATACCTGCCATTGTCATCTAGCAGCAGTGTGTTGATAAACAACCCGATTGTCGATTGGTTGACTCGGTCATCCACTTCGTCCCAGATGACATTTGACAACCCCAGGGTCCGTGAGTTCATCAGATACAACACTTAGTTGGCATGGCCCAGCAGCAGGTCAGCGGCCCTCACCTGTCCTCAAACAGCCTCAGTCCTGTTCATTTCCCTCAGACTCCACACTCTGTTATTGTGCCACTCTGTGGCCCCCCTGCTTCTGCTCCTACCTCCAAACTCTGTCATTGTGCCACTCTGGCCTACCAGGTTGCTGACACCTCCACACCCTGTCATTGTGCCACTCTGTGGCCTACCATGTTTCCGCCACCTCCATAATTTGCCATTGTACTCATACTGCTGCCAACTGACCGTTGTCTCCCTGGAACACCGTGTAATTTCCATAACACTGTTCTCACCCTCCACCACTCTATGACGTTGCCACTGTGTTTGGTTTTCCCCATTCATTTCATCTGTCAAAAGGAATGAAAAGCCTCAGGATTGATAGCCAAAAGCAGGAGTGGATACAGAACACAGAGGACATGCAAATATCCCATTTACTGGTCATCTCTGTTTTGTATCAACTCCTGTTTGTTTTTGGCTTTAGCAATACTGATGAATTATTGACCGATGGAAGCGGACACTGACGGATAAAATGAAGGGTAAAATGATCAATGGTCAATGCAAAATGACTGCCAACACCCTCTGCACTTATTTGGAGGGTTTCGACATGTATCCGCGTTTAACAGAACAGGTTCTGTCGTAAACTATGGAATCATCTGATGTCAGTGTAAAAAGAGTGCACTCTTTGAAGTTATAGTGGGATCTTGGCCCTCAGCTCAGTCCTTTCGAGCTGGCACAGACATTATATTGTCAGGCTGCGTTCCCACTTCACTTATTTGGTGAAGTTGCCATCTGTAGTGCCCATGGAATTAAAGAGGGAAGTGATTCTGTCATGTGCATGTCATACTAAAACACAGCATTATTTGAAGACCAAACCACGCTCCCTATGCATATTTGAGCATGGCACAACATTCTAAAATACCCTACAGGCTCTCTGCACCCAGGAAATACCGTATATTCCGGCGTATAAGACGACCCCCTACTTTCCTGTTTAAAATATAGAGATTAAGATATATTCGCCGTATAAGATTACCCCTTTTCCAACGCATACAAAACACCGGTAAAAATTAAAGAAAAAACAGATTTGAATTTAACATGGTCCTTTTTTTAATTTGAATTCTTATGACATGCAGGTATATAGCAGGAAAACTGTCGCTCATAAACATTAGGCATACAACAACAACATTACCATCGTCCATTTTATTGTAAATGTTACCATACTGTACCTTAAATTTTTATTTTATTAAATATTCCATGCCATGTACTCAGAAGCGGGAAAAAAATTCCAAATGCAATGAAAATGGTGAAAAACGCATTTCCGCCATTTTCTTGTGGGCTTGGATATTACGTCTTTCACTGAGCGCCCCAAATGATATGTCTACTTTATTCTTTGGGTCGGTACGATTAAGGGGATACCAAATTTGTATAGGTTTTATAATGTTTTCATACATTTACAAAAATGAAAACCTCCTGTACAAAAATAATTTTTTTGATTTTGCCAAATTCTGGCGCTAATAACTTTTTTATACTTTGGTGTACGGAGCTGTGGGTGGTGTAATTTTTTGCGAAACTTGATAATATTTTCAATGATATCATTTTTAGGACTGTACGACCTGTCCCCATTCTCAGCAGTATGTGGTGATGTAAGAAGCATGTGATCATGCTCCGGGAGAGCAGTGCGGAGGCTCTCCTCTCTGGGAGATCGGGTGCAGCTCTATATCAGGGCATCACCCGATCTCCATTACTGTGGTCAGGAGAGGCTGGCAGTGCTGAATCCTCCTGACCTTCGGTCTATAAGACGCAGGCACTTTTTAGCAAGATTTTTTTCTTTCTAAAAAGTGTGTATTATAGTCCAAAAAATACAGTACATAGAATCTGGGGACTTTGAGTAGTACTGTGTGGCACCTTAATGTTGATCCCTTACAAATTTGGGCTCTTCTCTCATAATGGGCTGCTTTTTGGCAGAATAAACTTTGTTAAAATTGTAGTGCAGTCAATATGTGTTTCTTTTTTTACAGAACCTTTTTGTGTCTGTATGTTTTACCAGTGGCGTAACTTGAAGCTGTTGGGCCCCAGTGCAAAATGTGTGCCAGGCCCCCAATTATAATGTAATATATAGTACTAGTCTTCTCAAATAGGAAATGTACACCATATGGGCCCCCTTGGCCACTTGGGCCTGGTTGCAACCGCACCGTCTGTACCCCCTTAAGTTACTCCCTTGCCTTTTACCTTTTGCATGGAACTAAACTCTCTTCATTTGGGGTATATCTCGGTCTAAATTAGTTAAGCTACAAAGGCCCCCTTTTCCTTCTGGTATTGAATTGCCTAAAATCTATCTATATTACCTGACAGCTCAGTCAAAATATTTGGGTCCCCATGTAAGTGGAGATGTTTGGCTACCACCCTGGGTGTTACCTGCCAATGGTCTGTTCTGGAGGCCCATAATGGTCTTATAAGAAATATGTTACCCATCCATAGGATGGCGGATGGGGTCTCTTTAGCATGAATCCTCTCCCTCCCAGAAACCCTGTTACTGCATAACACTTGCATGTCACAACTCTACAATTTGCATGATGCGCAGAACTGGTTGTTGTTAGGTCATAGAACTTTAGATTATTTCTATGGTTTGAATACTATTAAGTCTTTTTTGCCAGAAGTAGGACAAAATGCTATTCCACAATGTGAATTTTACAGTTATGTCATGCCCTTGGCACAATTTCTTGATTCTCAACCCCCATAATTCTATACCCTGATAGATGTTGTCCAATCCCAGGGCTCTGATGGCCCTTTTTCTACAATCTAGTCTCTTCTCACACATTTACTTACCCGGTCCTGTCACGATCCCCGATACGGACGGTCCGACGAAGATGAAGTCCGGCGCGATTCACCAAGATGCGCCCGAAATCCTGCATGTTTCGCTTCCCCGGAGTTCACCTTCTTCTTCCTGGTGTATGTGAGTGCATGTCTTACGACACAATTTGATATGACAAATCCAGCAAGTTGTCCGACTCCGCCCCCTGATTTGTGTTGTGTGAGAGCTAATGCAAAATCCAATCACTTGCGCCACAAACCCCAGTTAAATGCGGCGCAAAACTGAAATGCGTTCCGTGGACCCTTAGTAAATGTGCCCCATTAGGTCTAATTCTTGTCCCTTACCCATACTGGATACCTGATATGCTGTGATTACAGAACTAGAAGAGGAATTATTTTCTGGCATATTAAATTCACACCTTCTGGTCGCTCCAGCAGTAAATAATAAAATCATACAACTGCATATTATCCGTCAGAGCTATCTGACCCCAGAATGTCTTTGTAAAAAGTTAATATCAGTGCCCAATTGCCATTGCAGCATTTTGGCATATGTTATGGGAATAACCACATTTACAATCCTACTCTTTCCTCCTCTTTAGGGATGATATTGTATTTCATTATGTACAGTTGACTTTGTATTAATTAGATTTTTCTCTATTAACTTAATTATATTAATTTTACTTATATTCCATTTTTTTTTCTGTACTCAATTTTTATTTTGTCTACCAAAAAACTGAGCATAAAAAAACAGCATACAGCAAAACAGTGATGGCAACAAAAAATAAAAAAGCAAAAACACTGAAAAAAAAATTAAGATGAAAAATAGCCTAAAGGTCAAAGGGTTAGTTAATGAACATCAATGGTTTGATTTCTTGGCCAGTGGGGATTGGTCAGGTAAAATTTCATATCAACACCTTTAAAAGTAATCTTAGAACATTGGTAAATGGTGGGATGACATTGCTCTGCTGTCATATAGGAGCTCATTTACTAAGGGCCGCGCTGCTCACTTTCGTCGGACTTTGCACCTTTTTCGGGGATTGCACGGCTTGGACAGGTATTTAAGAAGTGTCTGTGCTGGGATTGTGTTGCTTTTGGATTTCTGGATTCCCAGTGACACAAATTAGGGACGTGACGTCGTACGATCCGATTGATTCGGACTGAGTGCGGGATTAAACTTTCAAATTGTGTCACAAGACAATGCGCTTACATGCACCACGAAGAAGAAGGTGAACGTCGGACCTGAGTGGGGAAAAGGCACATGCAGGATATCAGTTGAACGAGATTAGTGGATCGCGGCGCGGTGCATTATCGTCGCACAATGCACTATCGGTGAACTCTGCGGACCGGGTAAGTAAATGTGCCCCATAGAGTGTGCTTCTCAGAGCTTTAGATAGGAAGCCCTGCAATAGCATTCTCGGAAGAAATCATCTAATCGCTGTTCACTGCTGCAGGTCCCTGTGAGAGTGTATTTTCTCCACTCCTCCTCCTCTATACACATGTGTGCCACTGTATGATGAAGTCTCCACCCATCTGGCACCACCAAATACTTTAGCAGGCTATCCCAGTTCATTACCCTGGAAGAAATGAAATCCTGCTCACCTCCAGCCTCGTTGTGAGACGGAACAGGCACGGAACCAGCCGAGCTGTGAGGGCACTCATAGCATGAAACATTTTCCAATAGTCCGGCCAGTTTCCAAAGCAATTTCAAATTTTAATCGGTTAAATTCTTATACATCCACAGTGCAATCCCGATAATCACCACTAATGCGTTTCAAATGGCTGTGTCGTTCTTAGTCTGACCATGACTAAGAACGGCTCAGCCGTTTGAAATGCGTTGGTGGTGATTATCGGGATTGCACTGTGGATGTATAAGAATTTAATTGAATAAAATTTGAAGTTGCTTTGGTAACTGGCTGGACTATTGGAGCAATTTTTCATTACGCTATAGCCTGTGAACTTTCAGACATGAATATTTGCAGGCCATAACTAGTACTCAGATGCCTGGCAGAAACACCCCATTCTGCCACTGGCCATTCTCCCATCATACCACTCCATCCCACGTGCTGTACAGATGTAGTTAAGGGGAAATAATTGCAATTACAGGCGTACAAGCCCTGATAAATATCCCCCGTGAAGTTAAAGCTGTCTTGACTGAATGCAGACCTTAGTGGTCGCCTCAGCTAGGCGAGGGCTGATCTGAGAAGATACTGGCAGGTTTCTTGAAGTCACTTGAATTCTTTGTGTGACCATATTCTGAGACCTAGGACTTACGTGTTTTTTTTTACAGAATTTTTTAACTTCTGTTTGTAGATGTTTTCATTGTTTGAAACTATTTAACCTTTGTGACCCTTAAAGGAACCAAAGCACTGATAATTCAACATCTAGTACAATCTAAAGCAGTGAGTGGGCAATTGGATTGGGAGACATGTAAAAGGTGTGTCAAAATTCGCCAGAGAAACCCGCATAACCTCAGGGTGCTGTTGATCCATTTGAAAAAAACTAATTTTGTATAACATGTCCGCAGCAGCAGGCCTCCCCTTATTAATAACACATGTCAGCGCGGCCTCCTTATAATAACATGTCCAGCAGCGGCCTGCCCCTATAATAACATGTCCACAGCGGCCTCCCTTATTATAAACAGTCCAGCAGCGGCCTCCCCCTATTAAAACATGTCCAGCAGCTGCCTCCCCTTATTAATAACATGTCCAGCAGCGCCTCCCCTTATAATAACATGTCAAGCATGGCCTCCCCTTATTAGAAACTGTCACAGCGGGGCCTCCCATTACTATTAAAATGACCCTAGCGGCCTCCCCTTTACTACTAAAACCCCTAGCGGCCCCCTTTTACTAACTAAAATCCCCTACGCGGCCTCCCCTTTACTACTAAAATACCCCCTAGCGGGCCTCCCTTACTACTAAAATACCCCTAGCGGCTCCCTTCTACTAAAATACACCCTATGCCCTCCCTTCTACTACAAAATACCCCAAGGCCCTCCTAAATATACTAATAATTAACTATACTTACCCAGTGATGTCTTCTTCCTGTAGCTTTATGCAGGTCTGACGCATAATTGGCTGGTGCCGGGCTCCAGGGATGCAAGCTACACCTCGGATGTCACGGGATGACGTGACCTGACGTCAGGTCGCCTCAGTCACGTGACGAGAAGCGCGCATTGCAGCCTGGAGGAGCCGGAGGAGTTGCAGACAGTGGGCGGACCAACGCGGCGCCGGACAGGTAAGCAGGGGGCAGAAACACAGGGACGGGGGCGGGACATTAACATAGGGGTAGCAATTACACAGGGGCAGCACATTACACAGGGAGGGGGGCGGACAGCGGGCGCTGGGCGGCCGCGTGTCACCAAAAATGACTACGCGTGTCAGTGCTGACACGCGTGTCATAGGTTCGCCATCACTGATCTAAAGCAATATTTCAGTGTTGCAGCTTGCTGCCATCGGGCAATGCTGAATAGGATCAGTACAATTATAGGTCTTTATAAGGCACAGTAAGTCACCAACCAATAAGGCAGGCGTTTGTTGGAAGTTGCCACTTAGATTAAACAATTTTCTGAAATTTCTGGGTCTGCATTATCACCAGAGGGTGTCAGCTGTGTAACACCGTCATCAAGCACAGTTTTTCAGATGCAATTCTTCATGTCCAAGTCAGGAGTGAAGTCATTTGTCTCAAACAGGATCCAGTGGCACAGTCACAACTACCGGGCTCTGTCTGGGTGTCCCACCCAGAAGGAGGTATATACCGTGACATCAGCTCTGCAGGCATCCTCCACAGTGATAGTGCAGAGAGTCAGCAGCTGTGACTCTTCTTCTGCTGTGTGTAGCAGAGGCGGCAGGTGATGACATTAGGTGGTAATGTCATCCCTGTCTGCCTGTCACAGGAGCTGCTGCAGGGGAACAGGGAAATGTGAGTATCTGTTTATTATTTTACTGTGGGGCACAATAAAAGGGAGAGCTGCTTTGTGTGGCAAAATAAGAGTAAGAGCTGCTGTGTGGGGTGGCGCTCAATAATAGGGAGAGCTGCTATGTGGGGGCTCAATAAGAAGGAGAGCTACTGTGTGGAGGGGCACAATAAGTGGGGACACTTCTGTGTGGAGGGGCACAATAAGAGGGGTAACTTCTGTGGGGAGGGGCACAATAAGAGGGGTAGCTTCTGTGGAGGACAGAATAAGAGGGGGAGCTTCTGTGGAGGGGGAACAATGAGAGGGGGAACTGTTGCACAATAAAAGGGGGAATTCCCATGGCACGCATTGTGCACATTTTTTGTCCCGCTTCCTCTGTGAAAGTTGGGAGGTATGTCTCAGCCTCAGTGTAAAAAAGAGGAGGAGCAGCTTCTCTCAATGTTATGCTCTCAACCATTATGTTTTGCAGACAGCCGGTGATAACACAATCCGTGGGCGGGAACAGGCCAAAAGGAAGAGTGTGACGGCGTGCATATCTTATCTGGCCATAACATTTAGATCCGAAAAACAAACTTTGCAACTTAGGACAGTCTATTAGTAAATATGATATATGTCCTTTAATTCCAATCATCATCTGATTCTGGTTTCTCAGTATAGATGAGTTATACTGTGGATGGTAGTGTATATTGTTCTGCTGGCAGGAGACAGTATCACTGTGTGGTGCTGCCACCTGCTGGACACACACTATATTTCTTTTACCAAATCCGGTATATGTGCCTGCCATATATTGGTATACTGGTGACTGCTTTTAACTCCTACGAAACTCAACAAGTTTTGGCCTTAGACATAGTTATTATCTTTTTTGTGCTTTTTTTTCCTTTAACATCAGGTTCCAAAGGCTGCAACTTTTACATTTCTAAGATTGAGTAAAGAGCAGATGTGTCCTCCTGTACAGACACACGGCCTGCAGATACCAGTCCTGCTCCTGCAGCAGCTCTAAACCTTACAGAGCTGTCATAAAACCACTGCTAGATTCTAACCTCTTCAGCCTAAAGCTACCTAAACCAGGCTGTGAAAACCTTTTGCCGAACACAATCCAACCAGTGACCTGGGACCCAGACCACTTAGAGCAGTGATGGCGAACCTTTTAGAGACCAAGTGCCCAAATTTCAAGTGCCATCAAAGTTACTAACTGTTCTGCCACAACTTTCAATCATTTCGGCCTCTTGACGACACCAATACAGGCAAATTTGGACTATCATTGTAGCTTCTCTTCAGGGTCCCCCTGTACAAGGAAGAAATGTGGGGCAAGCACGAGGACCTCAAAAAAAATAATGTAGCCCTTTACACAACTCTCACTATTCCTGCAGTCCCAAGTAGACAATTAGTGCTGAGAGCAGCTTGGGTCTCCTGGGACTGCAGGAGGATTCTTTGAGTTTGTTTGGTGAACTCTGTGCTGGGTAAATGGTTTGGGTGCCCACAAAGAGGGCTCTGAGTGCCACCTCTGGCACCCGTGCCATAGGTTCGCCACCACTGACTTAGAGTGATACCTGGGCCTGTTGCATCTGTCAAATTGGTGTTCTGGAATAAAGGAACCGTGAATTGATGGTTTCACACCCCTTTTCTCAGTGCCCACCCTGGAAGATGGATAACATCAAGGGCCTTCCCTCTACCATCTACCCGGGGATCCTCCCACACACAAACATTGGGAGTACTCCTGGGAGAACTGTTTCCATCCACCCACGGCATCTCCCTCTTTCTTCCCCCACCTGTACCAGCCACTAAGGTGCCAGGGGAATCCAGCTGCCCCCAAGCCCAAAAGGTCAGGCCCTGGTGGGGGATGTTGCACATAGTCACGCACAGACTCTGGTCCGCCTCCAGCCTAGGGCACTCAGAACAGCTCTCCACCGCACTTTACCAGACACCAAGAGACTAGCAATCAGAAAACACAGCTCAAGAAGAATCATTTCACATATTTTTCTCACTGCACCGAAAACCTTTTATTTCTCTATTGAGCCATGTCACAGGGGAAGAAGGTCTCTTGTAGTGGCTGTGGATCAGTCTATCCCGTATATATTACGTCCACGTCTATATGTTATGCTTGGATATTCAGGGTACATATTGACCTCATGCTAACACTTCTTGGCATATCTGACCCGAATTTTAGAATCTCTGACCCCTATATGGGCACACTATTATCTCTGTCTCTTTTGGTGCTATAGGCTAGGGATAGTTTGCCAGATTCAAGGGACAGGTTGCAGTTGGGGTGGCAGGTATTTAAGGCTGCAGCTCCGGGGTTAGGACTTTTAGGGCGACCTAGGCCACTACTTTAGGGTCTGTTCAGATTTCTGCCCAACATTATCTGTTCCTATGCACCCCGGAGCTTACATGTTCTGCACCCCACCATCCTGTCTCTCCTACCCTCTTTTCACCTAAGTCTGCATAAAACCTCAACTAGATTATTGCCATACACCTGTACTCCTGGCCTCCTGAACCTTCGTGGGCAATGTTGGACATGGCACACCAGGTATGTGTTCGTACTGGTGATTAGCTGATGCGGCATCTAGTTAATTGTGCCACTGGTCAGACAGTTTTTCTCTCTTGCTGGTTTGTTGACTGATTTTAGGAACTCATTATTAAAAGTTATGTTTTATAAATTTTGAAGCACCATTTGGATTTTGGCTCTTGCAACTAGTAGGTGCTGACCTTTTTGTACTTTTTGACGTTTTCCTATGACTGTGATATACAGTGACCTCTGATGACTCAATGTTTCCTTCTCCCCTCCCCAGGCAGATCGCTAGTGTGTGACTGGATGATTTTGGCTGTCAGAGCTGCTAGTCTTAATAAACAAAAAATGTATAGTTTACTAAGTGCAGGGTGAGATTTAACTGTAAAAATGCATGTAGGCAGCAGCAGGGAGAGTGCAGACTTTTTATTCCATTTTTTATGTGATATAAAATGGTGTAAAAGTCCGGTTTCAGACATTTGGGGCGCTATTTTCCATTATGTGGTTCACTGCTGGCAATAACTGTTTTTATATTTTAATCAGGCATTTTGGGACGTGGAAATACCTATTGTGTCTGTGATTTTTACTGTTTATTACGTTCTAGGGAAAGGGGGTGATTTGAACTTTTAGGTTTTTTACTTTTTAAAAATTATTTTTGAAACTTTTTTTTACTATTTTTTTAGACTCTCTAGGGTAAAATAAAACTCTAGATGGTCTGATCGTTCCTACCATATACTGCAATACAGCATTTCTGCACAGTATTCATAGCAATGAGCCACTGGCTCATTGTAAAAAAAACAGCTGTTATTAGCTTAGGATATTGGCGGCGGAAATTTGCTGCAATATGCAAAGGGCTTAGCCCGTAAGCCCTCTTCATTATCCCCCACACCTCTGCGCTGCCCAGCTATGGCACGGAGCGTTGTGTGGTTAAACTTCTGCTTACTACGTATAAGGGAAGTGACAAGATTGACATAAGGTTTATTACATGAATTAAAACTTTACGATCATGCATTTAAAATGTGCAAAATAATACACACAAAATATTACAGTAGAGAAGAGAGGAGGCTTGTTAGGAGGTAGTGATGTGTGAGCCGATGGTTCACTTAACCCTGCCCCTAACCTGTTCATCACGCCTCTTTAACCTAATACAACCTTCCCGACATTTGATGTAATAATACCGCATGGAGGGAGGTGCGTTCCCGCAATTTGCAGTGTTATTACGTCATGCTTTTGTTACAGTTTGCACCCATCTCTAGTACCCGCGAACAGAGTTTCCTCCGATCGCGGGCATTAACCCCTTACACGCCGCGGTCACGCTTACCGGGAGGGTCCGATCCTCCGCTGGCATACCCGGGGTCTGCCAGTGCCCCGGGGATGCGCGGTTTCGCAGTGTGTCACCTAATACAGTGTAATACATCTATATTACACTGTATTTGGTGAAGAAGAGCTTGAACAAGCGATCAGAGGATTGCTTGTTCAAGCCAACCTGTAAAAGTAAAAAAAAAAGTAAAAAAGTTAACAACATTTTATATAAACATTTATTAACCCCTTAATGACCGCCGTATCGGCTTTTTACGGCGGTCATTAAGGGTACTTCTTCTGACGCGTACGCCTTTCTACGGCGGCGCGTCAGAAGAAGTTTTCGGGACACCATGTCTCGCTGGTGCCGGTGTCGGGCTGTGATATCACAGCCCAGACCCGGCACTAACACCCGGGATCGGAAAAACTCTGATCCCGGGTGTTTAACCCCTTACACGTGCAAGTGTGTCTCCCGTGGATCGGACCCCCCCCCCCCCCCCGGTGTGCTTACCGGGGGATCCGATCCCTCCTGCCTCAGCCCCGGGTTCCGACGAGTGACCCGGGGCTGTCGGCTCCTCTCTGTGCCGGGTTCCGCCTCCTGGCAGGACCCGGCTGTGTGTAACTGAGCATGCTCAGCATGCTCAGTTACTTACAGTATACACTGCAATACAAGTGTATTGCAGTGTAAAGCTTGAATAAGCGATCGGATGATCGCTTATTCAAGCCAAGAAGTACAAAGTGTAAAAAAAAGTAAAAAAAAAAAATTAAATCTTTTTATAATATAATTAAATAAATAAAATAAAAGTCCCATAATCTCCCCAGTAACACATAAAATGCAAATAAAGTAAATAAAACACAAAAACACGTACATATTTGGTATCACCACGTCCGTATTAATCTGTACAATAAATCTAAATCAATAATTGAAACCCCGCTCGGTGAACTACGTAAAAAAAAAAATCGAAAACTCCCTAATATACAATTTTCCATCAAACACCATCACAAAAAATGTTCTAAAAAAGTGATCAAAAAAAGTTACGTTCCCTAATATGATCCACTGAAAAGAACAACTGTTTTCACAAAAAATAAGCCCTCCAACCAGATCTGACAACAGAAAAATACAGAGGTTAGGCCCTGAAAGTTGTCATAGTAAAAACAATGGGATTTTCTCCAATATTGGTTTTGCTCAGGAAATTGGAAAAATAAGAAAAACTAATAAATGAGGTATCAACGTCAATCGTAGTGAACAGAGAATAAAGATAAATATATTTTTACGTTACGGGTGAGCGGGGAAAAAAATGCTAACAATCCAAAATAAAAATTGATGATTTTGTTTGTGTCCCCCTTGAAATAGTTTAAAATCTCATGAATAGCTTTAGACTCCCAAAATAAATTTATCTTTACATTGTATCTCATCCCGTTACATAATAAGCCCTCATATGTTCGCATTACCAAAAAAAAAAAAATTTATAGGTCGTACAATGGTGACAATACAAATCTTCTGTGAATGGCGGCCTCCATTCATTCTATACTCGGCCGTCGCGCCCGTACAGCGTTTCCACCACATATGGGTATCAGTACACTCGGGAGGAATTGGGCATCAGCGTTGCAGTGCGTTTCAATATTTAATTTATTCTGAAAATGTCAGTTTTGGCCTAAATGAATGTATTTTCCAAAAAATTCTATAGTTTCGAAATCGCAGGTCCATATTTTTAAACCCATGTGAAACACTTCCAAGTTATAGACTTAATAGAAGTTTGTTCTACATATGTATGAGGCTGTGCTTTCTATAGTGGGTAATTTATTAGGTTTTACTATATTAGGGCCTCTCAAAGTCACTGAAAGCTGAGTTGTCCCTCAAATGTGAGTTTTGGCAATTTTCAGAAAATAAGAAAAATCGCACCTAAAGTTCTGCGCCTCATAAACATCCTAGAAAAATGAGCGAGTCATAATATGATTCCCAACAAAGCAGATATTCTGTAAATGTTAATTATCAACTTTTTAGTAGTTTTACATCTTGTCTGGAAACCAGAACATTTCAAACTTGAAAATGAGAATTTTTACAAACTTTTGGCCAAATTTTCACTTTTTTCAGAACGAAACGCAAAACTTATCACTTAAATTTATACTACATGAGTACAATGTGTCACGAGAAAAAATCTCAAATCACCCGATATGTTAAGCGTTCCGAGTTATAACAATTATCGTGAGAATGTCAGATTTGAAAAATCCGAGTCTGGTCATTGAGCTGAAACACTAGTGTCGGTGATAAGGGGTGTTAATAATATATAATAATAATTCTTTATTTATATAGCGCACACAGATAGTATGCAGACTGCACAAGCATGTCAAATTGGTCCCTGTCCCCAGTGGGGCTCACAATCTAAACACCTACAGTATGTTTGGGAGTGTGGAGGGCACCGGAGTACCCGGAGGAAACCCCGCAAACACGAAGAACATACAACTCTTTGCAGATGTTGACCTGAGTGGGATTCAAACCGGACCCCAGTGCTGCAAGGCAGAAAAAATAATTAATTAAATGAAGTTAAAGTCTCCTAAACACAACATTCCATATACATATATAATAAGTAAAAAAAAAACACAAAATCCCAGAAACCACCATATTTGGTTTCATGCCATGTCCATAACAATCTTACGATACTCAGTTAACATTATTGGACCCACTTTGTGAGAGACGTAAAAAAAACAAAAATGTAAATTTTTCATTAATCCCTTCCAAAAGATGTTCTAAAAAGTGATCAAAAAACTTATGTACGCCAAAATGGTATCACTGAAAAGGACTACTGAACACGCAAAAATAAGACCTAAACTAGCTCTGTCAACCAAAAATATTAGCGTTATATCTCTAAGATGGTGATACGAAAATAAATGAGATTTTTTGTATTTTTTTTTTATGTTACGGTGAATGGACCCATAAAAATACAAGAAAAAATGAAATGTACAATTTTTTCCTACATACATTTAAGAGTTAATAAAATGTCATCAATAGCTAATGACCCACCTTAAATGAAGTAATTGTGAAGTATCTAATGTCACCTAAAATAAGCGCCTATATGCCAAATTTCCCAAAAAAAAAGATTTATAAACCAATAAAGAGACAAGGCATAATCTGCTCTGAATGGCGCACTTCCCTTTCATTGCTCTGGCGTGTGCCCATACAGCAGGTTACACCACATCTGGGGCATTGTTACCTCATGAGAAATTGGGTATCAAACTTTGTGCACGTTTGGTATTTTATCCATTGAGAATTTGTAAATTTTTTGAAAAACAACCTTCATTTAGCCAAAAATATATATTTTAAAATTGCATCGCGATTTTGCTTATCCTCTGTAAAATAAGTTAAAGGGTAAAAACAAAACTCATGAAGTTGTTTTACATACATTAAGGGTAATTAGGGGGTTTTACTTTATTTAGGGCCTCTAAAGTGACGTGAAATCCAGCAGGGTCTGCAAAGGTGATTTTGTGTTTTTTATGAAAATTTGAGTAACGTGATCTTTCGGTCGCTATTTTGCATTTTGTGCTCTGCTGAAAGTAGCCATCAGATGTTGGGTACATTGTGGTCATACAGGGAAGGATATGGTCATCAACAATACTCAGGTAGGCTGTGGCGTTGCAACGATGCTCAATTTGTACCAAGGGGCCCAGAGAGTGGCAAGAAAAT
This sequence comes from Engystomops pustulosus, assembly GCA_019512145.1. Lineage (NCBI taxonomy): Eukaryota > Metazoa > Chordata > Amphibia > Anura > Leptodactylidae > Engystomops > Engystomops pustulosus. The sequence continues at coordinate 150,657,509 of CM033642.1, forward strand.
ATTCCCCACACCATGACACCACCACCACCAGCCTGAACCGTTGATACAAGGCAGGATGGATCCATGCTTTCATGTTGTTGACGCCAAATTCTGACCCTACCATCCGAATGTCGCAGCAGAAATCGAGACTCATCAGACCAGGCAACGTTTTTTAAAGCAGATATTCTGTAAATGTTAATTATCAAACTTTTTGGGTAGTTTTACATCTTGTCTGGAAACCAGAACATTTCAAACTTGGAAAATGAAGAATTTTTACAAACTTTTGCCAAATTTCCACTTTTTTTCAGAACGAAACGCAAAACTTATCACTTAAATTTTATAACTAACATGAAGTACAATGTGTAACGAGAAAACATTCTCAAAATCACCCGGATATGTTAAAGCGTTCCGAAGTTATAACCAATTATCGTGAGACATGTCAGATTTCAAAAATCGAGTCTGGTCATTGAGCTGAAAACTAGTGTCGGTGATAAGGGGTTAAAGCTAAGAACACTCAGCAATTCTGAAATTAATTACTGATTGTAAAAACAACAACATCAGGATTATCAGAAACTGGCTATTATCTGATGCAGTAGGTGCATTTTGCAGCTCTATTCATATCACCCGGATATGTTAAAGCGTTCCGAAGTTATAACCAATTATCGTGAGACATGTCAGATTTGAAAAATCGAGTCTGGTCATTGAGCTGAAAACTAGTGTCGGTGATAAGGGGTTAATAATAATATAATAATAATTCTTTATTTATATAGCGCACACAGATTATGCAGAGCTGCACAAGCATGTCAAATTGGTCCCTGTCCCCATGGGGCTCACAATCTAAACAACCTTACAGTATGTTTTGGAGTGTGGGAGGAAACCGGAGTACCCGGAGGAAACCCACGCAAACACGGAGAGAACATACAAACTCTTTTGCAGATGTTGACCTGAGTGGGATTCAAACCCAGGACCCCAGTGCTGCAAGGCAGAAAAAATAATTAATTAAATGAAGTTAAAGTCTCCTAAACACAAACATTCCATATACATATATAATAAAGTAAAAAAAAAACACAAAATCTCCAGAAAAAACCACCACATATTTGGTATCGCCATGTCCATAACAATCTGTACGATAACTCAGTAACATTATTGGACCCACTTTGTGAGAGACGTAAAAACAAAAATGTAAATTTTTCATTAAATCCCTTCACGAAAATGTTCTAAAAAGTGATCAAAAAAACTTATGTACGCCAAAATGGTATCACTGAAAAGGACTACTGAACACGCAAAAAATAAGACCTAAACTAGCTCTGTCAACCAAAAACTATTAGCGTTATATCTCCGTAAAGATGGTGATACGAAAATAAATGAGATTTTTTGTATTATTTTTTTTTATGTTACGGTGAATGGACCCATAAAAATAGGGAAAAATTCCAATGCAATGAAAATTGTGAAAACGCATTTTCCGCCATTTTTCTTGTGGGCTTGGATATTACTCTTTCACTGAGCGCCCCACCTGATATTCTCTTTCTTCTTTGGGTCGGTACGATAAGGGGATATCAAATTTGTATAGGTTTTATTGTTTTCATACATTTACAAAAATGGAACACCTCCCTGTACAAAAATAATTTTTTTGATTTTGCCAAATTCTGGCGTAATCACTTTTTATACTTTGGTGGCCGGTAGCTGTTGGGTGTGTCATTTTTTGCGAAACGGGATAAAGAATTTTCAATGATATCATTTTAGGACTCGTACGACCTTTTATCACTTTTTATAGATTTTTTGATAATATTTTTTAAAAATGACAAAAATTGCCATTTTCGACGTTGGGCGCTATTTTCCCGTTTACGGGTAAAACGCATTGAAACCTTTATCATATTTTGATAGATCGGGCATTTTCGACTCGATCGCTACCTGATGTTTTTAAAATGATTTTTACTGTTAGTTATTTTATGTCAGTTCTAGGGCAGGGTGGTATTTGAAAATTTTTAGGTCTTTTTATATAATTTTTTTTGTTAATTTTTGTTAATTATTTTACTGTTTTCAGACCCCTAGGTACTTTAAACCCTAGGTGTCTGATCGATCCTATCATATCACTGCCAATACTACAGTAATTTCAGTCTATGGGGATTTTCCTCCTCAGTTCATTACATGTGCTAATCAGCACATGTAATGAAGGGGTTAAAACGAAATAGCCCCGTGTTCTTCGGAGACCCGAGGCTACCAGGGACTGATCGCCGCCCCCGATGACGTCACAGGGAGCGCGATCCAGGTAAGATGGCGGCGCTATCTTTTGTTGAGGCGCCGCGCTAACGCTGTGAAAACCGTAAGCCTTATGCTGCAATATTGTACACATAGATACATACACACATATACCTACATTTTCCTTTATACAGCATATACAAACATACACACTATGGGGCACATTTACATACCTGTCCTGCGCGATCCCCGCAGGGGACTGGAATGCACATCTGCGTGATTCAAGAAGAAACTCGTGCACCCGATTTCCGGCACGTGTCGCTTCCCCGCTCGTCGCCGGAGTTCACCTGCTCCTGGTATATTTAAGTGCATTGTCTTGCGACACCAATTGAAAGTACAGCCTGTGCTCAGTCCGATCCGACAGGTTTCCAATGGGCCGCCCCACATTTCGTGTTTGCATGAAGCCATCGCAGCTGCGCCACTATCCGATCGAGTGCGACATAATCCCCTCGAAACGTCGGAAATGAGCCACGGGACCTAAGCCCAGTGTTTGCGTGGAAAAGTGTGTAAAATCTATATCTTCTGGGTTCCTCTGCCCAGTATCAATACGTCCTACGTCTCTCAAAACGTTTCTAAGGATTCGTCGCTAGTCCTAGCCTGACTCTCCCTGATTACTACAACTCTATCCTCCACGAGATGAGAACAATCAAAGATATAGTTGATGAGATCCATGAGATGCATAAAGACACAATTACATTCAGCTCTGACTACCTCTCAGCCCCAACAAACGGTAACTCCTGCGTTGCCCCCTCCCCCTGGAGAAAGAGCACATATCTGTCTGCATATCTGTTATCTTTTTCTCTCCTCACGCAGAGTGGGGCCCCCCCCCCGATGCTCATGCAGCGTCAGACAGGAGATCATATGTTCTTCCCGACCTACAGTTTATGTTGATCATGGTGGGGGGGGTGGGGGCAACCAAAATTGTGTCCAGGTTCACTTAATTCTATAAATTCTGTATTTTTGTTTATTACCATGAATTAAATTATATTTTAAAGACTCTTGTCTTCGTGGGGAATACCCCTTTATTCCATAGAATCGGGGACTTTGAGTAGTACTGTGTGGCCACCTTACTGTTGAGCCCTTACAAATTTGGGCTCTTCTCTCATACTGGGCTGCTTTTGGCAGAATAAACTTTGTTAAAATGGTAGTGCAGTCATATGTGTTTTCTTTTTTTACAGACCCTTTTTGTGGCTGGTATGTTTTCACCAGTGGCGTAACTTGAAGCTGTTTGGGCCCCATGCAAAATGTGTGCCAGTCCCCAATTATAATGTAATATTAGTACTAGTCCTTCTCAATAGGAAATGTACACCATATGGGCCCCCTTGGCCACTTGTGCCTGTTGCACCGCACCGTCTGTACCCCCCTTAAGTTACTCCCGTGCCTTTTTACCTTTTGCAGGAACTAAACTCTCTTCATTGGGGTAGAGCTCGGTCTAAATTGTTAAGCTACAAAGGCCCCCTTGTCCTTCTGTATTGAATGGCCTAAAATCTATCATATTAACCTGACAGCTTCAAAATTATTTGGTCCCCATGTAAGTTGGAGATTTGCTACCACACCCTGGGTGTTACCTGCCATGGTCGTTCTGGGCCCTAATGGCTTATAGAAAATTGTTACCCTCCTAGGAGGCGGATGGGGTCTCTTTACATGAATCCCTCCCTCCCAAAACCCTGGGTACTGTCATAACACTTTTGCATGTCACACTCTACATTGCATGATTGCGGCATACTGGTTTTGTTAGGTTCTAGAACTTTAGATTATTTCTATGGTTGGAATACATTAAGTCTTTTTTGGCAGAGTAGGACAAATGCTATTCCCAATGTGAATTTTACAGTTATGTCATGCCTGGGCACATTTCCTTGATTCTCACCCCCATAATCATACCCGATAGATGTTGTCAGCAATCCCGGGCTTCTGATGGCCCTTTTTCTACATCTAGTCGCTTCCTCACACATTGACTTACCCGGTCCTGTCACGATCCGCCCGATAACGGAAAGTTCCGACCGAAGATGAAGTCCGCGCGATTCACCAAGATGGCGCCCGAATCCTGCATGTTCGCTTCCCCGAGTTCACCGTCTTCTTCCTGGTGTATGTTAGTGCCTGTCTTACGACACATTTGATAGGACAATCCAGCCATTGTCCGCTCGCCCCCTGATTTTGTGTTGTGTGAGAGCTGATGCAGCAAAACAAAAAAAAAAAAAAAAAGAAATCAATCAAAAAACAACAAAACAAAATAGGCCAATCACTTGCGCCACAACCCCCAGTTAATGCGGCGCAAAACTAGAAAATGCGTTCGGGACCCTAGTAAAATGTGCCCCATTAGTCTAATTCTTGTCCCTTACACCCCGACTGGATCATGATATGCTGTGATACATACTAAATAGGAATTATTTTTTTTTTTCTGGCATAGTAAATTCCACACCTTCTGGTCGATCAGCAGTAATAATAACATCATACAACGCATATTATCCGTCAAGCTATCTGCCTCCCAGAATGGTCTTTGTAAAAGTTAATAATCATTGCCCATTGCCAGTGGCCGCATTTTGGGCATTGTTTATGGGAATAACCACATTTACAATCCGACTCTTCCTCCGCTTTAGGGATGATATTGTATTCATTATGTACGTTGACTTTGTATTACTTAGATTTTTCTCTATTACCTTAATTATTTAATTTTTACTTTATTCCATTTTTTTTTTCTGTAACTCAATTTTTATTTTGTCTACCAAAAAACTGAGCATAAAAAACACATACCGTCAAAACCCGTGATGGCACCAAAAAATAAAAAGGCAAAACATTGAAAAAAAATTGATGAAATAGCCTACGGCAAAGATGGTTAGTTATGAACATCAGGTTTTTTCTTGCCAGTGGGATTGGTCAGGTACATTTCATTCACACCTTTAAAGATCTTAAACATTGGTAAATAGTGGGATACATTGCTCTGCTGTCATTAGGAGCTCATTTACTAGGGCCGCGCTGCTCACTTTCGTCGGACTTTGCACCTTTTTCGGGGATGCACGGCTTTGGACAGGTATTTTAAGAAGTGTCATGTCTGGGAATTGGTGTTGCACGCCAAGCTTTGGATTTCGTGGATTCCCAGTGAAACAAATTAGGGACGTGACGTCGTACGATCCGATTGATCGGACGAGTGCGAATAAAACTTTCAAATTGTGTCACAGAGACAATGCGCTTATATTCACCACGAGGAATAAGTGAACTTCGGACCTGAGTGGGGAAAAGGCACATGCGGATATCAGTTGAACGATATAGTGGATCGCGACGCGGTGCATTATTTCGCACATGCCCATCCGGTGAACTCTGCGGACCCGTTAATTAAATGTGCCCCATAGAGTGTGCTTCTCAGAGCTTAATATGAGCCCTGCATTCTTCTCGGAAGAAATCATCTAATCGCTGTTCACTGCTGCAGGTCCCTGTGAGAGTGTATTTTCTCCACTCTCCTCCTCTATACACTATGTGTGCCACTGTATGATATCTCCACCCTCTGGCCCACCAATACTTTAGCAGCTAGCCCAGTTCATAGCCTGGAAGAAAGAATCCTGCTCACCTCCAGCCATCGTTGTGAGACGGAACAGGCATAACCAGCCGTGCTGTTGAGGGCCTCATAGCTGAAATTTTCCCATGTCCGGCCATTTCCAAAGCAATTTCACAATTTATAATCGGTTAATTCCTATACATCCACAGTGCAATCCCGATATCACCACCAATGGCGTTTCAAAACTGGCTGTGTCGTCTTAGTCTGCCATGACTAAGAATGGCTCAGCGTTTGAATGCCGTGGTTGGTGATTATCGGGTATTGCCCTGTGATGTAATAAGAATTTAATCGGAATAAATTTGAAGTGCTTTGGTAACTGGCTGGACATTGGAGCAATTTTCCATTACGCTATATCCTGTGACCTTTCAGCATGATATTTCAGTACTAGTACTCAGATGCCTGGCAAAACACCCATTCTGCCACTGGCCATTCTTCCCTCATCCACTTCATCCCACGTGCTGTACAGATGGTGTTTAAGGGGAAATAATGCATTACAGGCGTCAATCCCTATATAATTCCCCCTTGAAGTTAAAGCCTGTCCTGGACTGATGCAGACCTTATGTGGTCGCCTCAGCTATTCTGAGGGCTGATCAGAGAAGATACTGGCAGGTTTCTTGACGTCACTGAATTCTTTTTGTGGACCATATTCTGCGACCTAGGGCTTGCGTGTTTTTTTACAGAATTTTTTTAACTTCTGTTTGTAGATGAGTTTTCTTGTTTGAAACTATTTTAACCTTTTGACCCTTAAAGAACCAACATCTGATATTTCAACATCAGTTACAATCTAAAGCAGTGATGGGCAACCTTTTAGCTTAGGTGTGTCAAAATTCGCCATGAAAACCCAGCAATAACTTCGGGTGCTGTTGTCACATTTAGAAAAACTAATTTTGTACATAACATATCCGCAGCGCCTCCCGTTAATACACATGTCAGCAGCGGCCTCCTTTAGTATACATGTCCAGCCAGCGCCTGGCCGTATTAATAACATTTCCACAGCGTCCTGCCCTTTATTAAACAGTTCCTCGCGCCTCCCCCTTATTAATACCATGTCCAGCAGCTGCCGTCCCCTTATTAATAACATGTCCATCAGCGGCTCCCTATAATAACATGTCCCGCAGTGGCCTCCCCTTATTAAGAACCTGTACCAGCGGCCCTCCCTTACTATTAAATGCCCTAAGCGGTCCTCCCCTTTACTACTAAAATACCCCTAGCGCGCCTCCCTTTACTCTAAAATCCCCTAGCGCCTCCACTTTAACTACTAAAATACCCCTAGCGGCCTCCCTTTACTACTAATACCCCTAGCGCCTCCCTTTACTACTAAATACACCTAGTGCCCTCCCTTTACTACTAAAATACCCCCGCGCCCTCCCTTTCACTATAATATAAACGTATATACTTACCCAGTGATGGCTTCTTCCCTTAGCTTTATCTGCAGGTCTTACGATAATGGCGGCTCCATGTTGACACCGCTCACCCTCGGGTCACGTGACTGACGTGACCTTGACTTCAGGTCGCCTCAGTCACTTGAACGCTAGCGCGCATTGCAGCCTGAGGAGCCGGAGGAGTTGCAGACAGTGGGCGGCCAACGCGGCGCCGGACAGTTACGGCATGGGGCAGAAACACAGGGACGGGGCGGGACATTAACATAGGGGTACAATTACACAGTGGCCACATTTAACACATGGAGGGGGGCGGACAGCGGGCGCTTGGCTGCGGCGCTTCCCAAAAATGACTAACAGCGTGTCAGTGCTGACACGCGTGTCATAGGTTGCCATCACTGATTCTAAAGCCCTATTTCAGTGTTGCAGTCTTGCTGCCATCGGGCATGCGGAATAGATCAGTACAATTATAGGTCTTTATAAGGCACAGTAAGTCCACCACCAATAAGGCAGGCTTGTTGGAAGTTGCCACTTAGTTAACAATTTCTGAACTTTCTGGGTCGTGCATTATCACCCAAGGGTGTCACGCTGTGTAACACCGTCCATCAACTCAGCTCGGGCTTCCTTTCAATGCACATTTTTCAGAGGCAATCGCATGTCTAAAGGGAGTGAAGTCATTTGTCTCAAATCCAAGATCCAGTGCTACACGCTCCAACTACCCGGTCTCTGTCTGTGTGTCCCACCCAGAAAAGGAGGTTCAACAAGTTACAATCACCGTGCACATCATCAGGTGGCCCGGATCCACATGATAGTGGTCAAGAGTCCAGCACGCTGTGACTCTTCTTCTGCTGTGTTGTAGCAGATGCAGCCGAGTGTATGACATTAGTTGGTATGTCTCCCTGCCGTGCTTGTCTTTGCTGCTGCACTACAGCAGATAGAGACACAGGAGTCTGCTGCCGTGGGAACAGGGAAAGGGTTAGTATCTGTTTTATTATTTTTACTGTGGGTCACAATAAAAGCTGGAGAGCTGCTTTGTTTGTGTTGCAACATAAGAGTTAAGACTGGTCTGTGTGGGGTTGGCGCTCATATTGAGAAGAGGCTAGCTATTGTGGCTCAAGCCGGAATAAGAAAGAGTCTACTTCTTGGAGGGGCACATTAAGTTTGGACACTTCTTTTGTTCGTGTTCCACAATAAGACGGTTGCTTTCTGTGGTCGACGAATGAAATAAGAGGGGCTCTTCTTGGTGTGAGGGAAGAACCAATGTAGAGGTGGAACCTGTTACCAATAAAGGGGACTTCCGCATGGCACGCATTGTGCACCATTTTTGTCCCGCTTCCTCTGGTGGGTGAAGTTGGGAGTTTATGAACTCAGCCTCAATGTAGAAAAGGAGGAGGAGCGCTTCTCTCAAGTTATGCTCCACCCTTATGTTTTTGGCAGACAGCCGGCGATAACTCAATCGTGGCCGGGACGGATCCAAAGGAAGAGCGTGCGGCGTTGCATATCTATCTGGCCATAACAAATTTAAATCAAAAACAAACTTTGCAACTTAGGACAGTCTATTAGTAAATATGATTATGTCCTTTAATTTTCAATCATCATCTGATTCTTCTGGTTTCTCAGTAATTAGAGTTATACTGTGGGTGGTATGGATATTGCTGCTGGCAGGAGACAGTATCACGTTGGTGCTGCCGACCTGCTGACACACCTATATTTCTTTTAACCAAATCTGGTATAGTGCCTGCCATAATATTGGTATATTGGTGACTGCTCTTAACTCCTACGAAACTCAACAAGTTTTGCCTTAGACATAGTTATTTCTTTTTTGTCTTTTTTTTCTTTAAAACACAGGTTCCAAGGTAGCTGCAAACTTTTCCATTCTAAGATTTATATAGAGGCAATGGTCCTCCTGTACGACCACACGGCCTGCAGATACCAGTCCTGCTCCTGCAGCAGCTCTAAACCTTACGAGCTGTCCATAAAACCACTGCTAGATTCTAACCCTTCAGGCCTAAGCTACCTAAACCAGGCTGTGAAAACCTTTTGCGAACACAATCCAACCAGTACTTGGGACCCCGACCAGTTAGAGACGTGATGGCGACCTTTTAGAGACCAAGTGCCCAATTTCAAGTGCCATCAAGTTACTAACTGTTCTGCCACAACTTTCAATCATTTCGGCCTCTTGACGACACCATACAGGCAAATTTGGACTATCATTGTGCTTCTCTTCAGGGTCCCCCTGTACGGAAAGAAGTGGGGCAAAGACAGAGGACCTCAAAAAAAATAATTAGCCCTTTACACAACTCTCACTATTCCTGCAGTCCAAGTAGACAATTAGTGCTGAGAGCAGCTTGGGTCTCCTGGGACTGCAGGAGGATTCTTTGAGTTTGTTTTGTTGAACTCTGTGCTGGGTAAATGGTTTGGTTGCCCACAAGAGGGCTCTGATTGCCACCTCTGGCACCCGTGCCATAGGTTCGCCACCCACTGACTATAGTGATCCCTGGGCCTGTTGCATCTGTCAATTGGTGTTCTGGAATAAAGGAACCGTGAATTGATGGTTTCACACCCCTTTTTCAGTGCCCTCCCTGGAAGATGGATAACATCAAGGGCCTTCCCCTCTACCATCTACCCGGGATCCTCCCACCACACATACATTGGGAGTACTCCTGGGAGAACTGTTTCCATCCACCCGCGGCTCTCCTCTTTCTTGTATCCCCCTTTTGGGACACCTTCTCGGCGTGGACAAGGCCTGTTCCCCCTGTACCAGCCCTAAGGTGCAGGGAATCCAGCTGCCCCCAAGCCCAAAGGGTCAGCCCTGGTGGGGGATGTTTGCACAGTAGTCACGCACAGACTCCGGTCCGCCTCAGCCTAGCCCCAGAACCAGCTCACTCTACCGCACTTTACCAGACACCAAGAACTAGCAATCAGAAAACACAGCTCAAGAAGATCATTTCACATATTTTTTCACACTGCAACCGAAAACCTTTTATTTCTCTATTGACCATGTCACAGGGGAAAAGTCTCTTGTATGGCTGTGGATCAGCCTATGCCGTATATATTACGTCACGTCTATATGTTATGCTTGGATATTCGGGTACTATTGACCTCATGCTAACACTTCTTGGCATTCTGACCCGAATTTAGAATCTCTGACCCCTATATGGGCACGATTATCTCTCTGTCTCTTTTGGTGCTATAGCTAGGATAGTTTGCCAGATTCAAGGGACAGGTGCAGTTGGGGTGGCAGGTATTTAAGCTGCAGCCCGGGGTTGAGGAATTTTAGGGCGACCTAGGCCACTTCTAGGGTCTGTTCAGACTTCTGCCCAACATTATCTGTTTCCTATGCACCCCGACTTACATGTTCTGCACCCCACCATCCTGTCTCTCCTACCCCTCTTTTCACCTAAGTCTGCATAAAACCTCACCTATTATTGCCATACACCTGTACTCCCCTGGCCTCCTGAACCTTCATGGGCAACGTTGGACATTGCACCCCAGGTATGGTTTTGTCTTCTGTGATTAGCTGATGCGGCATCCAGTTGATTGTGCCACGTGTCAACAGTTTTTCTCTCTTGCTGGTTTGTTTGACTGATTTTAGGAACCACTTAAAAATTAAAGTATGTTTTATAATTTTGAACGCACCATTGGATTTTGGCTCTTGCAACTAGTAGGTGCTGACCTTTTGTACTTTTTGACGTTTTCCTATGACTGTGATATACAGTGACCTCTGATGACTCAATGTTCCTTCTCCCCTCCCCAGCAGATCGCTAGTGTTGGACTGGATGATTTTGGCTGTCAGAGCTGCTATTCTTATAAACAAAAATGTATAGTTTACTAATTGCAGGTGTGATTTAACTGTAAAATGCATTAGGCAAGCAGCAGGAGAGTGCAGACTTTTTATTATTCCTTTTTATGTGAATATAAAATGGTGTAGGTCTGGTTTCAAACAGACATTTGGGGCGCTATTTTCCATTTGTGGTTCAACTGTCTGGCAATAACCGTTTTTATATTTTTAATCAGTCTTTGGAATAGCGAAAATACTATTGTGTCGGTGATTTTTACTGTTATTACGTTCTAGGGAAAGGGGGTGATTTGAACTTTAGGTTTTTTACTTTTTTAAAATATTTTTGAAACTTTTTTTACTATTTTTTTAGACTCTCAGGGTAAAATAAAACTCTAGATGTGTCTGATCGTTTCCTCACATATACTGCATACACCATTTGGCACAGTATTCATAGCAATGACCACTGGCTCTTGTAAAAAAAACAGCTGTTATTAGCTTGGATATTGGCGGCGGAATTTGCTAAATGCAAAGGGCTTAGCCCGTAACCTTCTTCATTATCCCCCAACCTCTGGCGCTGGGCCCAGCTATGGCCGGAGCGTTTGGTGGTTTAAACTTGCTCTTACTACGTATAAGGGAAGTGACAAGATTGAACATAAGGTTTATTACATGACTTAAAACTTTTCCGATCATGCATTTAATGTGCAAATATACACACAAAATATTACAGTAGAGAAGAGAGGAGGCTTGTTAGGAGGGGTGTGGGATGTGTGAGCCGATGGTTCAACTAACAAAAACCCTGCCCCTAACCTTTTCATCACGCCTCTTTAACCTAATACAACCTTCCCGACATTTGATGAATAATACCGCATGGGGGGGTGCGTTCCCGCATTTGCGTGTTATTACGTCATGCTTTTGTTACAGTTTCACCCATCTCTTTACCCGCTAACAGAGTTTCCTCCGATCGCGGCATTAACCCCTTACACGCCGCGTGTCACGCTACCCGGGGATGCGCGGTTTCCGCAGTGTGTCACCTATACACTTGTAATACATCTATATTACACTGTATGGTGAAGAAGACTTGACAAGCGATCAAGGATTGCTTGCTCAGCCCACCTGTAAAAGTAAAAAAAAAAGTAAAAAAGTTAACAACATTTTATAACATTTATTAACCCCTAATGACCGCCGTATCGGCTTTTTACGCGGTCTATAGGGTACTTCTTCTGACGCGTAACGCCTTTCTACGGCGGCGCGTCAGAAGAAGTTTTCGGGACACCATGTCTCGCTGGTGCCGTTGCGTCGTGCTGTATCTCACAGCCCAGACCCGGCACAACACCCCGGGATCGGAAAACTCGATCCCGGGTGTTTAACCCCTTACACGTGCAAGTGGTGTCTCCCGTGGATCGACCCCCCCCCCCCCCCCCGTGTGCTTACCGGGGGATCCGATCCCTCCTGCCCTCAGCCCCGGGTTCCGACGAGTGACCGGGGCTTCGGCTCCTCTCCTCTGTGCCGGTGTTCCGCCTCCTGGTCAACCCGGCTGTGTGTGTAACTGAGCATGCTCACATGCTCAGTTACTTACAGTAATACACTGCAATACAAGTGTATTGCAGTTAAAGCTTGAATAAGCGATCGGATGATCCTTATCAAGCCAAGAAGTAACAAGTGTAAAAAGTAAAAAAAAAAAATTAACATCTTTTTATAATATATTAAAATCATAAAATAAAAGTCCCAATCTCCCCAGTAACACATAAATGCACAATAACGTAATAAAACACAAAAACAGTACATATTTGTACACCAACGTCCGTATTAATCTGTACATAAATCTAAAATCAATAGTTGAACCCCTCGGTGAACTACGTAAAAAAAAAATCGAAAAAACTCCCATCATATACAATTTTCCATCAAACACCAGCACAAAAAATGTTCTAAAAGTGATCAAAAAAAGTTACGTTCCCTAATATGATACGACTGAAAAGAACAACTGTTTTCACAAAAAATAAGCCCCTCAACCAGATCTGACAACAGAAAAATACAGAAGTTGGCCCTGAATTGTCACTAGTAAAAACAATGGGATTTTCTCCAATATTGGTTTTGCTCAGGAAATTGAGCAAAATAGACCACTATTAAATGAGGTATCAACTGCATCGTAGTGACCGAGAATAAAGATAAAATATTATTTTTAGTTACGCGGGAGCGGGGAAAAATGCTACAATCCAAAATAAAAATTGATGATTTTGTTTGTGTCCCCCTTGAAATAGTAATCAAAATCTCATGAATACGCTTTAGACTCCCCAAAATAAATTTATCTTTACATTGTATCTCATCCCGTACATAATAAGCCCTCATATTTCGCATTACCAAAAAAAAAAAAATTTTAGGTCGTACAATGTGACAATACAATGCTTCTGTGAATGGCGCCTCCATTCATTCTATACTCGGCAGTGCGGCCCGTACAGCAGTTTCCACCACATATGGGGTATCAGTACACTCGGAGGAATTGGGCATCAACGTTGCAGTGCGTTTCAATATTTTAATTTATTCTGAAAATGTCAGTTTAGGCCTAAATGAATGTATTTTCCAAAAAATTCTATGTTTCTAAATCGCAGTTCCATATTTTTTAACCCATGTGAAACACTTCAAGGGTTATAGACTTAATAGAAGTTGTTTACATATGTTGAGGGTGCTTTCTATAGTGGGGTAATTTATTAGGTTTTACTATTATTTAGGCCTCTCAAAGTCACTTGAAGCTGATTGTCCCTCAAATGTGAGTTTTGGGCAATTTTTCATAAAATAAAGAAAATCGCACCTAAAGTTCTGCCCTCTAAACATCCTAGAAAAATGACGGAGTCATATAAATGATCCCACATAAAGCAATATTCTGTATGTTAATTATCAACTTTTTAGGTAGTTTTACATCTTGTCTGGAAACCAGAACATTTCAAACTTGGAAAAAGAAGAATTTTTACAACTTTTGCCAAATTTCACTTTTTTCAGAACGAAACGCAAAACTTATCACTTAAATTTATACTACATGAGTACAATGTGCCACGAGAAAATCTCAAATCACCCGGATATGTTAAGCGTTCCGAATTTATAACAATTATCGTGAACATGTCAGATTTGAAAAACTCAGAGTCTGGGTCATTGAGCTGAAAACTAGTGTCGGTGATAAGGGGTTAATAATATATAATAATAATTCTTTATTTATATAGCCACACAGATTGCAGAGCTGCCACACATGTCAAATTGGTCCCTGTCCCCATGGGGCTCACAATCTAAACACCTTACAGTATGTTTTTGGAGTGTGGAGGAAACGCGGAGTACCCGGAGGAAACCCCCCAACACGGAGAGAAATACAACCTCTTTGGCAGATGTTGACCTGAGTGGGATTCAACCAGGACCTCATTGCTGCAAGGCAGAAAAAATAATTAATTAATGAAGTTAAAGTCTCCTAAACACAACATTCCCATATACTATATATAAAGTAAAAAAAAAAACCAAATCTCCAGAAAAAACCACCCATATTTGGTATCGCCAGTCATAACAATCTGTACGATACTCAGTAACATTATTGGACCCACTTTGTGGAGAGACGTAAAACAAAAATGAAAATTTTTCATTAATCCCTTCACGAAATTTTCTACAAAAGTGTCAAAAACTTAGCTTATGTACGCCAAAATGGTATCACTGAAAAGGACTACTGAACACGCAAAAAATAAGACCTAAACTAGCTCTGTCAACCAAAAACTATTAGCGTTATATCTCCGTAAAGATGGTGATACGAAAATAAATGAGATTTTTTGTATTATTTTTTTTTATGTTACGGTGAATGGACCCATAAAAATACAAAAAGAAAAAAGAAATGTACAATTTTTTCCTACATACATTTAAGAGTTAATAAAATGTCATCAATAAGCTAATGACCCACTTAAATGAAGTATTTGTGAAGTGTATCTAATGTCACCAAAAATAAGCCCTTATATGTCCAAATTTCCCAAAAAATAAAGATTGTATAGGGAAAAATTCCAATGCAATGAAAATTGTGAAAACGCATTTTCCGCCATTTTTCTTGTGGGCTTGGATATTACTCTTTCACTGAGCGCCCCACCTGATATTCTCTTTCTTCTTTGGGTCGGTACGATAAGGGGATATCAAATTTGTATAGGTTTTATTGTTTTCATACATTTACAAAAATGGAACACCTCCCTGTACAAAAATAATTTTTTTGATTTTGCCAAATTCTGGCGTAATCACTTTTTATACTTTGGTGGCCGGTAGCTGTTGGGTGTGTCATTTTTTGCGAAACGGGATAAAGAATTTTCAATGATATCATTTTAGGACTCGTACGACCTTTTATCACTTTTTATAGATTTTTTGATAATATTTTTTAAAAATGACAAAAATTGCCATTTTCGACGTTGGGCGCTATTTTCCCGTTTACGGGTAAAACGCATTGAAACCTTTATCATATTTTGATAGATCGGGCATTTTCGACTCGATCGCTACCTGATGTTTTTAAAATGATTTTTACTGTTAGTTATTTTATGTCAGTTCTAGGGCAGGGTGGTATTTGAAAATTTTTAGGTCTTTTTATATAATTTTTTTTGTTAATTTTTGTTAATTATTTTACTGTTTTCAGACCCCTAGGTACTTTAAACCCTAGGTGTCTGATCGATCCTATCATATCACTGCCAATACTACAGTAATTTCAGTCTATGGGGATTTTCCTCCTCAGTTCATTACATGTGCTAATCAGCACATGTAATGAAGGGGTTAAAACGAAATAGCCCCGTGTTCTTCGGAGACCCGAGGCTACCAGGGACTGATCGCCGCCCCCGATGACGTCACAGGGAGCGCGATCCAGGTAAGATGGCGGCGCTATCTTTTGTTGAGGCGCCGCGCTAACGCTGTGAAAACCGTAAGCCTTATGCTGCAATATTGTACACATAGATACATACACACATATACCTACATTTTCCTTTATACAGCATATACAAACATACACACTATGGGGCACATTTACATACCTGTCCTGCGCGATCCCCGCAGGGGACTGGAATGCACATCTGCGTGATTCAAGAAGAAACTCGTGCACCCGATTTCCGGCACGTGTCGCTTCCCCGCTCGTCGCCGGAGTTCACCTGCTCCTGGTATATTTAAGTGCATTGTCTTGCGACACCAATTGAAAGTACAGCCTGTGCTCAGTCCGATCCGACAGGTTTCCAATGGGCCGCCCCACATTTCGTGTTTGCATGAAGCCATCGCAGCTGCGCCACTATCCGATCGAGTGCGACATAATCCCCTCGAAACGTCGGAAATGAGCCACGGGACCTAAGCCCAGTGTTTGCGTGGAAAAGTGTGTAAAATCTATATCTTCTGGGTTCCTCTGCCCAGTATCAATACGTCCTACGTCTCTCAAAACGTTTCTAAGGATTCGTCGCTAGTCCTAGCCTGACTCTCCCTGATTACTACAACTCTATCCTCCACGAGATGAGAACAATCAAAGATATAGTTGATGAGATCCATGAGATGCATAAAGACACAATTACATTCAGCTCTGACTACCTCTCAGCCCCAACAAACGGTAACTCCTGCGTTGCCCCCTCCCCCTGGAGAAAGAGCACATATCTGTCTGCATATCTGTTATCTTTTTCTCTCCTCACGCAGAGTGGGGCCCCCCCCCCGATGCTCATGCAGCGTCAGACAGGAGATCATATGTTCTTCCCGACCTACAGTTTATGTTGATCATGGTGGGGGGGGTGGGGGCAACCAAAATTGTGTCCAGGTTCACTTAATTCTATAAATTCTGTATTTTTGTTTATTACCATGAATTAAATTATATTTTAAAGACTCTTGTCTTCGTGGGGAATACCCCTTTATTCCATAGAATCGGGGACTTTGAGTAGTACTGTGTGGCCACCTTACTGTTGAGCCCTTACAAATTTGGGCTCTTCTCTCATACTGGGCTGCTTTTGGCAGAATAAACTTTGTTAAAATGGTAGTGCAGTCATATGTGTTTTCTTTTTTTACAGACCCTTTTTGTGGCTGGTATGTTTTCACCAGTGGCGTAACTTGAAGCTGTTTGGGCCCCATGCAAAATGTGTGCCAGTCCCCAATTATAATGTAATATTAGTACTAGTCCTTCTCAATAGGAAATGTACACCATATGGGCCCCCTTGGCCACTTGTGCCTGTTGCACCGCACCGTCTGTACCCCCCTTAAGTTACTCCCGTGCCTTTTTACCTTTTGCAGGAACTAAACTCTCTTCATTGGGGTAGAGCTCGGTCTAAATTGTTAAGCTACAAAGGCCCCCTTGTCCTTCTGTATTGAATGGCCTAAAATCTATCATATTAACCTGACAGCTTCAAAATTATTTGGTCCCCATGTAAGTTGGAGATTTGCTACCACACCCTGGGTGTTACCTGCCATGGTCGTTCTGGGCCCTAATGGCTTATAGAAAATTGTTACCCTCCTAGGAGGCGGATGGGGTCTCTTTACATGAATCCCTCCCTCCCAAAACCCTGGGTACTGTCATAACACTTTTGCATGTCACACTCTACATTGCATGATTGCGGCATACTGGTTTTGTTAGGTTCTAGAACTTTAGATTATTTCTATGGTTGGAATACATTAAGTCTTTTTTGGCAGAGTAGGACAAATGCTATTCCCAATGTGAATTTTACAGTTATGTCATGCCTGGGCACATTTCCTTGATTCTCACCCCCATAATCATACCCGATAGATGTTGTCAGCAATCCCGGGCTTCTGATGGCCCTTTTTCTACATCTAGTCGCTTCCTCACACATTGACTTACCCGGTCCTGTCACGATCCGCCCGATAACGGAAAGTTCCGACCGAAGATGAAGTCCGCGCGATTCACCAAGATGGCGCCCGAATCCTGCATGTTCGCTTCCCCGAGTTCACCGTCTTCTTCCTGGTGTATGTTAGTGCCTGTCTTACGACACATTTGATAGGACAATCCAGCCATTGTCCGCTCGCCCCCTGATTTTGTGTTGTGTGAGAGCTGATGCAGCAAAACAAAAAAAAAAAAAAAAAGAAATCAATCAAAAAACAACAAAACAAAATAGGCCAATCACTTGCGCCACAACCCCCAGTTAATGCGGCGCAAAACTAGAAAATGCGTTCGGGACCCTAGTAAAATGTGCCCCATTAGTCTAATTCTTGTCCCTTACACCCCGACTGGATCATGATATGCTGTGATACATACTAAATAGGAATTATTTTTTTTTTTCTGGCATAGTAAATTCCACACCTTCTGGTCGATCAGCAGTAATAATAACATCATACAACGCATATTATCCGTCAAGCTATCTGCCTCCCAGAATGGTCTTTGTAAAAGTTAATAATCATTGCCCATTGCCAGTGGCCGCATTTTGGGCATTGTTTATGGGAATAACCACATTTACAATCCGACTCTTCCTCCGCTTTAGGGATGATATTGTATTCATTATGTACGTTGACTTTGTATTACTTAGATTTTTCTCTATTACCTTAATTATTTAATTTTTACTTTATTCCATTTTTTTTTTCTGTAACTCAATTTTTATTTTGTCTACCAAAAAACTGAGCATAAAAAACACATACCGTCAAAACCCGTGATGGCACCAAAAAATAAAAAGGCAAAACATTGAAAAAAAATTGATGAAATAGCCTACGGCAAAGATGGTTAGTTATGAACATCAGGTTTTTTCTTGCCAGTGGGATTGGTCAGGTACATTTCATTCACACCTTTAAAGATCTTAAACATTGGTAAATAGTGGGATACATTGCTCTGCTGTCATTAGGAGCTCATTTACTAGGGCCGCGCTGCTCACTTTCGTCGGACTTTGCACCTTTTTCGGGGATGCACGGCTTTGGACAGGTATTTTAAGAAGTGTCATGTCTGGGAATTGGTGTTGCACGCCAAGCTTTGGATTTCGTGGATTCCCAGTGAAACAAATTAGGGACGTGACGTCGTACGATCCGATTGATCGGACGAGTGCGAATAAAACTTTCAAATTGTGTCACAGAGACAATGCGCTTATATTCACCACGAGGAATAAGTGAACTTCGGACCTGAGTGGGGAAAAGGCACATGCGGATATCAGTTGAACGATATAGTGGATCGCGACGCGGTGCATTATTTCGCACATGCCCATCCGGTGAACTCTGCGGACCCGTTAATTAAATGTGCCCCATAGAGTGTGCTTCTCAGAGCTTAATATGAGCCCTGCATTCTTCTCGGAAGAAATCATCTAATCGCTGTTCACTGCTGCAGGTCCCTGTGAGAGTGTATTTTCTCCACTCTCCTCCTCTATACACTATGTGTGCCACTGTATGATATCTCCACCCTCTGGCCCACCAATACTTTAGCAGCTAGCCCAGTTCATAGCCTGGAAGAAAGAATCCTGCTCACCTCCAGCCATCGTTGTGAGACGGAACAGGCATAACCAGCCGTGCTGTTGAGGGCCTCATAGCTGAAATTTTCCCATGTCCGGCCATTTCCAAAGCAATTTCACAATTTATAATCGGTTAATTCCTATACATCCACAGTGCAATCCCGATATCACCACCAATGGCGTTTCAAAACTGGCTGTGTCGTCTTAGTCTGCCATGACTAAGAATGGCTCAGCGTTTGAATGCCGTGGTTGGTGATTATCGGGTATTGCCCTGTGATGTAATAAGAATTTAATCGGAATAAATTTGAAGTGCTTTGGTAACTGGCTGGACATTGGAGCAATTTTCCATTACGCTATATCCTGTGACCTTTCAGCATGATATTTCAGTACTAGTACTCAGATGCCTGGCAAAACACCCATTCTGCCACTGGCCATTCTTCCCTCATCCACTTCATCCCACGTGCTGTACAGATGGTGTTTAAGGGGAAATAATGCATTACAGGCGTCAATCCCTATATAATTCCCCCTTGAAGTTAAAGCCTGTCCTGGACTGATGCAGACCTTATGTGGTCGCCTCAGCTATTCTGAGGGCTGATCAGAGAAGATACTGGCAGGTTTCTTGACGTCACTGAATTCTTTTTGTGGACCATATTCTGCGACCTAGGGCTTGCGTGTTTTTTTACAGAATTTTTTTAACTTCTGTTTGTAGATGAGTTTTCTTGTTTGAAACTATTTTAACCTTTTGACCCTTAAAGAACCAACATCTGATATTTCAACATCAGTTACAATCTAAAGCAGTGATGGGCAACCTTTTAGCTTAGGTGTGTCAAAATTCGCCATGAAAACCCAGCAATAACTTCGGGTGCTGTTGTCACATTTAGAAAAACTAATTTTGTACATAACATATCCGCAGCGCCTCCCGTTAATACACATGTCAGCAGCGGCCTCCTTTAGTATACATGTCCAGCCAGCGCCTGGCCGTATTAATAACATTTCCACAGCGTCCTGCCCTTTATTAAACAGTTCCTCGCGCCTCCCCCTTATTAATACCATGTCCAGCAGCTGCCGTCCCCTTATTAATAACATGTCCATCAGCGGCTCCCTATAATAACATGTCCCGCAGTGGCCTCCCCTTATTAAGAACCTGTACCAGCGGCCCTCCCTTACTATTAAATGCCCTAAGCGGTCCTCCCCTTTACTACTAAAATACCCCTAGCGCGCCTCCCTTTACTCTAAAATCCCCTAGCGCCTCCACTTTAACTACTAAAATACCCCTAGCGGCCTCCCTTTACTACTAATACCCCTAGCGCCTCCCTTTACTACTAAATACACCTAGTGCCCTCCCTTTACTACTAAAATACCCCCGCGCCCTCCCTTTCACTATAATATAAACGTATATACTTACCCAGTGATGGCTTCTTCCCTTAGCTTTATCTGCAGGTCTTACGATAATGGCGGCTCCATGTTGACACCGCTCACCCTCGGGTCACGTGACTGACGTGACCTTGACTTCAGGTCGCCTCAGTCACTTGAACGCTAGCGCGCATTGCAGCCTGAGGAGCCGGAGGAGTTGCAGACAGTGGGCGGCCAACGCGGCGCCGGACAGTTACGGCATGGGGCAGAAACACAGGGACGGGGCGGGACATTAACATAGGGGTACAATTACACAGTGGCCACATTTAACACATGGAGGGGGGCGGACAGCGGGCGCTTGGCTGCGGCGCTTCCCAAAAATGACTAACAGCGTGTCAGTGCTGACACGCGTGTCATAGGTTGCCATCACTGATTCTAAAGCCCTATTTCAGTGTTGCAGTCTTGCTGCCATCGGGCATGCGGAATAGATCAGTACAATTATAGGTCTTTATAAGGCACAGTAAGTCCACCACCAATAAGGCAGGCTTGTTGGAAGTTGCCACTTAGATTAAAACAATTGTCTGAAACTTTCTGGGTCGTGGCTTATCACCAAGGGTGTCAGCTTTGTAACACCTACAATCAAGCTCACTCGGTTCTTTCAGAGCAATTTTCAGGCCAATTGCATGCTGAAGCCAGGAGTGAAGTCATTTGTCTCAAATCAGGATCCAGTGTACACGCTCACAACTACCCGTCTCTGCTGTGTGTCCCACCCAGAAAAAAGGATGTTCAACTAAGTTAAATAGCTCGTGCACATGCACTGCAGTGGCCTGGCACTCCACATGATAGTGGCAGCAGAGTTCAGCACGCTGTGACTCTCTTCTGCTGTGTTGTAGGGCAGATGGAGCGGGTGTTGACATTAGTTGTATGTCTCCCTGCCTGCTTGTCTTTGCTGCTGCATACAGCGAGAGACACAGGAGTCTGCTCACGTGGGAACAGGTGATGGGTTAGTATCTGTTTATTGATTTTACTGTGGGCACATAAAAGCTGAGAGCTGCTTTGTTGGTGTGCAAATAAGAGTAAGACTTCTGTGTGGGGTGGTCGCTCACTATTGAAAGGAGAGCTGCTATGGTGGGGCTCAAGGAAAGAAGAGGCTACTGTCTTGGAGGGGCCATTAAGTGTTGGACAACCTTCTTTTGTGGTGTTCCACAATAAGAGGAAGGTTCGCTTTCTGTGGGACAGAAATAAGAGGGTGCTCTTCTTTGGTGTGAGTGGTAAAAAAGGAACAATAGAGGTGGTAACCTGTTACCAAATAAAAGGGGAATTCCCATGGCAGCATTGTGCAACCATTTTTGTCCCGCTTCCTCTGTTCTGTGTAAAGTTGGGAGTTATGCCTCAGCCTCAATGTAAAAAAGAGGAAGGAGCAGCTTCTCTCAAGTTTGCTCCAACCCTTATGTTTTTGGCCGACAGCCGGCGATAACTCAATCGTGGCGGGACACGGCATCAAAGGAAATGCGTGCGGCGTGCATATCTTATCTGCCATAACAATTTATGATCAAAAACAAACTTTGCAACTTAGGACAGTCTATTAGTAAATATGATTATGTCCTTTAATTTTCAATCATCATCTGATTCTTCTGGTTTCTCAGTAATTAGAGTTATACTGTGGGTGGTATGGATATTGCTGCTGGCAGGAGACAGCATCACGTTGGTGCTGCCGACCTGCTGACACACCTATATTTCTTTTAACCAAATCTGGTATAGTGCCTGCCATAATATTGGTATATTGGTGACTGCTGTTAACTCCTACGAAACTCAACAAGTTTTGCCTTAGACATAGTTATTTCTTTTTTGTCTTTTTTTTCTTTAAAACACAGGTTCCAAGGTAGCTGCAAACTTTTCCATTCTAAGATTTATTAGAGGCAATGGTCCTCCTGTACGACCACACGGCCTGCAGATACCAGTCCTGCTCCTGCAGCAGCTCTAAACCTTACGAGCTGTCCATAAAACCACTGCTAGATTCTAACCCTTCAGCCTAAGCTACCTAAACCAGGCTGTGAAAACCTTTTGCGAACACAATCCAACCAGTACTTGGGACCCCGACCAGTTAGAGACGTGATGGCGACCTTTTAGAGACCAAGTGCCCAATTTCAAGTGCCATCAAGTTACTAACTGTTCTGCCACAACTTTCAATCATTTCGGCCTCTTGACGACACCATACAGGCAAATTTGGACTATCATTGTGCTTCTCTTCAGGGTCCCCCTGTACGGAAAGAAGTGGGGCAAAGACAGAGGACCTCAAAAAAAATAATTAGCCCTTTACACAACTCTCACTATTCCTGTCAGTCCAAGTAGACAATTAGTGC
The DNA here is from genome assembly GCA_019512145.1 of Engystomops pustulosus. Taxonomy (NCBI): domain Eukaryota; kingdom Metazoa; phylum Chordata; class Amphibia; order Anura; family Leptodactylidae; genus Engystomops; species Engystomops pustulosus. Next base: position 150,680,572 of record CM033642.1, read on the forward strand.
TGAGAGCAGCTTGGGTCTCCTGGGACTGCAGGAGGATTCTTTGAGTTTGTTTTGTTGAACTCTGTGCTGGGTAAATGGTTTGGTTGCCCACAAGAGGGCTCTGATTGCCACCTCTGGCACCCGTGCCATAGGTTCGCCACCCACTGACTATAGTGATCCCTGGGCCTGTTGCATCTGTCAATTGGTGTTCTGGAATAAAGGAACCGTGAATTGATGGTTTCACACCCCTTTTTCAGTGCCCTCCCTGGAAGATGGATAACATCAAGGGCCTTCCCCTCTACCATCTACCCGGGATCCTCCCACCACACATACATTGGGAGTACTCCTGGGAGAACTGTTTCCATCCACCCGCGGCTCTCCTCTTTCTTGTATCCCCCTTTTGGGACACCTTCTCGGCGTGGACAAGGCCTGTTCCCCCTGTACCAGCCCTAAGGTGCAGGGAATCCAGCTGCCCCCAAGCCCAAAGGGTCAGCCCTGGTGGGGGATGTTTGCACATAGTCACGCACAGACTCCGGTCCGCCTCAGCCTAGCACCCAGAACCAGCTCACTCTACCGCACTTTACCAGACACCAAGAACTAGCAATCAGAAATCACAGCTCAAGAAGATCATTTCACATATTTTTTCACACTGCAACCGAAAACCTTTTATTTCTCTATTGACCATGTCACAGGGGAAAAGTCTCTTGTATGGCTGTGGATCAGCCTATGCCGTATATATTACGTCACGTCTATATGTTATGCTTGGATATTCGGGTACTATTGACCTCATGCTAACACTTCTTGGCATTCTGACCCGAATTTAGAATCTCTGACCCCTATATGGGCACGATTATCTCTCTGTCTCTTTTGGTGCTATAGCTAGGATAGTTTGCCAGATTCAAGGGACAGGTGCAGTTGGGGTGGCAGGTATTTAAGCTGCAGCCCGGGGTTGAGGAATTTTAGGGCGACCTAGGCCACTTCTAGGGTCTGTTCAGACTTCTGCCCAACATTATCTGTTTCCTATGCACCCCGACTTACATGTTCTGCACCCCACCATCCTGTCTCTCCTACCCCTCTTTTCACCTAAGTCTGCATAAAACCTCACCTATTATTGCCATACACCTGTACTCCCCTGGCCTCCTGAACCTTCATGGGCAACGTTGGACATTGCACCCCAGGTATGGTTTTGTCTTCTGTGATTAGCTGATGCGGCATCCAGTTGATTGTGCCACGTGTCAACAGTTTTTCTCTCTTGCTGGTTTGTTTGACTGATTTTAGGAACCACTTAAAAATTAAAGTATGTTTTATAATTTTGAACGCACCATTGGATTTTGGCTCTTGCAACTAGTAGGTGCTGACCTTTTGTACTTTTTGACGTTTTCCTATGACTGTGATATACAGTGACCTCTGATGACTCAATGTTCCTTCTCCCCTCCCCAGGCAGATCGCTAGTGTTGGACTGGATGATTTTGGCTGTCAGAGCTGCTATTCTTATAAACAAAAATGTATAGTTTACTAATTGCAGGTGTGATTTATCTGTAAAATGCATTAGGCAAGCAGCAGGAGAGTGCAGACTTTTTATTATTCCATTTTTATGTGAATATAAAATGGTGTAGGTCTGGTTTCAAACAGACATTTGGGGCGCTATTTTCCATTTGTGGTTCAACTGTCTGGCAATAACCGTTTTTATATTTTTAATCAGTCTTTGGAATAGCGAAAATACTATTGTGTCGGTGATTTTTACTGTTATTACGTTCTAGGGAAAGGGGGTGATTTGAACTTTAGGTTTTTTACTTTTTTAAAATATTTTTGAAACTTTTTTTACTATTTTTTTAGACTCTCAGGGTAAAATAAAACTCTAGATGTTCTGATCGTTTCCTCCATATACTGCATACACCATTTGGCACAGTATTCATAGCAATGACCACTGGCTCTTGTAAAAAAAACAGCTGTTATTAGCTTGGATATTGGCGGCGGAATTTGCTAAATGCAAAGGGCTTAGCCCGTAACCTTCTTCATTATCCCCCAACCTCTGGCGCTGGGCCCAGCTATGGCCGGAGCGTTTGGTGGTTTAAACTTGCTCTTACTACGTATAAGGGAAGTGACAAGATTGAACATAAGGTTTATTACATGACTTAAAACTTTTCCGATCATGCATTTAATGTGCAAATATACACACAAAATATTACAGTAGAGAAGAGAGGAGGCTTGTTAGGAGGGGTGTGGGATGTGTGAGCCGATGGTTCAACTAACAAAAACCCTGCCCCTAACCTTTTCATCACGCCTCTTTAACCTAATACAACCTTCCCGACATTTGATGAATAATACCGCATGGGGGGGTGCGTTCCCGCATTTGCGTGTTATTACGTCATGCTTTTGTTACAGTTTCACCCATCTCTTTACCCGCTAACAGAGTTTCCTCCGATCGCGGCATTAACCCCTTACACGCCGCGTTCACGCTACCCGGGGATGCGCGGTTTCCGCAGTGTGTCACCTATAACTTGTAATACATCTATATTACACTGTATGGTGAAGAAGACTTGACAAGCGATCAAGGATTGCTTGCTCAGCCCACCTGTAAAAGTAAAAAAAAAAGTAAAAAAGTTAACAACATTTTATAACATTTATTAACCCCTAATGACCGCCGTATCGGCTTTTTACGCGGTCTATAGGGTACTTCTTCTGACGCGTAACGCCTTTCTACGGCGGCGCGTCAGAAGAAGTTTTCGGGACACCATGTCTCGCTGGTGCCGTTGCGTCGTGCTGTATCTCACAGCCCAGACCCGGCACAACACCCCGGGATCGGAAAACTCGATCCCGGGTGTTTAACCCCTTACACGTGCAAGTGGTGTCTCCCGTGGATCGACCCCCCCCCCCCCCCCCGTGTGCTTACCGGGGGATCCGATCCCTCCTGCCCTCAGCCCCGGGTTCCGACGAGTGACCGGGTCTTCGGCTCCTCTCCTCTGTGCCGGTGTTCCGCCTCCTGGTCAACCCGGCTGTGTGTGTAACTGAGCATGCTCACATGCTCAGTTACTTACAGTAATACACTGCAATACAAGTGTATTGCAGTTAAAGCTTGAATAAGCGATCGGATGATCCTTATCAAGCCAAGAAGTAACAAGTGTAAAAAGTAAAAAAAAAAAATTAACATCTTTTTATAATATATTAAAATCATAAAATAAAAGTCCCAATCTCCCCAGTAACACATAAATGCACAATAAAGTAATAAAACACAAAAACAGTACATATTTGTACACCAACGTCCGTATTAATCTGTACATAAATCTAAAATCAATATTGAACCCCTCGGTGAACTACGTAAAAAAAAAATCGAAAAAACTCCCATCATATACAATTTTCCATCAAACACCAGCACAAAAAATGTTCTAAAAGTGATCAAAAAAAGTTACGTTCCCTAATATGATACGACTGAAAAGAACAACTGTTTTCACAAAAAATAAGCCCCTCAACCAGATCTGACAACAGAAAAATACAGAAGTTGGCCCTGAATTGTCAATAGTAAAAACAATGGGATTTTCTCCAATATTGGTTTTGCTCAGGAAATTGAGCAAAATAGACCACTATTAAATGAGGTATCAACTGCATCGTAGTGACCGAGAATAAAGATAAAATATTATTTTTAGTTACGCGGGAGCGGGGAAAAATGCTACAATCCAAAATAAAAATTGATGATTTTGTTTGTGTCCCCCTTGAAATAGTAATAAAATCTCATGAATACGCTTTAGACTCCCCAAAATAAATTTATCTTTACATTGTATCTCATCCCGTACATAATAAGCCCTCATATTTCGCATTACCAAAAAAAAAAAAATTTTAGGTCGTACAATGTGACAATACAATACTTCTGTGAATGGCGCCTCCATTCATTCTATACTCGGCCGTGCGGCCCGTACAGCAGTTTCCACCACATATGGGGTATCAGTACACTCGGAGGAATTGGGCATCAAACGTTGCAGTGCGTTTCAATATTTTAATTTATTCTGAAAATGTCAGTTTGGCCTAAATGAATGTATTTTCCAAAAAATTCTATGTTTCTAAATCGCAGTTCCATATTTTTTAACCCATGTGAAACACTTAAGGGTTATAGACTTAATAGAAGTTGTTTACATATGTTGAGGGTGCTTTCTATAGTGGGGTAATTTATTAGGTTTTACTATTATTTAGGCCTCTCAAAGTCACTTGAAGCTGATTGTCCCTCAAATGTGAGTTTTGGGCAATTTTTCATAAAATAAAGAAAATCGCACCTAAAGTTCTGCCCTCTAAACATCCTAGAAAAATGACGGAAGTCATATAAATATCCCACATAAAGCAATATTCTGTATGTTAATTATCAACTTTTTAGGTAGTTTTACATCTTGTCTGGAAACCAGAACATTTCAAACTTGGAAAAAGAAGAATTTTTACAACTTTTGCCAAATTTCACTTTTTTCAGAACGAAACGCAAAACTTATCACTTAAATTTATACTACATGAGTACAATGTGCCACGAGAAAATCTCAAATCACCCGGATATGTTAAGCGTTCCGAATTTATAACAATTATCGTGAACATGTCAGATTTGAAAAACTCGAGTCTGGGTCATTGAGCTGAAAACTAGTGTCGGTGATAAGGGGTTAATAATATATAATAATAATTCTTTATTTATATAGCCACACAGATTGCAGAGCTGCCACACATGTCAAATTGGTCCCTGTCCCCATGGGGCTCACAATCTAAACACCTTACAGTATGTTTTTGGAGTGTGGAGGAAACGCGGAGTACCCGGAGGAAACCCCCCAACACGGAGAGAAATACAACCTCTTTGGCAGATGTTGACCTGAGTGGGATTCAACCAGGACCTCATTGCTGCAAGGCAGAAAAAATAATTAATTAATGAAGTTAAAGTCTCCTAAACACAACATTCCCATATACTATATATAAAGTAAAAAAAAAAACCAAATCTCCAGAAAAAACCACCCATATTTGGTATCGCCAGTCATAACAATCTGTACGATACTCAGTAACATTATTGGACCCACTTTGTGGAGAGACGTAAAACAAAAATGAAAATTTTTCATTAATCCCTTCACGAAATTTTCTAAAAAGTGATCAAAAACTTAGGTACGCCAAAATGGTATCACTGAAAAGGACTACTGAACCCGCAAAAAATAAGACCTAAACTAGCTCTGTCAACCAAAAACTATTAGCGTTATATCTCCGTAAGATGGTGATACGAAAATAAATGAGATTTTTGTATTATTTTTTTTTTATGTGTTACGGTGAATGGACCCATAAAAATACAAGAGAAAAATGAAATGTCAATTTTTTCCTACATTACATTTAAGAGTTAATAAAATGTCATCATAAGCTAATGACCCCCTTATGGAAGTATTTGTGAAGTGTATCTAATGTCACCATAAAATACGCCCTTATATGTCCAAATTTCCCAAAAAAAGATTGTATAACCCATAAAGAGACAAGGCATAATCTGCTCTGAATGGCGCAGCTTCCCTTCGTGCTCTGGCGTGTGCCCATACAGCAGGTTACACCACATCTGGGGCAATTGTTTACACTCATTAGAAATTGGGTATCAACTTTGGCACATTTTGGTATTTTATCCATTGAGAATTTGTAAATTTTTTGAAAAACACATTCATTTAGCCAAAAAATATATATTTTAAAATTGCATCCGATTTTGCTTTATCCTCTGTAAAATAATTAAAGGGTAAAAACAAACTTCATGAAAGTTGTTTTACATACATTAAGGGTAATTTATGGGGTTTTACTTTTATTTAGGCCTCTTAAAGTGACTTGAAATCCAAGCAGGTCCTGCAAAAGCGTGATTTTGTGTTTTTTATGAAAATTTGAGAAATCGTACCTAAAGTTCAAAGCCCCATAACATCTTAAAAAAATGAGAGAATGCATAAAAAACTATGGATACATAAAGCAGACATTCGGTTAATGTTAGTTATCAAGTTTTTTTGCTGTCATGACAACGTATGGAAAAAGTAGAACATTTTCAATTTCAAAAATCAAGACTTTTTCCAAATTTTCACCAAATATCAGTACATGAATGCAACACATACCACCAAATTTTTTCAACTAACATGAAGTACAAAGTGTCATGAGAAAACAAATTCAAAATCACTTGGATATGTTAAAGCGTTCCAAAGTTATAACCACTTATAATGACACAGGGCAGATTAGAAAAAATGGGCAGTGTCAGGAAGGTGAAAAGTGGCTTCGGCGTTTAGGGGTTAAAGATGACTGGTGTGGTGTAACTGACTGGCCTGCGGCCATAATTCTCATCACTATTGGGAGGGGCAGAAGTAGAGAAGTGCATGAAAACGGGACCAGGAGTGATGGCACAAGCATGTGACTCATAACATGCTTCAGATTGTCCAATTACAAACATGCCGTCCTGATTTATATGAATGCCTCAGTGCTGTGGCCTCAGTGACTTAAAGGGAACCTGTCACCAGGAGACCCATTTTTAGCACTGCCCCAGTCCCCACAGAGCATAGTACATACACTGCCAAAGTGTTTTGTATTAAAAATTGGTTTTACAGAAAAAAAGATTTGTTATATTGTACCTTTCATTAGCATCTGCTGTGTAACTAGGCAGTTGCCAATTGGGAGGGGCTGGAAAGGAGCAGTCCCCCCCCCCACCCTTGGGAAACATGTGACCTTTTCTATAATTGAAAAGGTCACATGGAGTAGCTGTTCCCCAAGGGTGGGGGGAAACTGCTCCTTTCCAGGCCCTCCCATTTGGCAACTGCCTAGTCACACTGCAGATGCTAATGAAAGGTACAATATAACATATCTTTTTTTCTGTAAAACCTATTTTTAATACAAAAACACTTTGGCAGTGTATGTACTATGCTCTGTGGGGACTGGGGGAGTGCTAAAAATGGGTCTCCTGGTAACAGGTTCCAACAGACATATGAGGATTTCGTGGTTAAGGGTCCTTCTCAGTCTAAAATTTGGTTGGATGGTTATGGGCCCCCTAGACAGTTCGGCCTCTGGGATACCGAAAAAAGTAGAACATTTTCAATTTCAAAAATCAAGACTTTTTCCAAATTTTCACCAAATATCAGTAAATGAATGCAACACATACCACCAAATTTTTTCAACTAACATGAAGTACAAAGTGTCACGAGAAAACAAATTCAAAATCACCTGGATATGTTAAAGCGTTCCAAAGTTATAACCACTTATAGTGACACAGGGCAGATTTGAAAAAATGGGCAGTGTCAGGAAGGTGAAAAGTGGCTTTGGCGTTTAGAGGTTAAAGAGGACTGGTGTGGTGTAACTGACTGGCCTGCGGCCATAATCCCCATCACTATTAGGAGGGGCAGAAGTAGAGAAGTGCATGAAAACGGGACCAGGAATGATGGCACAAGCATGTGACTCATAACATGCTTCAGATTGTCCAATTACAAACATGCTGTCCTGATTTATATGAATGCCTCAGTGCTGTGGCCTCAGTGACTTAAAGGGAACCTGTCACGAGGAGACCCATTTTTAGCACTGCCCCAGTCCCCACAGAGCATAGTACATACACTGCCAAAGTGTTTTGTATTAAAAATTGGTTTTACAGAAAAAAAGATATGTTATATTGTACCTTACATTAGCATCTGCTGTGTGACTAGGCAGTTGCCAATTGGGAGGGGCTGGAAAGGAGCAGTCCCCCCCCCACCCTTGGGAAACATGTGATCTTTTCAAATATAAGAATAACTCCCTACACTCTGCATTGGCTGTAGAGGAGCAGGGGGCGTCGCTAAGCCAAGTGATGGGTGTTTTCATATATTTGAAAAGGTCACATGAAGTAGCTGTTGCCCAAGGGTGGGGGGGGGACTGCTTCTTTCCAGCACCTCCCTTTGAGCAACTGCCTAGTCACACAGCAGATGCTAATGAAAGGTATAATATAACATATCTTTTTTCTGTAAAACCAATTTTTTATACAAAAACACTTTGGCAGAGTATGTACTATGCTCTGTGGGGACTGGGGGAGTGCTAAAAATGGGTCTCCTGGTGACAGGTTCCCTTTAATGGATGTCACAACCAGGAAGTGCTGCCCACTTCAGGATTAACTGAATATGATTTTATAAGAAAGGATAATAGATATATTAAGCTATAACTAAGTATATGAAGAAGCCAGCAGCATGATACAGGTATTGTGGGAATTGTTGTCTAAGGCTCTCTCCAGCTGTTCTAAAACCATTTCTTTGTCAGTAACTTTACAGTTACGCTTTATAAATAATGCTGGGTAGTCGACCCATTTACTCTTTTCAAATTCCAACTTTCCTTATAATACACAAGTTACATGTTAGTACAAATCTACTGAGCATGATATTCTAACCCCAGTAGAAAGTGCAAGCAGGCCCACATGGGTCATAAGGTGAGTGGAGCTCCTTTACTCAGGTGGCAGATTGCAGGTCCCTCGGGGAAGGTAGCAGCACCACAACCATTTGGAGAGAAGCAAATATATATGCCTCTTTAAGACACATTTGCAAATGTTTACATTGTTCATCTCTGCCTTCTTAAATTAAACAGGTGGTGCCATGAAGTCATTGTGTCATCTGTGTCCTTCAGTAGATGCCCGGGTAGAAGAGGCAGCTGCAGGTCACACCCATCTGGTATGCAAGTGATTATTTGTGGTTTTTCTTACTGGCCACAATCCTGGGGTGTTGGTTCTAAATGTAATTTAATGAGAATGTGCAGTGCTACATATTGAATCATAGGGGTTTGCTGATACTACATACTTATGGGGGTTGCTGGTGCTGCTAATGTACAGGGTACTGCTGTTTCTGGCACTGCATATGAATTCATAATGGAGATGCTGTATATTAACTTATTAGTGGGTGCAAAAATAGGTGGATATAAATATATATAGTAATCGCTGTATACAGCCCATGTTATCACTATATACAACCCTCTACCAATAACTGTATACAGCCGCCAGCAACAACTATATACAGCTCCCAGTAATCACTATATACAGCCACAGCAATCACTATATACAGTTCCCCAGCAATAACTATATACAGCCCCTCGCCATATACAAACACTCCCCAGCATTAACAATATACTGGTATAAGGGGCTCCCATTTTTAGGTAATGGGTAGCACAAAATCTCTCCACCAACCCCACCAGTGCATTGGCATAAGATGGGTCCCCGTGTCCCACCCATTGCTGAATTTCATTCGGCAAGGACGTTAGGAAACAGTCCAAAACAACATTCTCCACAATCTGGGCTGTGGTTGATGTCTCCGTCTGGAGCCACTTGCGGACCAGGGGTGGCATCCAGGCAGAGAATCCAACGAGTCGAAGTGGTTCATATGTTCGAGATTGGCGGCTTCCTCTCACCTGTCTGAGTCGTCCAGGTACTCGACCAGCGTATGAAGTTTGCATGTTGCTTATTGCTTAGCAATGCTAAGCAGGAAGCCTTGCATGCGCAGTGACCCAGCCTGCAGAGCACACAGACCGCTCCAAACTCACTGTGCATGTCAGCCACAAGTGGCTAATGCGCAGGCACAGGAATTTGGCCAGACAGCCGAATGACGTTGGGAAAGGAGGTGTGGCTTTCATACAAAGGTGCGAGGAAGCCAACTTTGACTTGCTAGAATCTCTGCCTGGATACCAGGAAGAAAATCAAAGCTCATTTTATCCTTCTGTGAGCAGAGATTTTTCAGATGAATAAAGGGTGCCCTAATGATATAAGTGCTCTATGGGAACTTGCCCAAGACTAAATTTTTGCAAACAGCGGTGACAGGTTCCCTTTAGAGAACATGTACAGAAAGTCCAAATTAAAACAGTTCCAAAGATGTAAGAAGTAATATACTACCGTGCCTCATAGCTGTGCAGTCGGTTATGTACCAAGACAAGAAAGTAGTACCCTCAATGTATGTTTCACCTCATCAGTTTCGTCAGGAGGTAAATGCATAAAAACTACAGGCTGTTTATAGACCTCAAGTGGTCTAGCTGGTCTCCAGACCTGAACCCAGGGGAGGATTAAGACTGACATGGGGCTGGGCTGTATAAATATTATTGCCCCTACAACTCTGGAATCACTTCCTACATCTGGTACTAGAATCAGCTTTTTGGGGAATGGAGGATGTGTCCCTTCTATCTGCTTTCAATCTGATGTTTCAATAACTTTTGAGGACCTTCAAAGGTACTGAAATGTATCTTGTGTACATGTGTATTGAGAGCAGAAACAGACATATGAGGATTTCGTGGTTAAGGGTCCTTCTCAGTCTAAAATTTGGTTGGATGGTTATGGGCCCCCTAGACAGCTCGGCCTCTGGGATACCGAAATCACTTATATTACAATTCACTACTGCATAGAGTAATCCCCCAGCTGTGTCAGATCATATACACAATGCTGCTAAAACACTAATGCTAGTGTTTTAACACACTAGTATTTGTAATGACGCCCACTACAGGATACTACTCACTCCTGTAAAGGCTCTTAATATTGTCAGTACTAAATTATAGGCTGATTGTTTACAGTTTTACTATTAACTTATAAATAAAGATTAAAACATAAAAATCAAATAATAATGACAGCTTTCAGTTGATGTGTCAGTGATGATGTCAGAATGCTGTGTTGCCATGTGATTCTATAACGTCATACAGGGATCTGTGCTCTAGAACGCTGCCCTCGGTCTGCTCAGCACCACTGTTTCATAGCCTTGGTTAAGGTGACAGGACAGTGGATTCTGTCTTTATTGATAGAGATTTTCAGAATTTTCTGAGTGTTACATTGATCAGAATTAGTTTTGTAGCTCACTGCCATCATGGCAGGAGAACAGGGGTTGCACAAAAATGTTACAACATCCTGACCACCGTTCTCTCGGCTGGGCAGCAGCTGGTGCAGCCTGGAGGATTATTTAGAGAGAGAGGGCAAAGTGGACCTACAGTTTTGAGTCCCCCAAATAGCCTCCAATTCTGCCGGGAAACCGCAATGGCGAAAGTATTTACGACGAAGGGGAACAGGGCGGAAATCAACCTCCGGATCAGGTAAGAAGGAACTGGCCATCTATAAATAGCATAGCTCATGTCATGTAGAAAAACCTCCTGCATTATTTTATATCATATCATTTACCCTGATCAGTAGAAACAACTACAGTTACTCCTCTCATCCTTTAAGATAAGAAAGAATGGAAACAAAAGGATGAACGTAACTCTACCGATTTTACCTATAAGACTTGGAGAAGTCTGTATTTGTGTCACCTACTATATTCATGCTGAACACGTTAACGACATGTGATGGAATAGTTGGTTGCTAGGATGTATGCAGGAGGCCCATGGATTAGTCCTCTTCACCCTCCATACCGTGGAAAATGCAGCAAACACCAACCCCTGCCATCACTGCCAGCACCAATTACAGAGTGGGCGCCGCCATGTTGGCATGGATTGTTGCCCCCAGTAGCGTCATCAGTGGTGATAATCCATTTCTTTGACAACCAGGAGTCTCTTTGAGACTACCAGGCCTATCAATTAACAGGATCTGTAACAGCAATACACTTGTATTTGGTATAAGGGATCAGGCTCCTGAGGGTCAAAATTTAATTTGCAGCTTATATTTTAGAATACAAATAAAAAGAAACAAATACACATATTGGATATCACCACATCCCAAAATACCAGATCTATCAAAATACAAAACCAATTATCCCTAATGGTTAACATCTAAATGGAAAATCTCCATTCTACACTATGACCATTATTCCATTATTTGCTCTGATGTTTCCAGCGTCCAAGCATCCGCCAGAGATTACCTCCAATTACTGGACGGCAGGACATGATGTCTGCAGCGCCATGTAAGTAGTCAGTATTGGTCGCCCATGTATAACATTACATTTCCAGTAGTGGAGACGTCTGCAATATCCTAATAATTCTACATTCTGATAGATGGAGCATATCCTGCTGACATGGCTGAGCATGCACCTAAGCAGAGGTGCAGAAAATCCAAAATGTAATAAACCACCCACAATCCTGATAATGTCTGGCCCTAGCAGAGATATATGCAAATGTCTCGTGAACCTATAGAATGGCTGATATTATATTTCTTTGTGGATAATGACAGGTATAAAGCAGAGACGACCAAGCTGCTGGAGGTACAGACAGGACAAAATATGGTGGCCCAGAACTTTGGATGCATCCATCATCCAGGTACCCCATTATATTCATAAGACTGGCCCCTGGAGCTATAAGTATCAGATGTCCTGTATACAGAGGGTCTGAGGATCTAATAAATTGACCCAATGGAGGAAATCTTGATATCGCACCCACAGACAACTCCCTATCAAATTGACTTGTACAAAACAAGACCAGTCATTGTTCAACAGAAGTGAATGATGACATAATTATACAGATCATACTGATGATACTGATCATACTCTTTACCCTACCCCCCTCCCCTTACCAACAAGAGAACTTTTTGGGATTCAGAGTTTGACCATTCTACAGTCTTGCTGCAGATACAGGATTCTCACTATCCTCTCCCCCCTTCCTTTACCAACAAGAGAACTTTTTGGAAATAAGAGACTTTCCTGATGGAAATACAGGATTCCCACTTTACACTCACCCCCTTCCCTTACCAACAAGAGTAATTTGATGAGAGATTAAAGGGAAGCATCTTCAACAAACAGACCAACATCAGGAACTTCTCCCAGCTCATCCCTTTGCTCTAAAAAACAAAAAGTTACTCTGTAGTTTTTCTGCAAATACTACATCATTGCATTTCTGTCCAATAAACAGATCATGAATGATGTGACTTGACCATTTTCTTACTTCTTTTGTCTCCCTTCTGGTAGTAAAGGGCCAAAATCCAAAAATGTCTGTAACAGGGAGATGACACTTACCTATTTCAAAAGTTGTGCTCCCTGTGGAGAGTGATTAGTGAGGTAGGGGAGGGCACACAGGATGTGGAGTAAATTAAGGTGTCACGCTATAGACCATATTACTGATACAGGTATATATTCTATTAGTATCATAGACCCTGGGATCACAAACATCCAAATAAAGATGGATACAGGATAAGAGTATTTGTGTGAAACGCTCCAAAATAAAACATGGACACTACCAAATTAATACCTAATCAAAAAATGACACTAATCAAAAAATGTTAAACAAAATAGCTGTGTGTAGAGAAAAACTGAGACAAATGAAAAATCTCAATCTCAAGGTAATGAAGAAGATGGAGCAGGAATGAGAGCAAAGAGCAGGCCTGAAAGCTGGGTGGAGTGTGAATAAGAGGGCTAGGAGGTGTTAGAAAATCCAGGTGAATATATCAGGGAGTGGAGTGGAACGGAGAGGAGAGGCAGTCAGTAGGTTTGGTGTGGCATGGAGGCAATGTCGGTGGAGGAGGAAGAAGAAGAGCCTGAGTGGATGAAGAGGCGGGGTGACCGGCTGATGACACCAGCAGCTCTGGTGGAGCAGTGATCCAGACGGCAGCTATCGCCGCGGCCCCCGGCCACCTGTGAGTGGGGTCAGGAGGAGGAGGAGCTGGGTGCCAGGGCAGTGGTAGTCCAGCTGAGTGCAGAGGTGGGGTGGAGTGAGTTGGTGCCCCCACCCCTAGGCCCAGAGCAGGGCTGAAACAGTGCAATGCTGGTGGGCTGGGGGCCAGGATGACGGCATGTCAGCAGGAGTCATTGCCTGACAATGTGTTAAGTGGCCCCCCTGGGTCCAGTGTGTGTGTGTGGGGGAGGTGCCAGTTGGACCTGGGATGTTTGTTATAGTTAGTCAGGCTAGTGCTAGGGATGCTGCTGACCATTTCTTTGGTGCCTCCTCTGTCTTGTTTCCTTTACAGGTGCAGTGCGTCTTGCATGGCGAGATGCTGGAAGCAGTGTGGCATGATGATGCCAGAACTTGGACCTTCCACAGCATTTGGTTCACTGACAATAGAATTATCCATGGCAGTGGACTCCGGACAGGCGGCATCACTGATCCAGACCCTAATATGGCAGTCAGAAAACCCCCCATGATAGCATTTAATTAAAAGGGTTGGCCACTTTACCGCATGTTTTTTGTATGTGAATGGAAGGGCAGGATATTAGGTAATTTACCAATATACATCTATTAAACGTCCTGCACTGCTTTCTTGATATGTAAAGTAGACCCCCTGGTACAAAAATGTTTTATTTACCTTATCGGCTGCCATTCCTGCATAAAATGGCTGTAGATGGAAGGTCAAGTGATCTCTAACTGTGCAAGACCATTCATCCTTCCAGGACCTTAATCTTGTGTTCATGAATTCTATCATAAGTTCCTGGAAGCTCAATTGGTCATGGACAGTTAGAGATCATGGGACTCACCATCAGGGGCAACTTTATGGCAGGAATGACTGTCCAATGAGGTAAAAGGCACAAGAGCCTGTTGCAGAAGTAATAATAGGTGCATATCAGTAAATTACCTTATATAGGGGAACTATGCATTGGGTCAAGGTTAATTGATCATATACTTGACATTTAGGAATTTGAGTGTTGTTCTCTAATTTTGATCTCAAGGTCAATGTGTATATATATCCATGAAAATAGCAGTATTTTAAACTTATTTCCTAAACTGTATATACTGTAAAGTACATAATAATATGTAAATGAGATAATTGTAAAATAACGCTGATCAAAATTTTCCCGCTGTCATTGACGACATCGGGAGTGGCGATCCGTCACCATGGCAGCCTTGGGTCTTCCGAAGACCCGAGGCTACTTCGGGTTAACCTATTCATTACAATGTGCACATTGTGCACAATCAGCACATTGTAATGAATGAGGAGTAAAATCCACATGTACTGACATACAGTAGTATGGCAGTATATGATAGGATTGTACAGACACCCTAGGATTAAAGTACCCTAGGGAGTCTAAAAAATAGTAAAAAAAAATTATAATTAAAAAACCTAAAAAACTCAAATCACCCTCCCTTTCCCTAGAACTGATATGAATATAAATAAACAGTACAAATCATAAACACATTAGGTATCGCCGTGTCCAAAAATGCCCAATCTATAAAAATATGATAACGGTTTTTCACTGCGTTTAACCCTGTAACGGAATATTAAAAATTCTATAAAAAGTGATCAAAAGATCGCACAGCCCTAAAAATGATAACATTGTAAACGTCATCAAAATCCTCAAAAAAAAGGCCACCTCCCAAATCTCTGTATACCAAAGTATAAAAAAGTTATTAGCACCAGAAGACGGCAAAATCCCCCAAAATTTTTTTGGACAGTAGGGTTTCAATGTATGAAAACATTATAAAACCTATACAGATTTGGTATCCCCGTAATCATACCAACCCAAAGAACAAAGTAGACATGTCATTTGGGGCATACAGTGAAATCCGTAAAATCCAAGCCCACAAGAAAATGGCACAAATGCCTTTTTTTTAACAATTTCACTGCATTTGGAATTTTTCTCCCGCTTCCCAGTACATGGCATGGAATATTAAATACCACCATTTTGAAGTGTAATTTGTTACGCAGAAAATAAGCCATCACGCAGCTCTGTACATGGAAAAATAAAAAAGTTATAGAATTTTGAAGGTGGGGAATGAAAAATGAATACGCCAAAATGGAAAAGGGCTGCGGGGTTAAGGGGTTAACTGGCAGCCTAACTTTCCAGTTTGCATTGACTTTGTAAAAATGGTGTGCTATTCCAAAGTGACTGAAACCATCCAGCAGCAGGTTGTCCAGATAGGTGAACCTATCAGCCATAGCAAGAGAAGTTGGTTGTTCCATTTCTGTAATGTCTAGAATATTACATCTTTACAAAATCGCAAACTCATTCTGGTCCTCAAAGAAGGCTGGGCTTCAACGAAAGACAAATGCAACAGAATAATAACAGACAGGATAATTCAGAGAATCTCCATGAGTAATCATTTTGTCTTGTCATACAATGTCTCAACATTTTAGAGCAGTGATGGCGAACCTTTTAGAGACAGAGTGCCCAACCTACAACCAAAACCTACTTTTATGTCGCAAAGTGCCAAGATGACAATTTAAACAGTAACCTATTGATCCCAGCTGTATCACAAGTTTCAATCGTATTGGCGTCCTTAGGACACCAATGCAACAGAAAGAAGATGGAGAAATTATAGCTTCCTTCCAGGTTCCCCTGAAGAGAAACAATTAGGGGACCCAGAGCAGGAGCTCCAATGATAATCCATCTCTGTCCACACCTTCTCGCTTCTTGTGTAGTCCTGGCAGACAAGGAGGTGTCGCTTTAGCATGGCATGTCCATGGCTGTCTTGGATCGCAGGAGAAAGCCATTAGTCACATCTAGCAAATTCTGTGCTGGAGTGAAGGCCTGGGTGCCCACAGAAAGGGCTCTTAGTGCCACTTTTGGCACCCGTGCCATAGACTCGCCACCACTGTTTTAGAGCATTTGGACTAGAAGTCCACTCTGCAGTGACCAAACCTCTCATTAGCAGAAATAATCAAGAGGTTAGACTTTAGACCTGTAAAGAGCAACTTGTTGTGTGGGCAGAGAAGTGGTCCACTGTTCATTTAAGTCATGAATCAACATCATGGCCAACATTATGTTCATTGAGAAACTGGGGAAAGACTGAACCCAAAGTGTATAAAGAAGTCAGTAAAAGATGTTGGAGGAAGTGAATCCAGAACCACGCTCAATAACACATGGTTCTTGCCTTATTTTCTTCACTCAATCAGCCTGCAATTATCGTGCAGGCCATTTGCAACTGTCACACAGAAAATCAGGTAAAGCAGTTTCTTGAAACAGAAAACATTGAAATAATGAAATGGCCAGGCCAGAGTTCTGATCCAAAACCATTAGAAAACCTCCGTAAAATCCTTGGTGGCAAAGTTATAGCCAAGAAATTCATGACAGTCATAGAACTGTGGAAGAGACTGAACAAGAGTGGACCAGAAGCACACCAGACCCGTGTGAGAGACTAGTGATGTCCAGTGGTTGCAAATTTGCTGAAGTCATAGAAAGTAAAGTCCTGTACAATCCCTACTGATTCGTGACAGGTGTAACCTTCAGATAATTTAGTTAGAATCTTTCTACAGCCATTACTGTTCTCTAATTATGATCAAGCCTTTTTCCAAAATAAAGGTTTTATGTTGATATACTTTGACCATACATTGTTCTCTGATGTCCAGTGTATACTTGGTAGTAACAGAATGCAAATATATAGAGAATAAATACTTTATTGAACACTGGGCACAAAAATTACAGGGGTTAAAAACAATTAAGAAGTTAAGAAGTTAAAACAAGCAAATAACACAATGGGACAAGCCCCTAAGGCTAAAGACCACCCTTATCCACTAGAAATTATGGGGTGCGTATCTCACTGAGAAGCTTTCTTTGTTAACCCTTCCTGCTGTTCACACCCCATAATTTCTAGTGGGTAGTGTGGTTGGTGGGCTGTAGTCTCACAGGCTCACCCAATTTTCTTGTTTTAAACTTTTAAATAGTTTTTTAACCCCTGTAGTGCTTGTTTCCAGTGTTCAATAAAGTATTTGTACTCTAAATCTTCTGAATATTCATGGAGTGTGTCTCTTGTCTTATACTTTTCTAGTGTTTAGTGTTGAAACCTGACTGCACCCTTTATGTAATTTTTGAGGTGCCATGCCTGCTCTCTATAAATTTCATTCAGCATTAGACACTTTAATAAATCTGGTACAGTTTAGTGTTTGTCTAACTGACAGTGTCTAATTTTTGACACTTTTGATTAATCTGTACCTGTCTGTTTGGATCCATATGAAGAAAATAAATGGGGAATTTATCATGGCAGAACGGAGGCTCAGTGGTTAGCACTACAGCCTTGCAGCACAGGGGTCCTGGGTTCAAGTCCCATCCAGGTCAACATCTGCAAAGAGTTTGTATGGTCTCTCCGTGTTTGCATTGGTTTCCTCTGGGTCCTCTGGTTTCTTCCCACACTCCAAAACATACTGGTAGGTTGATTACATTGTGTGCCCCATTGGGGACAGGGACTGATTTGGCAAGCTCTGTGTAATCTGTGTGTGCTATATAAATAAAGGAATTATTATTATTATGGGTTGTAACATTAGTTTTCTGGCATACAAACCATGAAAAAGTTGCAAATCCCAGAACACAGAATTGCAAGGGAGTATGACAACTGGAGCACGATGTGCCCAGTCATGATAAATCCCCCCCAAGGTATCATGGATCCCGGATGTGAATTCCGCATCACAATCTCTACTTTACTGATCCTCCTGTTGTTTGTAGTTTACATCTGAGATCAAGCATAACATAACATGAACATAGGCCAATCATGTACAGTATTTAGTACATGCCAGCATTCATAAGAGTACAGGCGAAAGAATCAAAACACTGTTTAATTCAAATATACAAAAATGGACATAATCTGAGGTACATTATAAAAGAAATCCCATACATACATTAAATTAGACCAGGTGCATTTCCCTTCATTCCTGGGAATCGGAAGGACCTGTAAGTGTTTTCAAAGGTAACATTGCTGTGATCTCTTTCAGATGATAGATTCTATGATCCTACATAGCAAGGCCTATAGTATTATAGCACATCATCAAACTCTACACTCAAAATGTATATGGCGTGTGAGAGTATTCAAAGTTCACATATACTAAAATGAATACAAACATCTCCTTCATACTTGTACATATAAGATGCATACTGGAGCACTATATTGACATTGACACCACATGATGTCCAAATTGTGCTCATGTATGTATGTTATAGTATTCCTACAATGAAATGACCACTCTGGTCATTCCATACTATTGCAATCCTATTGCATTCACAGTGCAGGTGCAACACCAGTGCCAAAATTCCCCATCATAAATGTTAAGGAAGCTCATCCATTGTGCTCTACATTTTGCCTACAGTCCAGCAGAATTACCATTGCCTTTTGCTGACCCTCATTTTCCCCCCTGTTTCATTGAGAGTGCACACACTATTACGTAATGAAATCATAGCTACAGTGCACACCATGCTAAATTTCTCTTTAAACAATGGTAGAAAATTCATGTCTAACAAAATAATATAATAAAACATGGGTAGAAATGAACACTTTGAATTTGTAAACTGAATATGTGCTATTGCTCTCTTGAAAGATATCTATAGAAACAGCTCATAGTTAACATTAAAATTGTTACTTTCCTGAAATGTTCTAACTGTGACAATGGAGTCACATGCAGACCATTAAATACCATTAAGGCTAAAAAATGACCATTTTGTTTCAAACTGTACAGTAGTAGGTTTGCACATTATATATCAAACAAATAAAAAGACAGGAAGTACATAAAATATTCCCACTAATTTCCTCCCAGTGCTGGACAAAGTGCCCACCAAGGGTATTGCCAAGTTTAGTTTAGTTGTCTATGTTGCCTTGCTATCACCTGAGTTTGCTGAATTTAACTATGTACAACCACACGTCTATCAAGGGATTATCAATTGTATTTACTCGACCTGCTTGTAAGAATGACCTGTTAAATTTGCTTTTGACTTGATCTTGGTTAAGGACAGTGCATCCTCATATTCATTTTCCATACAGGAAAATCTTCATCAGAGACTTTACCTGGCCAATGTTTATTAGGTCTTAAAAGGATGCTTTTTATTTGACCAGGGATTATTTATTCCTTTGAGAGTCATGAATATACGTATGATAGAAATATGAGTCAGAATAGAGCACCTATTTACTATAAACTTGTAAAGGCAGGAGTTGTAATCCACCTACTCAATCCCTTATGCAACCAACATTGAAGTTATTCGGAATATCCCTAGAGTGCTTACTATATGTCAGGTACCTTGTAGATGGCTAACTCAACATACACATACAGTTGTTATTATTCCAACTGATTGTTTTGTCACAGCTAATTTCTGTGAAGTTATTATAGATGTTCCTATATGAAATATTCATTTTTTGTAATAACATGTGACTAAAGTCTGTATACTTTCATATCTAATCTTATTGCTTCTGAATTATAAAGTGAAGCAATATTGCTGGTCTTTGTTAGAAAATACTTGTACCCTTTTGTGTATTTAGCCTCTATCCATTCATCAATTTCATAATGGTAGATATTAGACATATACAATAAGCACAATAGGTTGGCAAGGCCGTTGGAGTTTCTTGCTTGCTTCTAAGATAAGACCTACAACTACATATGTTTCATCTGTAGTTCTTTTCTGCACCAATACTACACATTTTTTGAAGTTAAGTGACACTTGATATATTTAAATGATTTCTAAGCTGATGGCTGACAGCTGTATCTTTAAAATATGACAATCTCTTAATAGTGTCTTGTTTTGTGTGGTCTTGAATATTCAAAATTCAAACAAAAAGTTTAAACCCCCTGTTCATATTATTTTTGAAACATTTTCGTATTATCTACCTTACCTCTGAAACAGCCTACCACTACTCTGATACAATCAGTATTTGACACATAGCCAGCTATGATGAAACCAGCCAAGGCATACCACTGTATTGGCAGTTACTGCCATCCAAACTTTTAAAAATATGGTTGCAGTGCTAAATGCATGCAACCAGTCCAGATACACCTGAACATTACTACTGCTGTGTTATGGTGTTTTAAGGCATTTCGACCACCGATCAGGAATATAAGTGGGGAATCTAAATGAGATGTGAAGAGATACGGGAAGGGCTTCACTGGGTAAGACATGTAGACTTTTGCAGTAGGTCTAGCCAGGCCTGCAGAAGAAAAAAAAACACATGAAAATACAATATTTATGATAGCTACAATTTATAATATTGCACAAGAATGACTTCTATAACATAATACATAACAGAATACAAATAGGGCATCTGAGTGCCATTTTCAGGGCCCTCTACATTAGCTGATTGACTAAGCAGACGTTTGCATGAATGTTCATTTCTGATCATTGTCCAGTCTAAACATATTCGTGGTCAACTGAACGATCACTCTTGTTGCCAAACGAAAATACATATTTCCAATTTTGTTGTCACCACCAACATTATGGGGACTTCATCTGCCCATGCTAATTGACCCTTAAAGAGTCCCTGTTAGGGCGATTTAGGACATTAAACCACCCACAGGTCCTTACGGACCAGTGGTTTAGTGTCCCAAATCGCCCTTTACCAAGTTCCTCTCTGGCCACCATATAATAAAAAAAAACTTTATACTTACCTAGAGATGAGTTTGATGAGGTACATCGGTGGTGCTGCCATCCCTTGTGCTCCCTGCGCCTATACAGTTCTTCAGTGAAGCATTGTGCAAGTGACGTAACTACGGTACATGTGCAGTGGAACCTGTAGTGTAGTGTAGTACGGGTCCATAAGGACCGGTGGGTGGTTTAGTGTCCCATATTGCCATGACAGGTCCTCTTTAAGGGTCATATTGCATGGACAGATAAAGTCCTATATTATTTCAAATATATAATTATATAATATTTATAACATAGTTTGGTAAAAATTACTGCTTATTAAGATTTGTTGTGATACGTAAAGTTTTTTCAGAGATATCGTCATTTAAAGAAGCGCATAGCGGAACGTCCAAAATTGACCTGAACATTTATGCACCAATGACCATCGGTCATGAAGGGGTTAACAAATCTCCTCCATTATGTTTGCAGTTTTCTGAACAGTAATGTAGAAATGAACCAATGTATTCACTTTTTATGTCAAATACAAGCTACTAATAAATAGTGTAATTTACCAATATGTGGCACAAATGTTAGTTCTCATGGCTAATAATATAAAATTCTTGAACAATAGTAAGAAAACAGCTCGAAATCTTTTTTTAAAGGAAAGACATACTTGTACAGTGGCTGCAACTGAAGGTGTGATGTCTTCATGGGAGCTTGATATCCGTAGGAATCATAGGATCCAATGAAATCAACTGCATAGATAAAGAAAACACATGCAGGGAATGATCAGCATTCAGGTGAACAATGATATGTGAGGGAAATCTGTCACCAGATTTTACCTCATTAAACTACGAGAACCCTCAAGAAGGATATGAAATGTTTTTTTCAGAATTCCCTCTTTTATGTGAAACTTCGCCTTTTCACCTATACAAAATCAAAAGTCCAAAAGAGTCATATTTGCCTGAGATGAGTCAAGCTGCAAGAGGCTGAAGTGGGAGTGTCACTTCAGATACCTCTATGTTTTGTTCTTTAGTACCTAGAAAATAGTTTTTGGTGTCAAATTGATGAATCTCATTTTTCATATCACATCAGGCATTCACTTTTTTATCTGTCTATATTTCTCATTCTGTGGCTCACAAAACCATAACCATAACCACAATGCATATCTTTTAATATGACAAAAGCATATTTCTCGGTATAATATAGCAGATATATATCAGGGTGAAGTTCTCAGCTCATTTGCATATGTATTTGTTGGTGATTTTTATTTTCACAGGTAAACAGGGAATTCTAGAAAGGACATTTCATACCCTATCTGAGGGGGCTAGAGTCCCTTTATAATCTTTTCATTTATCTCGTTATAGAATATACTGTAAGTTCAGTTATTATTACATATAGAATATAACAAGCATTTTGATGCAGATTTTTCACAGTTGTAGTTTACATAACATTGTTATCAGTATTCCTCATTGTAATTTTATTAATTTTATTTTCTTGAAGTGGTTCATTCAAGTGTTTTTTTGGCATTTAATACATATGGCCAATAATACTCACAGCTATCTTCTTCATCCATGAAAACTTTGCTGACATAACAGGCGTACACAAAGCCAAAGAGCTGTCAGTAAGAAAATATAAATAGCATATGATTAAAGGGGTTAGCCCATGAAAGAAAGTTGAATGAAAGAATGTTTACACAATAATGATTATTTTTAACCCCCTTACTTTACAATTTGACTCAGTTTTACTGATGTTTTAGCGTATATCACTCAGTGGTGGTCATTGTGCTTAGAGTGTGGGCCGGGACTCTATAAGCATACACCTTATAATCCCTGTGTGCTGACAATGTGCCTAGATTATTAGGGTACAGGGTTTATCTACCCTTTCATTCAGCTTCTGAAGCTTCACTGGCAGAAAAAGAGGGATTAGATATCAGAGATGATGATATCCATGAGATGGATATAAGACATAATGACACTTTGCTAACTTAGCTATAATACATGTCCCGGGGGTCATGGGTGCTCCCACAACCCATGTCTCGGGTCGCGGGCTCACCTGTGCTCCTCTCCGTGCCCCGCGATTCTCACTTACCCGTCCCTGCTCCCGACTCCAGTCTGTTGTCCCGCTTCAGGAGATTTAATGGGCCAGCGTGCCGTTAATTGGCGCTGCCCATTTCCCAGAATCCCTTATAAACCAGCCTCTTCCTGCAAACCCTGACGGATCTTTGTGCCTCACAGCCCTAGAAAAAGCTTGTTGTGACCTCGGTTCTTCTATTGACTTGATCCTGTTCCGCCTGCCTTGACCTTTTGCTATGTCCCCGACTCCAATCCCATGTTGCCTATCCTAACCTCCTGCTTGTCCCCGACTATGAGTCTGCCTAACATCTCTGTACCTCGCCTTTGCTGCCGCTGCGGACAAAGTCGCACCTGTGGAACGACCTGGTGGTACCACACCGCTGCAGGTCCAACCCTCTTTGCGGTGGGCTCTGGTGAAAACCAGGTGCCACTTAGATTCCGGTCCCAGGTGTTGGCTTACGTCATCGTCCACTACCCCTGGAGCCTGACAACACACACATTGGGGCACATTTACTAAGGGTCCGAATTGCTTTTTTCCGACAGTTTCCCGAATTTTTCCGATTTGTGCCAAATTGCCCCGGGATTTTGGCATATGCGATCGGATTGTGGCGCATCGGAGCCGGCTTTCACGGTACAGAAATCGGGGGTGTGGCTATTGGAAGACTCGACGGATTCAGAAAAACCGCAGAATTTAAAAAAAAAATTGTGTTGCAAGAATATCACTAACATACACCTGAACGAAGCAGGTGAACTCCGGCGAAGTTCGGCGGACCTCGGTGCAGCAGCGACACCTGGTGGATATCGGGCGCACAACCTTAGTGAATTGCCGGAAGACCCGAATTCTCGTCGGAGAACGCGCCGCTGGATTGCGACAGGACCGGGTAAGTAAATGTGCCCCAGTGAGCTCTGCTACATGCCTCCTTCCCCTATTAGAAATATCTTATCTGTAGCTTGTAAAGTAAGCCTGTGCCCGTACAGACTTGCGGCCGTACATACGTTCCCCCGACGGTCTTGTGAATGAGCACTTAGGCTGCCTAAACAGAGAACATGCAGCTATACAGGATGCAAACAAAGGAACAGTTGCATGCATCCTGTATGACAACTGAAAGAGACGGCCAATGACAAGTGAAAAAGGATGTCAGGACGCTTTTTTCTTTGCGTCTCTAGCAGTCAACCCAAGCCATGGAATCCATAGAGTAAATGGGGACGTGTGCTACCTGTTGAAAATACACGTACTTATTTCCTCGTTATGGGAATGAGCCCTCATATTATAAAAGAATAACAATGCATTTCATTAATGTATGTTATAGATCTTGAATATACAGATAACTATACATAGGTACATTTTAAATGTACACTGACAGCCACTGACATATCTGCAAATAATCATATCCTATCTGACTACAGGTCCTGACACTACTAGGATGTTGATTATCTTGTGTAAAGTTTAGAAAACTGATAAAAGTGACTGTAAGGTACCAAGATTTTCTCTGGAAAGTGCATTTTAGTTAAGAAAAAATGTTCAAACTATTTATCCAATTGTAGATAAAACGCATTCCCACAATGCAGCTATGAAAAATTCAAAAGACTTTAGAAATAGTTACTATCGCTTCAATACTAGTCAATGGCTATAAGCTATAGCTACAGTATTTGTACTAACTCACTCAAGCATTTTTTGTACTTTTTATATTTGTACTTTTTATATATAGTGCTTACATTTAGCTATATTAATATCATACAATGTTAGCTCTTCTCTTCACCACAGATAATTACTATAATTATGGTTTAAATCAAATTAATTGAATTCTGAATTATCCTTTTAGGCTTCAGTTCAATACACTATTACGGCCTTCAGTCACTTAAAATTCAGATTTGTATACATAAACCCTGACGACAGCATTTGTCTTTGCATTGGTGTTTAAAGGGGACATTGGAAGCAAAAAATAGAAAGGTAGTAATTTACACAGACACATACTTAATGGTGTTTGGGAATCAGCAGTAATTAAGGTCAAGTCTATAATTAATAATGTTGCCCTTCAAAGCTAGAACAACTCTTATGTAATCATTTATGCTCACCGCCAGAAAGATCTGTAGTGCACTGCTCAGAGCTTCAATGTAAGGATAGTCGAGAAGACAGCCAGTCACTGTGACCATGTGATGGTCGGCCAGTGACAGAGGGGGTGTACGAACAGGTGTCACAAGGCAGCCAGGTCCATTCTCCATCCACCATGACCGATGCAGGGAGGTATTAAAATTCATTATTAAGTCCCTGTGCTGGAAACATATCAATAACAAGAATTCAGCAGGACTATTAGTCTGTGTAACAACCAAATATACAGTATACATCTGATGACAGAAATAGCATTTAGTGTCTTGACAATGGTAGTTAATGCCTCACCTGTGATAAATGTCCCACTTCCAGGTAGAAACATATTATAAAGGCATTCCATGCTACCCATAGTGCCAGCCATACAGAATACTACATACAGAAGAATAGATAGAATATGATTAGAACCAGTATAAAGCTAGCCAAAAGTTAAGATGTCACATTCACGTGAAAATATTCATGTCTATAGAATATAAAATATGAAACGTATGAAAGTTATAATTCCCAAACTAAAATGCCATGCAGCTGGACTTGGAGTGGTAACATTAAAGGAGTATTCTCATTTAGACCATCACATTTAATTTAATTCATCTGACATATACAAACATTTCTTCTATTGGATGTTATTAAAAAAAGGTACCTGTGTGAATATAATTTCTATAGCTGTAGCTATGTCCGTTTACATGTAGATGTGTCCATTACAAACAAGATAGCTGTCCTTGGATATAACCACTACTGCTGGAGTGATTGCACAAAGAAACAAATAAATAGTTTTTGCATTTGAAATGACTGGGAGACGCTCCATGTCCCACAGCCATCCTGTGGTAATGAATGCTTAATTCACAAGGTCGGCTCCTCAATAGGGCATGCCTGGCCACCACTGTCAGGGTCCAGGGGTGGTAGTATAAACAGACAGCTATCTTATTACTAAGGGACAACATGGCTGCATTTATGAGAAATTATGTTCACACAGGTAAATTGTTTCAATAACACACAATTAAAGAAATGTTTGAATATGTCCCAACAGGGAACTATGGGACCCTCAAATCGATACAGTCTGTGATATGAAATAGGCTTTACAGCCTCATACAGGGGAAGCCATGCTATTTTGCCAATATCTATTTCTTATGTGCTCTATCAAAAATAATTATACCTTAAAGTGTATCCGTAAAGTTACTTGGCAAAAAATAGTGTTAGCACAGCTGGAGAGAGCCTTTGACAACAATTCCAACGATAGCTATAGTATGCTTCTGACTTCCTATCCTGAGATATAGTCTCATATATCTATCTGTCCTATCTGTAAAATCCTCTCAGCTTCTCCTGAAGTGGGCAGGCACTTCCTGGTTGTGACATCAGCTAAGGGCAGTGAGGGCAGAGCACTGAGGGCATTCACGTGAAAGTGCACAGGCAGCGCAGTCAATTAGGACACAGAATCAGCGTTACTGCTTGTACTAAGATCTAGTGCAGAGCAAAACAGAGGAGACACAGAACTGACAGCACATAACTAGAGCTCTCTGTCATAGTAAGAAATGATCATACAGTAATCTAATACAAAACAAAGAAAAATATGTACTAACACATGTTTCACTGCACTATAAAACACCTACATATGAATAAAAAAAAGAGAACACGTGGCAACATCCCAGTATGTGTACATATATCTGATCTAATGCCATTCATTAGAATTGATGGCCGCCTGAGCTCTATTTTTATTTGTGCATGCATTCAAACTTCCACACATACACAATTCTACTGCATTCAACTTTTCAAACATGCCCAGCACTGCTACATACCATTCTTGGAGCCAGTATAAATAGACTTCCTCCTTGTAATTGGATGACCTAAAGCATGTGATCAGTGAAGGTCCTAGAGTTGTACATGCTGCTAGCAATAGGGAGGACTGATATTCTACTGCACCCAGCAGTTACAGATCGTATCCTAGTGCCACTGCAAACCTATACTCTCTCCAAAGCACAGATACGGATTCTCATGGCAACCAATATAATCAAAGTGTGTCAGAGCAGCCAGGAGGACAAGGTAAAACCCTTGCTAGCAGGCAAACGGTCGCCGATAGCTAATGAGAGTGAATTAGAAAATTGCTTATATTAGATTAGTGTCGAGTTAGGCAAATGTTTTTATACTTTACAGTTATTCTTTAGCCCCCATTGCGCTCTACGCAATACATGTGTGGGGGCTGATCTCTCTTCATACAGAGGTGTGGATTGCTGAATATTGCAGCAAACACCCAATGCTAATACCGCTAGCACCGTAGTATTAGAGTTAAAGTACCTTAAAGGTACCCTAAAAATTTTTTTTTTAAAAGTTGAAAAAATAATTAAAAATGTCAAGTCACCCCTTTTCCCTAGAACTGATATAAAACATAATAAAAAGTAAAAACATGTTAAGTATCACTGCATCTAAAAATGCCTGATCTATCAAAATCTAAAAACGGTTATTGCCGTAGGTGCACCCTATAATGGAAAATAGCGCCCAAATGTCTGAAACGCTACTTTCACACCATTTTACATCACATAAAAAATGTGAAAAAGTTGCGTTTTTTTCATATTTGATATTTATTTCCAGCTTCCCACTACACGGCATGGAATAATAAATGTCACTGAGAAGTAAAATTTGTTACGCAGAGAATAAGCCCTCACTTAGCTCTGTACACGGAAAAATGAAAAAGATATGGATTTTTGAAGGTGGAGGCTGAAAAATTTATGAAAAAACTCTGTATCCTTAAGGGGTTAAGGTGATATATCCTGAGTATACAAGTATCAATTCACTGTGCATTTGAAATAGATGCCCTGGTTAAATATTTATGAAGGATGAACCCTTAGATCTATTTTGCTGGTGGATGCAAAGAACCCCAGTCTGCCACTAGTGGTCTGTCACGTGATTATGTTGTTGAAGTAAAATGAAGAAGAGGTGGACGACAGGGAACATACATCTTTTAAAGAAATGTGGCTAAATTTATGTATATTTAGAAACAGGTATTCTTGGAAAGTCACACATGCAGTTATAATCAACATTCATAGAAAAGATCAGACCAACATTAGGCCCTTACTTTTATCTATTTACATTTTGCTTTACATTTCTGGTGATTCTTTCACTGACATTTCATCACATTACTTACCAAGATCAAATACCTAGACCTGTAATGTAAAGTGCCGAATATCCCCAGGATGACAGCCATAATGTGCAGGAAATTGGCTAATATTGGAGCCCATTGGTATCCAAGGAAGTCAAATATTTGCCTCTGTAGAGCGGCTGCCTGTCAGAATTTAACAGAAAAATCTATAAGGTAAATGGCCAGTCTTTTACAGTAGTAAAGTGGTCAAACTTTATGATATGATGGAACAAAGTGACCTAATGATGATTCACAACTTAGCACTGCATTCAATATTTATAGGGCCCTTTCCCTGGCTTTAAAAATGCTACTGAATGGGAACACATATATGGACTAAAGAGCTAGTAGATTATGCAGCAAAGTCAGAGGGAACAACAGGGTTAAAACAATACTATCAATAATATTGAAAAAGCATAAGGTAATTAAAAAGCTTTTAACCTCAGAAGCTTGCAGTTTTAATTGGATTATTGAACAGAAAAGCAACATATAATAAAGCAGCAAAAGGCACTCTTACATTTGCTCACAGACACATACAGGGGTCAAGAAAGTAACCATCTCCTTATAATTATATCCCTTTTCCTAAATACACTTAAATGCACCTAAAATTAGTTTCACATAACATGTGACTTTGTGACACCACAACAATGTTACTTTCTGAATTATGTTGAATTTGAAAGACAATAGTCTTTGATTATAAAATAAATATTTTGGATGGGGTTATGTTTAAGGGGTAATCTCATCAAGACATGTGTATACCATTACTATGTCTGTTAGGTAAGGGTTAGATTAACGGTGGTGGAGGCCCCTGGGCGCAAACTTGTGGGGAGCAACCCACAATTTTTTTTAGTAGAGTAAATGTTGCTAGTTATAAATATATACAGCCCTCCAGTAATAAATATATACAGCCCCCAATCACAGTTCAACTCCACTTAATGGCTATTGAGGAAAGTGGAGAAATTATCTTTATAAATGCATCCTCCTGCAAAAAAAAAGTCTAATGATTGTGTGTGGAAGAACTCGAGTGGCCTGAATAGTGACCTGCTTTCAACCATCTTGAATGCCTTTGAATGAAAGGGCTCAATTCCCACATATACAAACTAGAAAGTCATTGGAGAAAAGTGGTCGCTGGTATAAAACCAGAATTCCATATTATCACCAACGGTTTTGAGATTGTTTTACACATACGCTAAAGTTGCTGGCTAACCATGAATGAAATAAATAACAATGCAAATGAGCAGAGCACAGAACTGAAATATCATCTAGCAAAAATTAAAGAGGCCCTCTCACTTGTACAAAGGGCACTGGGAGCTCCTAGTGCTACAACAGATGTAGCACTGGTAGCGTTATGGGAAACTTCTGAAAACGCTAGCAGTCACTGCCCAATGAACAATAGAAATGCCGGACTGTGTTGTAAGCGGTCTGGCGTATTCATGAGGGGGCGTTCCGAGGCGCTGCTTCTTCCCCGGACCGCCCCTCCCACTCCATAGGCAAGCGGTGACTGCCGGGCTTCATGTGATAGTCACCGCCCCTTATCCCGTTTACAGCGCGGCAAGGCATTTCTATTGTACATCAGGAAAGTGTCTGCTAGTGTTATCAGAGGTTTCCGATAACGCTAGCAGTGTAACACTGCTACTTCTGTTGTAGCACTAGGATCTGCTTACTTCAGTTTAAACTACATTAGTAGTATAAACATGGCAAGTCATGCTGGAGTCCCAAAGTGGGATGGGACACCTATGTTATAGATAACAATGTATAACATGCACACTTCACAAGCCACATTGTCAGAGAAGCAGATGCAATTTATTTTTGAGGGTTCTACACTCTTGGTATTGACCCTTTCTGCACCCTGTAATCTCCTTGCTCTTCTCCTTACTGTAAATTGGAGACAAGTAGTGTTTGAGATTGAAGTGAGTGTAGATGAGGAAACTCACTGGACTGAAAAATGAAAGAAGCTGCGAATTGTACAGACAGAGAAATGAGACACATGGAATTGGGAGAAATACAGACCTGTTGGAAGTGCAACAGGCAGAATCTATCATTCTAAACATTTCAAAATGCATGGGAGAATATAGAGAATAGTATCTAAATATTAATTAGTAACAGCATTGATTAAAGCAGAATGATCCCAGCTACATACACTTATTAAGATAGATGTGTCTCAGTACACTCTCTCATTGGCAATATGTTAATGCCCTTGTGATAAGTAAATCATGTGTTGAGCTTGTCCATAAAAGCCAATCTGTGCACACGGAGCTTCAAGGAACACTCTGTGTAGTGCAGCTCCTAAAAGGGTTTTTTTTCTCTTCCTTGAATATTTAAGATATGTCTCTACCCTCAGGTCCTGCTCTACAGTGACACAATTTGCATGGATCATTGTAGAGAATAGAGGAAGATTGGGCTTCAGCCTCAGCTACTAATGAGACAGGAGGGATATTTTCAGACTATCAATGGCTTCAACTTGCATTGAAGCTAAGTTGTAGTTACTGGCAATAAGGTTACGATTAGACTGTTCAGCCATGACGCGATTGAGATTCATTGATGGCCACATCAATTAAGGAATTGTGATGATAATTCATAACAAAATTATTATTTAATAACAGTTAAACAAAGGCAAATCAGCCAATAGGTGAAGTAAAGTTAGAAACGTTATCTAACATTTCTAGCAAGCTATACCACATTTATTATCCAGTTTAAAGGGGTGTTCCCACAAAGACAAGTTTCTGATATGTACTAAGGATAACAAAATAACACATTCTCTAATTCACTGTTACTGTACAGGTATTTACACAATCTGGGGACTGTGCGGCACGCGATGTGGCACAATTGTGCTGGCTTTCATGTGATGTGGGCCGTCGGACCGTCTGACTGATTCGGACTGAGCATGGGATTTAATATTGGAATTGTGTTGCAAGCAATGCACCTAGATACACCGGGAAGAAGAAGGTGAACTCCTGTGGACCCGAGGGGGAAAGAAACAGATGCAGGATATCGGGCGCACAATCTTTGGGAATTGCGGCACAATGCATTGGAGTTGAACAACACAAATCGGGGAACACGCCAGGTACGGGTAAGTAAATGTCCCCCATAGTATGTACATAATATGCCTGATAGATAACAATAATGACACTGTGACAATCCAGACTAAGTAGCCATATATATATATATATATATATATATATATATATATATATATATATATATATATTTAAACAACCACATATACAAAAAGTGCTTAGGGCATATAACAACTATCAATAATACCAACCAGGCTTCATGTTAGAATGAGGACCAGGGTGACCATGCCACCACGGAACCCCAGGTCACCCCTGGTCTTTATTCTAACATGAATAACATAATTTTGGAAGTCAGCTTTATTCATGAGAGGGCTGGCTGACACTCCATCACCACGCCCCAGTAAGAGTAGCCAGCAGCAGCTGCCGGCTCTCCGCAATGCGGCCGCGCCATGCTTATTGACAGCACCGGCCGAATATATATAACATTCGGCCGGTGCTGTCAATAAGCACGCCGTGTTTATTAGTTGTGGATTATTTTAATACTAATTTTGAAGTGGTTTGCCCATTTATTTCAGTTTTCTGTAGTTTTCTATGGCTTTTTATAGTGGAATAAGGATTCATCCTATATCCAAATGTCTTGCTGAGAAGCAATGAAAGTTGATGTTAGTAACATTGTGCCATGCAGGATTATCTTGGTGTTTCCACTGCTCACCAGTGATGCCTCTTGTAACTATATTAGCAGAATAAAATTAAAATAAAAAGTGGGTGATTGTCTTTCCCGCATACACTCACTTTACACAGTCTCTATGTCAGCAACTAACAAAGAGCCATTTGCGCCTCCCATGTCAGCAGGGGAGAAGAAGACTTTAAAATGATTATACCAGATTTAGGTGGACTTCAGTAGTATTTTACAAGCTGGGGCATGTGGATGGTAAATAAATCACATGTGCAGTAGTAGTTGATTTTCACAATAGGAAGGGGACTAAAAATGCCTAATTTTAATAACATTAAAAATCCTTCTGTAAAGAAATATGTGGAGTTTATTCAGAAGTACATATACCCATGTGTTATCTGCCAGCTGCTCCCATAAAGGAATTAGGCATATCCTGCAAAGCCCCAGTTTTTTGTGAAGACCTCATTACACATATGTGGCTCTGTATTACACGAAGGTAAATGTTTGTAGAAGAATAATGGGTCATTAAAAAAGCTTCTACAAGTAGACTTCACTTTCATAAAAAGAGAAATTAGCATATATTGAGGCCCACTGTTTATTTCCAGGGTCACACATGAAAAGCATATGGAATGTAGGAGGGCAAAGGGTAAAGGTCAGAGACAGACTAGTGATGTCAGTATTCAGCAGCATGAGAATTCCCAGAACAACTCAGTCAACCAGCCCTGCATGATGAATATTTTATACATGGTTAAAGGGGAAGTCAGACAAAATCCTTGAAAAATAAATTTCAGATATTCATTGTCAGTATTCAGTGAAGCATAATCATCAGGGTGGAGATGCGTGAAATACTGAAGATTCAGTCCATTGTATGTACATTGGTATGATTATATTGTCTAATAATTTGGACATTATCATCATTTATGTTCTGCACTGGTTCTTCTACAATTTGGACTGTGGGGGAGATTTATCATATGATGAAATCCCTGCCCCTCCAGCACCACCAGATATATAAAGAGACTTAAGCCTCCCCTCTATATAGAGCGGAGTGGCTACAAAGCAAATATTAAGTTGTGAAAGTCCGCTACCTGCAGCGAGTGCGCAAGAACCCCCGTGCCGGGCCAGTCCGTGGCCAGCTGCGCCCGACGTCACACCCCTCCCGCCCCCCCCCCCCCCCCCTTGGTGTCAAGGGGATAATAATCGCAATGCCAGGCATTTCATAAAGGCATTGTGATTATTTCAGGGCTTCTACACAATATTACACTTCTCATCGGGGGAAGAGATTATGACAATACTACCTCAACACAATAAGGTAAAGTGAGAGGAAGAGAGCAGGATACAGACCACAGAAGGACATGGTAAAAAGGACTCCGTTAATACATTATACATAGGAGTCTTGAGGCCACCCCTTTGGCTGATATGATCAGCTGTATTGACTATGTACAAAGGTTTCTGCCTTTCTTTCCTCAGATGAGTGGCGAGGTTACAGACAGTTACAGATCCTAAAAGATTTAATTTCTCCTACTGAACAAACATTAGTTCCAGACTCAACCTCAGATGAAATAACTTCCATAAATATAATAAGGTCCAGCGAATATACTTTCAGTGCAGAAACTACAAAGGTTTAAACAACAGTGTCATAAAGCTAGAAAATAATGATTGCTCTGGTTGGAAAGAGATGTAATGACCTTGTAATGACTTGTTCATTGCAGTCATATGTAGGTCAGAGGTCATTTCTAGATGTTGAAGGTCAAATCTCATGTCTCTTATAGGCCTCTGTAACTAGCCTAACGCTTACATATGAAATCACTACTAAAATACCCATATGCATGCACACTTAAAATGGCCAAGCATGTTATTTTTTAACAGTAGGGAGAGGGAAATAAGAAACTGTCAGCTCACAGAGGAGCAAAGCATTGTGGATGTTATAATCCAACATGCCCGATCCCTCTTTCTTCCTCAGTGGCATTATCACATGGTAATAGATAAAATGTTAATGTTAATGTTTCATAGCATTTGATTAAAGGCATTGGCCACTTTTCAATAAATGTGTTCCATTAGACATGTCTCTGCATGTGTGTGTTCCTGTGTCTTTCTCCCCTTTGAGAACTTCAGCTTTTCCCTGTTATCACCATGATGAACTTTGTGTATATATACAGAACTTCCTGTTTCTCATTCCTTCATTCCACCCTATTTGTGTCACCCACTGTGCCTCTTTCTCTCATAGTCCATCCTCACTGAAAGACACAGGGGGGCGTAGCAGGATGGGAGGGGGGAGCAGGATGAATCATAATCTCCTGCTGAAGGCCCCTTCTAATCATCAGTGCTCTTATATGTAAACAAAAATCCGCAGAGAGTCTGCGTGCAGCACTAAAGTAAGTAGCTGGAATGCTGAATCACTTAAAGAAGATGGAGGGTGTGTTTATACGTGGCGTTAAGAGGCATGTGTTAAAAACACATGCGTTTTCATGTTACTCTGCTTTAAAGCAGCCAAATGCAGAGTAACATGAAAAAAAAAGCAAGCGCTTTTTGGGTCTAAAACGTATGCATCACAACAACATGTGTAAACGCACCCTTAGGGTTTATCCACTGGGCAGTAAAGGAACATAGCAAACCCCTTTAAGAATTAAACAAAAAATCCAAATTTGCCTTGGTGAATAGGACATACACAGCCTGATATTGGTCAATCATCGACTTGATTATATCTTAACCATGGGATCTATTTGAAGTAAACTTTGGGGGACATTTATCACACGTACAAGCCCTGAAATAATCGCAATTACCGATGAGCCACCAGTAATTTGCGACTATTTCCTCATTTAAACCCCTGCCACAGCAAGGAGGGAAGGGAAGGGGTCGCAGCCTGCGGCGGATTGCGCACTTGCTACAGCCTGCAATCTTTTACAGCTGAAAGATCGCTGGCTGTGACAGAATCATACCCAGAAAGGCCCTGCTGAATACATCAGGAGGTCTGAGCCTCATGATCTATCTGGTGGCACAAGAGGGACAGGACTGCATCATATGCTGGTGCACATGCACCGGGGTATGATAAATGTATCCTATAGATTGTAGTTTAATCTTGGGAAATAAAAGGTGATAATTCCATGCCAATTTGGCAATATGGTATGTAATTGTGCTGGGATGCATGCTCTCTCTCCCCCTCTAATTACCAGCCACAAATACAGACCAAGCAGCAAGTAGAGTGGCAACAGAACTCAGATTCAGCAGTGTTAGCCCTTAAGATGCCATGGCATCTGTGTTCGAGTGGTTGAGGCTGTGTTCACATGCTCCATCTAGCTTGTGCTTCAAAACGCAATTCAAACAGAACTGGGAGGGGCTTGGCCTGATCGCATATGCATATAAACAGATATGATATCATATGCTACCATACATACATGATATACTACCTGATGATAGTATATTGAAGTCTGCTAGGGAAAATAAATATAATTTAATGGGGTTATACACTTTCAGCAAATAATCAAACCATAAAAAACATAAAAAAGAAACAGGGAATCCAGATGGAAACTAGACATATACCAAAAGGAAAATCTTTTGGCATTCTTTTTCTTAAATTTCTTAATGTATGCTACCAAATAAATTGAGATAAATATAATACAGTATAACACTACTTATCATCTTTGGACCAACATAGTGCACCATTAGATAGTGTCTGTCTTGACAGTTTGTCAACACAGCTGCTTCCTTATCTCATTACTGACATTGTGCGCTATATATACTGAAAAATACACACAGTTTTTAATATAAAAGAGGGCCTTAGATTAATTAATCATTGTATTTACAGTTGTAACATAAAGTTGAAAAAAATGCAGGTCAATCAAGGCCAACTTATAATACTGAAGTGTTGATCTAAAAGGAAGCAAACAAAAGGATGGATGTCATTTGGTCCATAGTTCAGACAAAAAAGACTTCCTGGCTTAAAATATGTCAGGCAAAATAAATCCCTGGATGAACTATCATCAGTCATCTAATTCCAAAAACTTGTACAGATGGTTCAGAGTGATAACTTGAAGAAATGCAGAGGCCCAGAACAAGGAATCTTCGGTGAACCATAAGCTGTTTCTTGAATAAGACATAATGGTAAAGACCTGGTACAGATTTACATTGGAGCCTCAACACAATTAGTTAAGTAACAAATTAAATTAATAAATATCTCTCAATGTCATAAATACATTTCTCTATATGCTGCAACATCTATAATTCTTTCTCTATAAACATATACCGTTTATACTCAAGTACAAGCCGAGTTTTCCTTCACAAAAACCTCTCTACTCACCTTTCCGACGCCCCCCGCAGGTCCTCTTCTGTCTTTTGAAGCTTCGGCTCTGTTTCCGAGTCCCTGCGCTCTGCGTCGCACACACCATGACATCAGCCCCTTGCCGACATCTTAGTGTGTATGCGGCCATGGGCCAGGTTAATGAAGACCATGCACCAGTTTTGATTAATCTGGCGCACTCTGCAATCTCCACAGACAAATTGCACATAGTACAGATTGCACAGGTTTTGATAAATGTGGCCCAGTGTATGTAATGTAGCTCCATAACCATAAATAAATGGTTACATACAAAGCCTAATGTGTTTGTAGACTAAAATCAACCCTTACACTTTTTTCCTGTTGTGGTCCTCATATTTTCAGAAGTGCTCTATTGACATCATAAAGAGTATCTGTCCATCAGTTCAATGATTCCACCTTTCACTCCCTCTGACTTGTGCTTAGAAAGTGCACTCATTATGGCAGCAAACAGCTGGCATTTTAAAATAATTTGAGGGACATTCAGGCCTAGATTTACCATATCTATGTTCTGTATGTCTCCAACCCCCAAAAGTCACCATCCATTTGAGAAAAATAAGCCTGGTTCACAAAAATAATTTTTGCCACAACAGAAAATGTATCTGCAACAATATTATCCTTTCAGCTAAAGCAGTTCACTAACATTATTCGCTATAGAAGGGAACCATATGTAGCAGAACTTTTTGTAACAATGTTTACACTTGAGAAAAATACCCAAATATATATGGTTGACCCAAACCGTCACATGATCAGGATGTCCATCTCACTGAAAAAGTAATGCTTCAGATTGGAGGAGCAAACTGCAGCCACCATTCTGGACCTTGGACAAACTGTAAATTCCTATTTCTAATTGGCAAATGTGTCCTTATGCATGGTAATGTAATAAATAATAATAAACTGCACATACAAAGTATTTAAAAAATAACAAGTTTAGAAATGAAGTTTGTACAGTGTATAGAATGGAAGGGGGTTCTACTTGATGAAAAAACATACAATTTATATATATATACCACTACATGTAACTTATCATGAATACACAACCAAATGTTAACATAAATTAGAAGGTTTCTGTCTAGAATATTATTACTGTGATATATTAATAGTTAAATACATAAAATCAACTGTGTTAGGTAAATACAAGTCAATGCTGAAGCTCCAGTTGACACATTACAGTATACTTACAGTATAAATCACATACATATAAATGCTACACAGTGAGAAGACAGAAGTATTATCATATTTACAAATGCATCGTGTTACACGTGACAATGGTATTCATGTGCATTCAGAACGTAAGTATATTTGGAAAGTGTCTCAAATCATCTTAATAATAATTACCTAGGTGTTTATAATGCAAATGTGCATAATGATTTACAGTGAGACTCTGCCTGTACAGTATAAATAAGAAGTGCCTGCAATGTTGTATTGGAAAAATCTATATAACAGGATGATGTGAAGTCATTTGGATGAGATAATTAGTGCATATTCTGGAATGATGTCTTAATATAATGAATGCTTCCCAGAATCCCATCAAATCGTTATTGTTTTAACTCACCAACTGCAGGCAGCAGATCCCCACCAAGGTACATCTCCCAGTGCATTTGCCCATAGTGGACAGCTTGTGATCCTACAAAGAGCAGGCTTTGGTGTAGACAATCCTGATCAGATAAGGTAATTTTACAAATGTCAGCTCCTCAGCCTAGGATATTCTGCATTTTCCCTGTAATGAAAAGGCCCGATGGCTTACAGGACCATGTTTAGCAATGCCACCCTACAAATCTACATGCTATATAGGAAAGGAGGAGCAATCAACCTTATGTCCTCTTTGTGTTGGTCTATTGTG
Source organism: Engystomops pustulosus (assembly GCA_019512145.1). NCBI lineage: Eukaryota > Metazoa > Chordata > Amphibia > Anura > Leptodactylidae > Engystomops > Engystomops pustulosus. Next base: position 150,718,800 of record CM033642.1, read on the forward strand.
TGTTTTGTGTATGAGGGGGGAGGATAGGAGTGGCAGTCAGAGAGAACAAGCCACACACCCACCCACCCTAGAAGGATTCACCCTCCCCTCCTCTTGGATAGTAGGGAACATGCTATTCACTCCTTCCTGGCCAGTCTCTGGGTGTGGAAGGGGGAGGAGGTAAACGACAGCCAGAGAGGGGGGTGCAGACCAGAAAACACCATTTGCTGCCACCCCCCTTTTTTAATACCCACCAGAGAACGAATGCCAGCTGCAAAAGCTCTTTTGTTACATTGCAGAAGAAAAGCGTATCCAATCAGTGTATTGAGTGTAGCATGCATAGAGCATAAGTACTGGTCCTCTACCCATCTCCTTTATCCCAAATTCACATCAGCATTACAACTGATGAGCCGATCTCTAAGCATAAGATATATCCATGAATGGCTTTGTTCTGTACAATAGAAGTGGCTCAGTAACCCCTGACCTTTTTCACAAGGCTATTTCTGTAATCTATTAAGGTCAGTTTAGTCTATTATTCTCTCTTACTACATACAGCAGAAAGAATGGGTCGTTTTTTCAGTTTTCTTTTCAGACGGGGACCTTCTTCTTGCCCTTTTTTCACCTTTAACCAGTTCTATGTCTATACCGACAGTTAACCAGGCCTGTTATATACACAGTCCTGCGCTGGCTTTTATTTCTTATTAGATTTACAAGATCAAATTGAACACACAACATTGTTCCAGAATTATTGCAGCATGTATCTATAGGGTCCCACCAGAGGATCTTATTGTGGGCTCAGGCTATAATATAATAATCTCCAACAAAAGATAGCAATATGTCAAGGCTAACAGAGTCTAGAAGATGGACCCCATAGCTATTTTATCTGATGCGCTTAAGGAACACCGTTTATTTATGCATCAACAATCTAACGATCTAAACCTTGTAAAGTAGCTGTCACTTCTCCTGACATGTGTTGTAATAACATTCCTGGAGCATTCATTCATATAATTCTGCATGTGCCCTTTTTGCCATTTTTCCTCCTGAAATGTAAGGAATGGGCTAAATTGACACATAGATGCCACCATTCCCTTTACTGAAGAAGTATGTCCTTGCAGAATCTGGAACTGAACAGTGTGAAGATATATGCCCCCAAACTGTAACGGGCAGTTGCCATCCATTTTCAGGAGGAATAACAGAGGGATAGTGCAAAATATAAACAGTACTTTATAGGGCAGTGGTGGGACTTTTACCAGGTGACTTTTACCTTTTGTCAGAATTCTGAATTATTTCAGTAGTTTATAATAGTTTATTTTACATCACTTGGCTCCTTACCAGCAGTATGTGGCGAGTCCCCTGTGTGTGCCTGTGTCAGTCATCTCTCCTCCACATTTATCCCAGGCATAGGAGGGAGATGGTGTGGAGGAAAGGAAGAATGCATGAGGAGACACAGGCACACGCAGGCCTCCTTTTGGAGTCACCACGTGATGCTCTCAGGGAGCCAGGTGATGGAAAATAAACTATTATAAACTACTGAAACCCTTTCGTGCACTAAGACGTAATAGTACATCCCTGCGGGAAGATACTTTCCGCACCTGGATGGTCTATTATGCCCTGCTTCTGGTACCATTAACAACAATTTCGTGGTCAAAGTCTTGACTGGGTTCTCATAGATTCAAACAAATTCTTTACAACAAAGGCCTATGCGGCCTCACTGGGACCCATTTGTCAGGAATAGGGTTAATAAAACTAACTTTAATTGATATGCATTAAAAAGAGTTTAAAGTGAATTGGCAACTTTGTTTCCACACTATCACCACTTCACTCTTATTCTCAACTAAGTGGATACAAATGAAAAAATAATAAATAACACACAACACACTTCAGCCACAAAGACTTGTGTTTAATAATAAACCTTCACTCTGGGCTCTACTGACTGTAGATTTTTTAAAAATTTCTGGTAGTGCTGCCCATACCAATTTTTTCCTTTTTTTCTCTTTTTAATGCATATCAATTAAAGTTAGTTTTATTAACCCTATTCCTGACAAATGGGTTCCAGTGAGGCCGCATAGGCCTTTGTTGTAAAGAATCTGCTTCTGGTACCGGCTCATGAACGGAGCTGGCACCAGAAGCAGCGGCTGTCAGCTGTATATTGCAGCTAACACTGCACTCTTACAGTCGCGATCTGAGCCAGCTCTGATCGTGAGAGTGTTAAACCCTTACATGCCATGGCCAAGCATGACCGCAGCGTGTAAGCATCTTCCATGTAGGGATCAGATCCCTTGTGCCACTAAGCGGGGGATCTGATCCTCTTCTGGGCAGTCCCGATGTCTGCCAAGTGCCCCGGGGCTGCCTGATCTCTTCTGCAGTCTAATCCCTTTCATGAGCATGCCAGACAGTTTACACTGCTCTACAATGTATTAGTATTGTAGAGCAGTAAATTGGAAGTGATGCAGCCATCAGAGCATCACTGGTTCAAGTTCAAGTTTGTATAAATAGAAAAAGGTTAAAAAAAATAACTTAAACATCAAAACATTAAAATAAATAAAAATAAAAGCCCCTAAAATGTCACTTTCCATACAAACATTTAATAAGGTATATAAAGCACAAATACACAAAAAAACACATATTTGGTATCCCTAACAATCTTTATAATAATACAGACTTGGTCCTAGACCCGCACGGTAAACGCCTGAAAAAACCCCCCCAAAAAACTTTACGTTTAAATAATGTTACATACTCTAAAATAAAACAAAACCACTGCAGTGAACAATTCTTCTCCCAAAAAAAAGGCCTTAACCAGATTCGTCAGCCGAAAAATAAAAATGTTATGCATATGGTGATGCTAAAATTTGATTTTCTCCAAATTAGTTTTTATTCAGTAAAATGGAAATAAATACACAAAACCTCCACATATTTGATATTGATGCATCCATGACAATCTGTATCATAAAACAGAATTGTTACTGGACCCGCACAGTGCACCCCGTAAAAAAAAAAAAGATAATTTTTAATTAATTCTCTTTTAAAAAAAAGTGTGCTAAAAAAAGTGTGCTATAAAACTTGCTTCAAAATTAATGTAAAAAGAATAATGCTTCTCACAATTTGTCAGCCAAAAAATAAAAGTTATGTATTTGACGGTGATACTAAAATTAACAACATTTTCTCCAATTTAGTGTTTATGCAGTAAAATTGGGGGAAAAAAATAAATCTATATAAATGAAGTATTTTCAGAATCATATAAATAAAATAATATAATAATGTATATTATTTTTATGGTATGGTGAACGGCCAAAAAAAACCAAAACAATAAATATTTTACCAAAAATTGATGATTTTCTCCACCAATAAAGAGTTAATAAAATCCTATCAATTAGCTATAGATGCCCCAATATTATGTACCAGAAAAGTGCATCTCATATGGCAAAAAAATAAACCCCTATATGTCCACATTAAAAAAAGAACAAAATTATGGATTGTACAATTTGACAATACAAATCTGCTCTGGAGGGAGCCTCCTTCCATTCTATGCCCATCCGTACGCCCATACACCAGTTTACCACCACATATAGGGTATGGGTATACTCAGGAGAAATTGGGCATCAAACTTGCAGAGCTTTTTGTAATTTTATCTATTTGTATCTAACAATGTCTCACCATAACAGCATTATCATGCTGGCCACTGTCAAAACCAAACATATCATGAGAATGCTGTAGTGACACTGATGCAGAAACATATCTTGTTTAATCCCTGAACTAAGTGGTTTTACTCAAAAAATATTTTGAAATTCAGAATCTTGGAAAAGCTGGGTTCCCTGGCTGCCATACAGAAACACATTACTTCAGGAGCTGCATGAACTGTCCAGACAGGACTAATCAACCTGAGTTGGATCACTCATACACAGCAGCTGGGGGACGGTGCAGCAATTGTCTACTTCTGCCTTTCAGGGACAACACAGTGATGACCTATTCTCAGCTTATACTGGGCAGGACAAGGCTGAAGCAGTGCATAATTAGGGCAAGAGGAGAAGTGCTGGAGCAGTCCCAGGAGCAACTTAAACAAGATATGTTTCTGCATCAGTGTAGCTACAGCATTCTTAAGTTATGTTTGATTTACAATGCATAAAAACAAATGGTAGATTTGTTAGACAAGCTGGGGGGTATACCAATTAAAAGAATTAGGATGAGGATCATGGCTTGATAAATACGGTTTTTCATAATCTTTCCTACAAAATAGAAAAGTTAGTGGCCAGTGGCTATTTGAATTTGGCTTATGTTATTGTGATCATAAATATCATCACTGTACACTTCACAGTAGAAACTTTCAGCTGGCTATATAATAATAATAATAATAATAATTCTGGATAAGATAGTAAGATAAGATAATCCTTTATTAGTCCCACAGTGGGGAAATTCCCAACATTACACAGCACAGCAAATTCCCAACATTACCAGTAGTCATGAGTAAGAGCACGTTGTGCTAGAAACGCGTTGATGTTCTTATCCTGTGTACCTGTTATATGCTGCTGGATGCCATGTAATGAAAAATAAAGGCGGTTTTATCCCTCACAACAAGCTGGATCCGTAAAGTACACTTGTGGCCAAGTTGGATCCATGCTAAAAGGAAGTTGTTACCGCTAAACCGAGGTGTGCTGGAGACATTCTTATTTTGTGTTATCGTAGCCTTCTCTGACCCTTCCTGTGAAGTGCATTAATGTTCTCTGCCCACTCCAGTTTATTGTTGAGGAAGACACCCAAGTACTTATAGGACTTCACCGCCTAAATGTCCGTCCCCTGCAGGGGTGTACCAAGCCTGTCTGCTGCCTGAGGCGAGACATAGAGAGACGCCCCCCACCCCTCCCCCCCGTGCACATATATGTAATATATCATGGAGTGTCAGGACCAGATCCTTCATATTGGTTTGGTGTGAAAATAAAGCAATGCAAAATGCATACACCTCACCACCATGTAGTATAAAATGCACACAGCGTGCCACCATATAGTATAAGATAGATAAAGCATACCACCATGTAGTACAAAATGCATACAGAGTACCGCCATGTAGTATAAAATACATACAGCGTACCGCCATGTAGTATAAAATGCATACAGAGTACCGCCATGTAGTCTAAAATACATACAGAGTACCGCCATGTAGTCTAAAATACATACAGCGTGCCGCAATGCAGTATAAAATACATACAAAGTACCGCCATGTAGTATAAAATACATACAGCGTACCGCCATATAGTATAAAATGCATACAGAGTACCGCCATGTAGTATAAATGCATACAGCATACAGCCATGTAGTATAAAATGCATACAGAGTACCACCATGTAGTATAAAATACATACAGCCTACAGTCATGTAGTATAAAATGCATACAGCAGATTGCCCTGTAGTATAAAATGCATACAGCGTACCGCCATGTAGTATAAAATGCATACAGTGTACCACTATATAGTACAAAATAGAAGCTCTTATAAATATCACAAATACAGCATATATATACAGCATATATGTACACATATACAAACAGTAGATACACCATATACACACACTGTACATACAGCAAATATACACACATACTATATATACACACACACATACTGTTTATACACACACACACATACTATATATATATATACACACACACACACATACACACACACATATATATATATATATACACACATATATATACATTTATACATATACACACATAAATATAAACACACACATATATACATACACACATATATGCATACATAAGATAACCTTACCTTCCTTTCAGGGTCTTGGTAAGTTTGGTCTTCTCCTGCGGCGGTAGGGAGGTGGGGGGACGGCTGGCCAGGGAGCGCGTTGTTAGGGACGGGGGGCGGACGTTCCAGGAGCGGGGCGGGACGGTCCGGGAGCAGGGGTGGATTATGGTTGGGCTGGGAACGGGGTTGGACTGGGAACGGGGGTGGGTTGTGGTTGGGCTGGGAGCGGGGGTGGGTTGTGGTCAGGCCGGGAGCGGGAGTGGGTTGTGGTCGGGCTGGGAGCCGGAGCCTTTGCCGGAAGACAGGAGCGAAGGTATGTGGGGAGTGGGAACAAGGTGCCGGCTGAAGCACTGAAACGCCAGGCGGGAGTTCGATGCCAGAGAGCGAGGGGGCGGACGCACGCTGCTGGCGCGGAGCATGATGCATCAATCCACAAATTCCCAGATTAAATCTTTGTACTCCCTGTCGTTCTCGCCGGTAATGAGGCCTAATATAGCAGAGTCATCAGAGAACTTCTGAAGGTATATAATTTTTGTCCACATTGTCGAAAAGCAGCACCTAAAACATAATGGGACATTGAACATAATGGAGCATTAAAACATAATGTAAATGACCTTCTAGAAATACAATGTTTTTACCCCTACCTTTAACTTAAAACCAAGGATGACTGAAAATATCCCCTTCCCTTCCCCACAGCTGTGCCTGTGTGTTGTCTCCTCCCCACCACCCCAGTATGACCTGTTGTCTCCCTTCTGTTAACCTGGACTTTGAGCCCTCCCAACCTGCCCCTAAGATCTTCGTGAAAATACCATTGGGTATATTGGAAAGGAGTTATTAGGCCCACAATTTCCAGTCTACTGTAATAATTCATTATAAAGGTTTTCCATTTTTGGAAAAAAGGTGTTTGCTCCTTTTTGCTTATGGCGCGATGTATCTATACTATCTATACTGAAAAGATACTTTAGCTGTTCAATCAATTCTGGAACCGTGGGTGATGAGCTGTAGCCAGTGAGACAATATACACCGTTTGGCCACTAGCAGCACTACATGCGGAAACCTCAGTCGTTGTGGAATACTTCCCTCTGTCACTTTTCTTTCCTGTCCCCCCTCCTCTTCAACCTCCTCGCTTTGACTACCAATATCATGAAACAAGCACTCCTGGGGGTGTCCTGTGATATTTGTGTGCCAAAACCTATTGATGTACTCTACAACCTGTGGCCAATATCTTTGGATATCTGGGTGAGCCCTAATACCATGTCATAAATCAGGCAATACTGCCCCACATTTGGTACAGTCAGTTGTACGATCTGGTCTGGATGAGGAGGGGAGAATATCTAGGCTATATATTGCCTGATGCATCAAAAGCCTGATCAGAGAGTTCCTTTCTAACATCCCTCAACCTTTCTCTGCAAAAGTGCTTTGGCTTTTGCAGGGGCCCCATCCCCCAACTCCAACTGCGAACCCCCTTGTCCCTGCCAAGGTGATTCTGGATGTTTGGTTAATGGCATGTGTTTGGATAACATAAATGGTAAGCCATAGATACTCCTTACTCTTTTCCACATGATTATGGTATCCCTCAGTAGAACGGAGGACTTTGGCATCTTTGACCATCTAGTGTGTAGCAGGGGTATCAAGTCCCATGGAGCAGCTAGATCTCTTTCTAGATCCCAATTAGAAGAGGCCCTATGTCTGAATATGTCTGAGTAAACAGACTAGATTGTATCCCATCATGTTTGGAAAGTTTAATCCACCCTCCACCCTTGGGAACAGGAGCTTCTGAAGGGCTTTTCTTGCTTTACCCCCTCTCCAAATAAATTGTGTGAATGCCCTATTAAGTCTAGTGACGTCATTGTGTTGTAATAGCAACGGTAGTGTTGCAGCTGATATAGGATTTTGGAGAAGCTCATCATTTTTATTAGATGGCATCTTCACAATAGCGATAATGGTAAGTTTCGCCACCTTTCCAACTCCACTATTATTTTACATATTAGGGGAGGGTAATTCAGTTTATAAAAAGATCCTGGGTGTCTACCTATTGTAATGGCTAAATACGTGATCTCATGGGCAGACACTTTAATCCCTAGGAAGCCCCTCCCAATCCCTAGGGTTGCCAGACTTTTTCAGCTCTAATACTTCACTCTTCCCCACTCTATATCCTGAGAATTCCCCAAACTCCCTTATAGTTGAGAACACTGCAGGAAGATGTCTTATAGGGTCTGATAAAAATAATATTACATCATCTGTGACCAACGCTATTTTCACCACTTCTTTTTTTATATGAATACCATCATATAGATCTGAGTCTTCAAAGGAGCGGGCCAATGGTTCTAGTGCAACATCAAAAAGAGGTGGTAAAAGAGGGCATACCTGGTGTGTTCCTTTTTGTAGTTGGAAAAGGTCCGATAAAAAGCCCTGTGTGCTGAGTTGTGCTGTGTTGTACTGTATACCCCCTTTAGATATGTGCTCACCAGGGTAGCCATCCTGCCCAGGAGATTTCCCCCCTGCTAACGACAATATCGTGCTCTTCACTTCATCCTCCGTTATGGCCATGTTTAGTTCTGCCCGCTGATGATCGCTTACAGAGGGTAACCTCACTTTACCAAGGAATTCCGTCCTCTTTCCCATCTCACAATGGCTTTCCTGATACAACCACTCATAAAAATCCTTGAAAAGGGAGTTAATCTCCTGGGGTTGCGTTTTAATCAGATCTAAGGGATCCCGTAAGGCCCCTATGTGCGGGACTTTTGCCAGTTTTGCTAAGAGCTTCCCCGCTTTATCTCCAGATTTGTGTAGTTTCCCATTCTGAGCGATAAAAACTCTCCTTCCGTTCTGCCCAGTTGTCAAATTCCCTTTTTGCTTGTACCCACCTCTCTTTTGCTGACTCCTGTCTGGGGGCAAATTGAGTATGTCTTATGGAGCTGTTGGCTTGCAACAAGGAATTTACATTGGGCTTGTTGGGCCTGTTTTTTAGCTTTCACATGTGAAATGATTTGCCTCTTGACCACCATTTTGGCCGCCACCCAATAAAGACCAGGATCATCAATGTGCTGTTCATGTGTAGAGCTAAATTTCTGCCACCACCCTTTAAGTAAGGACTGGAATCCCTCCTCCTTAGAGAGGAAACTTGGGTATCTCCATTTCACATGAGAGCCCATGGGGGGGCTGGGGGGTTATCTGTGTATGGTACCTCTACAGAGGAATGATCAGAGATAACCAAGTCTCCTAAATTCACCTCGATTACATGGCTACTCAATAAGGGAGAAGTTAGTACATAATCGATCCTCGATCATGTGCTGTGGGCATGCGAAAAATGAGTATACTCTCTACCCTCTGGGTGTCATAGTCTCCTTGAGTCTCCCAAGTTCATTTTCTCCAGAAATATGGACAGGACCCAATCCTCTGCATGTACAGGGACTACCAATGGACAATTTGTACTCTACCACATTATGGATGGCATTAAGATCTCCCCGCAATAGCATGCGCTGACGTGGATTCAAGGATATCTTCCTCTAGCTTTGTGTAGAAGGGGGGCAGATTTACCATTGGGACCATACATGTTGTATAGATCATATGCTTCTCCTAAATAGGAGAAGGTTAGACAAGACACCCAACCCTCCTGGTCAGGAACATGCAATAATACCTGTATGGGTAGATGTCTATTAATTAACGTTAGGACCCCTGCTTTCCTATTTCTGTCTGCCGATCCCAATACCCTCCCCAACCACATTTTGTGCATCCATTCAAAATCGTCCTCTTCCAGATGTGTCTCCTGCAGCATCACTATATCTGGGCGCAAACGCTTCAGATGGCGCAATGTTGCCATGCGCTTATTAGGAGAGCGCAGCCCTTTTACATTCCAAGTTATCAACTTAATTTGGGGTGTTTAAATAGGGGTTAAAATCAACTGTCATTCTTATTATTTTGTAAGGAGTTATGTGGGGTGATAACAATCCCAGACCCCAGGGGCATAGGGCAGACCAGGTATCCAGATCGGCATCAAGAGACAACACACAGGCACATCCCTCCCCCCTTCCCAACAAGAAAACTACACTCCCCATAAAGGAATAGTACCCTTATCCCCAACCATGTCAACATAAAATAATGGATCAGGGAAAGCCTTGTCCAATTGGTTGGTGTATGTGACTTCTCTTTTTTCTACCATGTGTATATTGCTTCTCCCTCCCTCACATTATAGTCGCAAATCGCCACATTCCATTTTCCCCTTTGGGGTATCATATCCATCCTCAGTAACATTAACCTTAGACCCTTTTAAGTAATGCTCCCCAGTTTTTCTGAGGTTGTCCCCTTCCCCTTTCTGTGAGTTACAAAACTGCAAAGACTTGGTTCAGCTTATCTGTCCTCAGTGTCCTCAAGTAGCTTGCCGAGATTTTTTCTGTCGTCGTCTGGATTCCCTCTGATCTTAAGGTGATGCTCATCTCTCCTCCTGCTGCGTTGTTGGTATTGCTGCGCCGCTTGCCTTTCTCTCTTGGTTATGTTGTCTCGGGCTCATCTCAGGTTGCGGGGTACATTTCAGAAAATACGTCAGTGCCATCTTTGCCTCTTCCATGGAGCGGAACACTTGAGCCTGACCATTCTCTGGGAACACCCTCAGCTGGAATTTAACTTTGTACTTGTACATTTCCAAGCACACTTCACTGTAGGCCCTGTGTTGTTGTGCCACCGCCAAAGAATAGTCCTCAAACATAAGTACCTGCCCGCCTTTATATTTCAGTGGGCTTCTACGCCTCCTGTAGGCCCTCAAAAGCTCAGTTTTGTCATTATAGTCCAGAAATCACATAATTACTTTTCTGGGCTTCTTCAAGCGGGAATCCGGAGTGTTGCCTTGTATGTCTGGATCAGGCCCAATACGGTGGATTCTTTCGATGTTCTAGTGCCAGTGCTTATGGTAGCTCTCATTCACACAGCACCCGCAAAGCATTCTGTTTGACAGACTCTGTGAGCCACACAAGGCGTAGGTTATTCCGCCTCCCACGGTTTTCATGGTCTTCAATACGGGACATAAGTATTGTGTTATCCTCCTGCACCTTTTCCAAGTCAGTCTGCAATGTTGCTCTGTCATCCTTCAACATAGCAGTCCTGTATTCTAGCTCCTTAAAGCGGGCATTATGCTGTTGTATCTCTTCCCCCAGTCTGTTAAAGGTGGCTTGTAGTGATAGTTTGAGCGTTTTCTGAACTTCAGAGGCTAAATGTCTGGCCACCTCCACCACTAGTTGTCTGTAATCAATGCCTGGAATGTCTATTGGTTAGGGAGATTCAGGAGCAGCTTTTTTGGGGCTCAGTGCCTCTTCTCTGCCATCTGTACTGACCTCCGCTCCTTCAGTGGCTTAATGCGCTGCTGCAGCTGTTGTGTAATTATTAGCGCTATACTTAGCAGGTCAGCGAGATGGCATAGCGAGAGCTCTGTTCCTCACCTCCTCACATTGCAGCGCCAGAATCTGGAACCTGGTTACTGATTGCATGCGTTTCCAGAGAAGTGCATATGCGATCAAACCAAGGCTTGCCTTACTCGCCCCTGGTACATGTGACCGCACCCTAAGCCTTTATTCAGATGGTCGTATTTATTTAGTATGTGGGCTGTGTTTCCCAGACCAAGCACTTTGCAGGGACATTAACGACCAGTATTATAGTCAGACTTTGTTTGGCCCGAAAAATACAGTATGGCTGACGTGATGATTTCCAACAAATAACAACAAATAAATATGGCTTTTTTAAGACCCAGCCTTTCTGTAAACACTGTTCATGATAGCACTAGCATTTCTGAGACAGGAAGTTAAGGCACACAGAGCAAAAACAGTTTGTCTTTTCCAGGTAGTGGGCTGACACTTTTTACTATGATAGTGTGAAGTATAAAAACTTGTTTCCTTACTAAGCTTTGGTTGACAATAAAAGAAATAAACTTTTCTACTTGCACAAGGAATAACCTATGTACAATTTCCAGCTAATAATACATGTCCTTTATTTTTGATGCACTTTTTGAAGCCCAAATCTAGGGGTGTATCATAAAGGAAGATAAAGTATTGATGCCAAATTGAATTTTATTTTAATGGTTTTGGTATTAAAAACTGCATAGAAATTCCTAAATGTGTGTCTTTTCCCTTCAACAAGTTTTTTTGTTAAATCCACTGAAGCAGCTCAACTGAAAATCCTCAATAAAAAGGGAGTGAATGGCGAGATTTGCATAACACAAGGTTACCAGAAAATAAATTTAACCCTGGATAACAGAGAGTCTATTTGTGAGCATCTCCCTCGTACCTGCCAGGTAAATTATTTATGGGCAAATACGGCTTGATTCACATCATATTTTCCCATCTCTGTACCAGGCAAGATAAATATTATATGAACAGAATAAGCTAAGCCCCCATTTTAACACTTAATAGCCCAAACTATAATTTGCTGCCACATTTTAAGCAGTAAGTTTGTTAGATAAGAGGCAGTATATCAAGGGTGCCTGTTATTTTCAATGGAGATAGAAGCTCAAGTTGCTTAAATCATCCCCAATGGCCCACAGGTGGTCCTTACCCCCAGTAATTGGAGCCACAGTCACCGGTGAAAACAAAAAAAAATTAAAAAAGAAAAGAAAAAATGTGTCCTCCAGGGATCTTAGGCAGTGAAGTCCAATAAGTACTTAGGTGTCTTCCTCAACAATAAACTGGAGTGGGCAGAGAACATAAGTGCACTTCACAGTAGGGGTCAGAGAAGGCTATACCTGCTGAGGAGGTTGAGGGCATTTGGAGTGGCGGGGGGCACTTCTGAAGACCTTCTACTCTGTAGTGGCATCAGCCATCTTCTTTGGTGTAGTCTGGTGGGGAAGCAGCATCTCAACTAGGGAGAGGAGCAGGCTGGACAAACTGATAAGGAAAGTCAGCTCTGTCCTCTTGACACAGTGCAGGTGGTAGCTGAGAGGAGGACACTGTGTAAGTTGAAATCTAATCTGGAGAATATCTCCCATCCCTTGCAAGAGACTGTATTGACATTAGGGAGCACCTTCAGTGACTGACTGCTTCACCCCAAGTGTGAAAGGGAGCATTATCAGAAGTCATTCCTCCCTGCTGCGATCAGGCTGTTCAACCAACAAGGCCCACACAGAAGTAACCTGTGCCCCCCACCTAACCAGTCCCTGCAGGTCCCATCCACAGAATGAATACCAAACTGCCGATCATGGCTTGTCTTTTTTTTTTTGTTCATTTATCTCTAAAATGATTTTTCTATCATTGTTTGTACTGTACTCTCTGTATTCTCTCTGCTGCTATAACGTTGGGAATTTATCATATCTTATTTAAAAAAAATTGCCATAGTTGCCCTGTTTGCCCCAGACTACAGATATTGTATATCAAAATGACCATCGCACACTTCGGAATTATTTTGAAAACTAAAAAAATATATATACTATACATTGCAAAAAAAATTTCTCCAGTTTTTTTAACTTTAACCCTCCTCCAAAAAATGAAAAAAGGTCCTTTTTCACAAATGCAGCTAATAACAGGTTCCCATAGTGCCCTATTAACTAACTTACACATTTATTTTAGCTAAAAATAGTTTCTCTTACATCACCATAAATAAACTTACATTACCTGGCATACGAGGGTGCATGCCCTGGTCAGCCGACCCCTCCCGCCTACACCTCCCCATGATTCTTCCCAGAATGTCATTTGACCAGGGTAATGTTAATGAAGGACTTTTACCCAGTTACTTTTGCAACTGAGGCATGCTGTGATTTCATGTGATGAGATACATACATGGGGTAAACTGCTAATGTAACCATAAATGACAATACCCTGATTACATGACAAGAGGTGGCCACTGATGTAACAGATCTCTCTCTCAATGTTCCACATACCAGCATGTTCTGTAGCTTTGAGACCTGTCAATCAGGAACAAGGAGGCATAGCAATGCAAGCAACCCATGAATATACAAAACCTCATTGGAGTCTCATAGAGTGGGGGAGTTGCATATAAGTTTTTTTTTTAACTGTAATTTTTATTAAACTGACTGTCCGAGTTATTAATAATTTAGGACCGGGCTGGAGCGGGCTATTTAAAAATAATAAACATGAACTTACCTCCTCCGGTGCTGCCAGTGTCCCGCGCCACGGGCTATTTGATCTGTGAGCTGGTTTGTTTACAAGGGTGCACAGGGCCGGCTGGAAGCTCCCATCCGACACCATCTCCCAGCGCTTACAATGCTTAGCGATAGGGACGGATGGGAGGAGCGCAGCTCCCTGTGCGCAGCTTCTTTGGCTCTGTAAACAAACAGGGGCACGGATCAGACAGACCGCAGTGTGGGACATCAGCAGCGCAGGAGGAGGTAAGTACATGTTTATTATTTTTAAATAGCCCGCTCCAGCCTGGTTCTAAATTATTAGTAAACTTGGATAACCCCTTTAAAATTTTTGCTTTATCCATCACAAAAGGAAAAAGGCAATGTGACACAATAGACAGCATCTTCAGCAGGCATTAGATAGAACACCGGATCATACAATTATCTTACAAAGTATGCAATACAGTCTCTCACAGTAGCATAGTAAAAAAAAAAAGAATAAACAAATTATCAAACAGCCCTACAGAGGGCCACAGGAGACAAGTATGTACTTCCAAATTTGTAATTCAAATATGGCCATTGTGGACTAACTAACTTTGGTGGTCCCTAACCTCTGGTGATTTTTTTAACATAGAAAGAAACCATTTTGGGATAAGGGCAATGCTTTTTAATCATAGTTTTTAATGAAGTATTAATTTTGGGTGGGTTAATTTGCATGTCAGTTTCTCTGTAAGGCCTGGCAGAAAGGACTAGTCACCTTTCTTTACATGACTTTTATTAAATAGCAGTAGTCACAGCAACAATAATAGTAACAATTCTGCCTCATTGTTTTTTTATTTCCTTTGATGTTCCTCCTACGGGCAAGAATCATCTACATTCATGTGCATTCAGCCTAAGTAGGCAACAGAGATTTAAGTTTGTACTAAAAATTATTGGAAGTCATCTTTGAAATTCACAGTGTGGGGCAAATATGCTAATCCTTTCTAATAGAACAAAGTATTTTTTCATTGGCCGAATTTGGTATTTCTTTTTTATCTTTTTTTTTTTTTACACAGCTGCAGTTTTATCAGTTTTATAGAGTCTACCAACACAGTTTTAAAGAGTCTACCACCACACGAGCAAAACAAGGTCTGGAACAGCATCCAAATGTGACCAATCTGGTCCTGCTTACATCATGGTGGGTGCCCCAGCAGGAAGATCCCAGTTGCATGAATCCAGAAGGATACAATGAAGGAAGAAGAAGCAGAATTCCATTGTAGTCCAGTGAATCAAGCATGTTTGTCAAAATGTTGCATATTTCCCTGATGAATATAGAGAACACTTGATTGACTGGACTACAAAAGAGTGCAACTGCTTCTCCTTTTATTGGGACCTTATCAGAGCTGAGCTGTGACATCAACTCTGCTTCTGAAACATGACAAGTAGCATAATGGAGTTGTCTGGATGCTATAAGTAGGTTCAGTAAGACAGCAGAAAAAACAGTAAAATATGTGAACTTAAGGCTTATGCATGGGTGCTCTGGTAACCTCATTAGCCTAAAGAATAAATTCTAATGAAATAAAAGTGATAATTTATGAACATGAAACTTCAGCCACACAAAAAAATTAAGTTTAAAATAAATCCCACTGAGGACTGAGAATTTAGAATTGCCTTTGTTTTAGAAGTAGCAGTCCCTGGGTTACATACAAGATAGGTTCCATAGGTTTGTTCTTAAGTTGAATTTGTATGTAAGTCAAAACTGTATATTTTATAATGGTAGTTCCAGATTAAAAAAAAAATTTGCACCAGTGACATCTGTTTAAATTTTTTTGCTGTAATGGGACCAAGGATTATCAGCGAAGCTTCATTACAGACACCGTACAGCTAAACATTGTAGCCTGGTACTATAGTAAAGCATTCAGAGAGCTTCACCAGAGGTCATAGGGGGCAGAGGGGTCGGTCTTTAACTAAGGGTTGTCTGTAAGTCGGGTGTCCTTAAGTAGGGGACCGCCTGTATGTACATACCTGTGGTGAGCCAAAGAAGAATCAAAGTAAACACCCTGTGCTATGATTCGGGCCTTTAGGAAACATAGTTTTAGCCCTATTTCTAATCCGGATTGCAGTAACTCCAATATCTGCTTAACCCCTTAACGCTCTGCGCCGTAGCTCTACGGCGCAGAGGTATAAGGGATGTATGAAGAGGGCTCACGGGCTGAGTCCTCTTCATACAGAGGTGGGGGTTTTTGCATCTTGCACAAAACCCCCACCGCTAATAACCGCGGTCGGTGCTTGCACCGATCGCGGCTATTAACCCTCTAAACGCCGCCATCTTTTAACGCCGCACGGGCGGCGCCATATTTTTTTACGATCGCCACGCTCCCGAACGTCATCGGGGGGGGCGGCGATCGGTTACCATGGTAGCCTCAGGTCTTCTTTTGACACGAGGCTACATGGTTTATGCAGGTTCGTTACAATGAGCCAGTGGCTCATTGTAATGTATGACCTGCAAAAATGCCATATATTGCAATACTGTAGTATTGCAGTATATGGTAGGAGCGATCTGACCATCTAGGGTTGATGTACCCTAGATGGTCTAAAAAATAGGGAAAAAAAAAAGAAAAAAAAAAGTTTAAAAAATAAAAAAATTAATAAAATATTAAAAGTTCAAATCACCCCCCTTTCCCTAGAACGGATATAAAACATAACAAACAGTAAAAATCACAGACATATTAGGTATCGCCGCGTCCCAAAATGCCCGATCTATCAAAATATAAAAACGGTTATGGCCGGCGGTGACCTCCGAGGCGGGATATGGCGCCCAAATGTCCGAAATGCGACTTTTACACCTTTTTACATAACATAAAAAATTAAATAAAAAATTATCAAAATGTCACACAGACCTCAAAATGGTAGCAATGAAAACGTCGCCTCATTTCGCAAAAAATTACCCCTCACACATCTCCGTGCGCCAAAGTATGAAAAAGTTATTAGCGTCAGAAGATGGCAAAATTTTTTTTTCTTTTTTGTACACATTCGTTTAATTTTTGAAAATGTATTAAAACACAATAAAACCTGTATAAATTTGGTATCACCGCGATCGCACCGAACCAAAGAATAAAGTAGGCATGTTATTTGGAGCGAAGAGTGAAAGTCGTAAAAACTGAGCCCACAAGAACGTGATGCACGTGCGTTTTTTTTTTTCAATTTTTCCATATTTGGAATTTTTTTTCTGCTTCGCAGTACACAGCATGTTAAAATAAATAACATCACGGGAAAGTAAAATTTGTTACGCACAAAATAAGCCCTCACACAGGTCTGTACACGTAAAAATGAAAAAGTTATGGATTTTTGAAGTTGGAGAGCGAGAAATCAGCCGAAAAACCCAGCGTCCTTAAGGGGTTAATAGATGTTTAATTTTGCCCATAGATATTTTTCCCATAACAAGAACAGAGTCTTTGTATGGAGATGCTGTCAAAGATTTTAAGAGTGTTGCTTACACTGTCCTACAATCTTGGGGATACAAGCTGAGACTTGAAGTGGTTTTAGATTCTGGTAAAGAAGTGGAAGACAAGATGCTTACTGAGATTTGGAAGGGAATTACCTGTAAAATTGGGAACCAGGTTTTCTTAGGGAAAAATGTAACTTTAAGAATGATTATGTATCAGACTTACCCAAAAACATTGACAATTAGAGGCAGTCCCGGGTTACACACAAGATAGGTTCTGTAGGTTTGTTCTTAAGTTGAAATTTGTATGTAAGTCGGAACTGTATATTTTATAATTGTAACCCCGGACAAATTTTTTTTGGTCTCTGCGACAATTGAATTTTAAAAATGTTGAGTTGACATAAGAATTAACAACGGATTAACAATAAATCTCAATTGCAGACACCTTTGATAACTGTTATAGCTGATCATTGTAGCCTAGGGCAAAAGTACAGTAAATTACCAACAACCAGAGGTTTGTTTGCAACTAGGGGCTGTAAGTCGGCTGTTCTTAAGTAGGGGACCACCTGTACTGAAAAATAGGAAAAATATTGTGCTCAATCCATGCCCCATTTGTAGAAAGGGATACAATCTACAGGATTGTCTTTTGGGTACAGTTCTTTTTTTGTATTTTTCCAGGAGGTTCACTTGAGGGGCTCCTTATAATCTAAATTTAGAGACAAAATTTAGGTAAAACCTTTCTTCTGAAGAGCAGATTTCTGGGTGTCAGATCCCTACCAATCGCACAATGAGTTTTAAGCAAAAACAAGAAATGGGTTACAATTTGTTTTTCTCTATCGATTATTAGTTTTATTTAAATCATGTACAGTACATAAAGCTGGACATTTCACAATTCTTGTACCTGGTCATACATATTGGGGCAGATTTATCAAGCTGTCTGAAAGTCAGAATATTTCTAGTTGCCCATGACAACCAATCACAGCTCAGCTTTCATTATACCAGCGCTCATAAATATTTTAAAGTGCTGTTATCTTCAATTTAAAGGAAACTTGTGACATATTGAATGTTATATCTCATCTGTTGGCATAATGTTATACAACAGAAGAAGCTGAGCAGATTGAGATCGTTTTGGGAAAACATTCAGTATACCTTATATTTCATGAAGCATAACTCTGAATATTACATTTCACATTTGTTATATGTGATTTCCCCTTTTAAAACAAACAGAACATAGTTCATACGAGTTATAAAATTTTATGTCCGGAAGATACTCAAGTAAAATTGAGGTTGCCAGCACATCCCACAATACCCTCTATTCTCTCAATCAGTAATTTAGCAGAAAATACAGTGAGATTTCTACAAGTAAGTAAGTACTACTGCATAGTGTATATACAGGATCTATATTGTGACTTCCATCACATGGAGCATGTTATAAGTAGAAACCAGCAGTGATACATTTACATGAAGGGTATAGTCTGTGTTGTGTGAGCACTAAGGGTTAAATAGCTTATCTGAACTGTACAGAAAGTGCAGAGTAAAAGTTGGGGTAGGGGTGCAGCATGAGGTGCAGAGAGAGAGACATTGAAAGTTTTGTAGAAAGACAGACTGTGATGGAGGGACTGATAGGGAACAGGGGAGATCTTGTTCTATTCTGTGTAGAAGAGTCCTACATCCACCGCACTGAACCCACCCAGCTCTACCACATGTCTGTCTGCTACACACAGAGAGCACTGTCAGATGACCCTGCCCTCTTTCCTCCACTGTTAATAGGGAACAGCAGCCCCACCCTTCTTTAGTCCCTATCTTGTTTACAGCTCTATGGATCATAAGAGAAAGCAGCACAGCAAGTAGATGATAGCTTAGGCTAAACTGAGGAGAATAGCAAAGAAACTGTTGCACACCACGGTAATTAAGTTAATAAATTGTTCTACATCCCAAGAGCTATTGATTTATAAAAAAAAAAAAAAAACCTTGACCATTTTCACATATATGTTTCAGGGTTTCATCAGAGTTCAGTCAGTTTTCATTCAAAGTTGTGTCAGTTTTTAATGAATGTTTTTGATCAGTTTTAATGTTTTTTTACATGCATACAACACATTTGAGAAAAGAGTTTTCTGTATTTTCCAGACTATGAAAATATGTCTCATATTCTAGTTTTTTCAGAGTAGTCACCTTTTGCTTTGATTACTGGTTTGCACACTTTCAGCATTCTCTTGATGAGCTTCAAGAGGTAGTCATCAGAAAAGGTTTTCACATCACAGATGTGCCCTGTCAGGCTTAATATGTGGGATTTCTTGCCTTATAAATGGGGTTGGGACCATCAGTTGTATTGTGCAGAAGTCAGGTGGATACATAGCTGAATAGACTACTACTACTAAATAGACTGTTACTTTTCCTGTCGTTGAATAAACCTTTACATTTTATTACATGTATATTATTCAGCCTCTTAGCTACATGCTCTACACTCGCCTATGTGGGTGTGTCTAACATGTGCAAGCTATGGTCTCATTGGTCAGCAGCACATGCTCAAGATTGTGTCACAGGACGCAGGTCCTGCCCCTCCATCTTGCTGATTGTAGGACTTTTCAGAGATGGAAACCATGGTTGCTATTGTCCAATAAAGGTACTAAGTAGGGACCGAGAGGTAAAATACTTTGAGGAATGATTCCCAGGAACACTTGGAGGAGAATGATGTTTTTTTTGTTCAGAATGACGGCTACCCTTTAAGGCAGTAACTCATGAGCAAGTTCAGTCTGAGAAACTAGCTCTGTACTTTGGAGGATATCCTGGACTGTCAGTTCAGTTCAGTGATCCCATGTTCAGTCTGGGAAATCCGGCAAGCACATAGAGTAGTGTATGTGAGAACGAAATGTTCACAGACAAAATCCAATCAAAATGCCTCATTTAACCCCTTAGCGCTCCGCGCCGTAGCTGTCCTGCGAATAGCGTTCAGCGCAGTACAGCTACTGTGCGGAGACAATGCCGGTTCAGCTCTGCACAGGACCCGAGCCAGCATCGGGGGTTGCGGTATGTCAGCAGTAATCTACCGCTGACATCCCCGGGTAACACCCGGGGTCGGAGTGGACTCTGATAGCCGGTGTTTAACCTGTTAAATGCCACGGTCAGCACGACTGTGGCATTTAACCTGCCTTCCGGGGGTCGCTCCCCCTGCGCCGTTTTCGGGGGCGCTGATCGTTGCTGTGGCACATGGTCCCGATCGGACCCCAGAAATGCCTGAAGGCAGTGCCATTAAGATGGCGTCTCTGACGCCTCTGGCGTCTCTGCATGTGCATTGGCTGATATCCTGCAATACATTAGTATTGCAGAGTATTATCATGAACAAGCAATCAGATAATTGCTTGTTCATGTCCCATGTTAGAACAAGTAAAAAAGTTAAAAAAAATGTTATTCAATAAAAAATAAAGTAATAATTCAATAAAAATGCCCATAAGCCCCAAAACATATAAAGAGACATATAGCACTCAAAAAAGTCTAAATCATAACACAAACCCACATATATAGTATCACCACATCCGTAACAATCCGTAGAATAAAATTAAATAATTATTGAACCCGTACGATGAACACCGTTAAAAAAACTTTAAAAACTCACCAAAAAATATGATCAACCAGCTCCGTAGCCAAAAAAGTAAAAATGTTATGCCACTTGGAAGACAGCGTTGCAAAAATGTTAGGTTTTCTCCAATATTAGGGTTTTATTTGGCAAATTTAGTAGAACATAAGAAAAAAATATTCAAGTCTGGTATTCCCGTAATCCTATCGACCCATAGAATAAAGATAACATGATTATTAGGCTATACGGTGAACACCAAAAAAAGAAAAGTAAAAAATCCAGTACAGAATTGTTGCTTTTCTACTCGTGACCTCAAAAAAAGTTCCTAAATTTTCAACAACAGGGGATACCAACCCCAAAATGGTAACACTGGAAAAAGCATCTCGTCCCGAAAAAAAATGCAGTCACATGGCCCCAATAACGAAAAAATGAAAATTTTATAACCTACAGCTGCAGGTCCCTCCTTCCCCTATGCGCCCATAAATCAAGTAACGGCCACATGTGGGGGGTCTCTGTACTCAGGAGAAATTTCATAACAAATTGTATGGTGGGTTTTTCCTTTTTATCTTTTGGACATGTGTAAATTTTATGGCTAAATGAACGTGTAACTGACAAAATTTGACCATTCTAAATTTCACCTAAATTTTGATTCAAATACTATGAAGATCTCAAGGGGTTAACAATCTTCCTAAAAGCTGCTTCTGATAGTTTGAGGGGGGCAGATCTGATAATGGGTTGGTTATATAGATGGGGTTTAATACAAAATATGTAAAATTTCATTCAAAACAGTATTTATCCCCAAAATAGTCAATTCTGAAAATACAGAAAATCGATAATTTATTTGTAAGCCGCGTGACATCAAATCAAATTATCCAGACATTTCAAAAATTATGAAAATATAAAGTAGACATATGGGAAATGTTATTCAGAAACTTATTTAGGTGGTAAATCTATCTGCCTGAAAACGCGATGATTTCGAATTTCAAAAGTGGTACGTTTTTTTGAAAAAATTCAGCATTTTTCTTTTTTTTGTAAATAAACGCAAAACTTATCAGCCAAAATGTACCACTAAAGTGAAGTACAACATTTGAAGAAAAAACTAT
Source organism: Engystomops pustulosus (assembly GCA_019512145.1). Classification (NCBI taxonomy): domain Eukaryota; kingdom Metazoa; phylum Chordata; class Amphibia; order Anura; family Leptodactylidae; genus Engystomops; species Engystomops pustulosus. Next base: position 150,740,701 of record CM033642.1, read on the forward strand.
CTCAGAATCGCTTTGATAAGTAACAGAGTTCAAAAGTTATAACCATATAAAGCGACGGAAGTCAGAATTCAAAAAATGGGACTGAGCCTTAAGCTACAAAATGGCTGCGTCCTTAAGGGGTTAATAGAAAATTGAAGAAACGTACCTTTTTGTAGAATTCGGATTTTTGGCTATTCTACATTTATTTCACACTAAGCCTAAATGCTCATTGTTAATGATAGGGTACTTTATTATCAATAGCCCTCCAATATCCTATTACACACAGATGTGTAATGTCCGTGTTCAGTCCGTATTGTATTCACATCCTTTTTTTTTTTTTACATCCACCAAAAATTGGATGGGTTTTTTTTAATTTGCCCTGCCTAGTTGGTTGCCTAACAACATTTAGTCCATTAAAAAATGGACTGCATAAGAATGTCATCCGTGTGCCGTTCATTTTTTTTGTGTGCATCTATTGACTACTATGGAGGTCCGTTGTCTGAATGTGAGAAAAAATAGTGCATACTGTATTTTTTTTCTCACTGACTGCACATCTGCAAGAAACGGAGCTGTGGGTGGAGTAACTTTTTGCAACTTTTGATGACGTTTTCAATGCTACCATTTTTAGGACTGTATGCCCTTTTATTTTAATAGATCGTGCATTTTCGGACACAGCGATACCTAATGGATTTATGATTTTTACCGTTTATTTTTATTTATATAACTTCTAGGGAAAGGGGGGTGATTTGAATTTTTAGTTTTTTTTAGTTTACTTTAACCCTAGGTTGTCTGATCGATCCTACCATATAGTGCCATACCACAGTATGGAAGTATATGGAGATTCTCCTCCTCATTTATTACAATGTGCTAATCGCACATTGGGGAGATTTATCAAGGTGTCTGAAAGTCAGAATATTTCTAGTTGCACATGGCAACTAATCACAGCTCAGCTTTCATTTTACCAGTGCTCATGAATATTTTAAAGGGAAGCTGTTATTGGTTGCCATGGGCAACTAGAAATATTCTGACTTTCAGACAGTTTGATAAATCAGCCCCATGGTAATCAATGGGTTAAAACGAGACAGCCTCGCGGGTATTACTGGTAAGTGTTTGCTGCAATATGTAGCAAAGACTTACCCGCTATGGAGAGGGCTCAGACGTGAGCTCTCTCCATGCACCCACACACGACGTGTGATATACTATTACTTAACTTGTTGGGAAGGGGATAAAGGGGAGATTCTACTTAAAATGACATAAAAATTATGTTTCTATGTACCAGGGATCAGAAGATATGACCATTTGAAGTTGGTCACTGTCAAGATGTTTATAGACGTCCTTTCTGCATTGGGCATGTGCAAATAGGACGTATATAACCGTATAGCATTTTATAGCTTTTTACTAGTATGGTTATGGCTTCTAGCCACTACACTAGAACTCTAAGCAGCTTCATGTTTATACTGGCTGCAACAGCTGGTACAGGAGCCAATCTGTAATGGCCCGATCTATGACACCTCGGGCTCCACCGAGGATATAATCCGCTCCTCAGGACGATGGTATAGAGCTGCTTGGCTGCACAGGATCTGATTGCCGGGTTAAGGTGACTGTGAGAGGAAATTGTTAATATAGTAAATATATATGCTATATATATATATATATATATATATATATATATATATATATGGAAAACTTCCTGAGCTGTTCTGTATGACATATGACATGTATAATAAAAATGAAACATCCCCCACCGGGGCCTAACCTTTTCTTGGGGCCTGGAGGCAGCAGGGGCCCAGAATACCGGAGTGGCTAGCGGTTGTGGCCTAGGCACGATGGTGTCACGGTGCTTGGTATGAGGACCGGAGGGCTGTCCTACAGCCTGGCATGTCTCCAGCAGGTGGTGTGTGCACAAAAGATGGAGGGAGAGGCTGATGTACTGAATATAACTGGGGCAACCCCTTTGGTGTCTGTAGTATGAGTCCCTGGGTAATGGATGGGGCGCCCTTGGTGTTACAGCCATATCCAGGGAACAGACAGAGGCAACGCTGTGCAAAATAACTCACGGTTCTTTATTAGAACTGCAGGCAATGGGCCAAACAATCTTGTTACAGATGCCGGATTGTTAGAGATTCTCCTACTCCTACTGGAGTGGTCATGGAGATTGATCCTCAGGAGAATATTCACCAGCCTGGTAGTAGGTGCAGACTGGGATGTAGCTGTGTCCAGATATGGAAGCTGCAGCTTTGTCCTGGGTGTTCTGTGTGTGGCACTGAAAGTGTGTGTCACACTGTCTCTCTGGTCACTGACAATCTGCAAGGTGTGCTCCCTAGGGAGAGCTAGCGCCTACGAGCAGCTCATGTGGTGAGAACATGTGCTCAGCACCAAGGCTCAGGCATAAGAGGACTTGCCCCTTCCTGTCCAGGGATTTTGTTATTCCCTGGTCAGGTGGTGGCTCACTCTCCAATCACACTCCAGTTCACATGAAGCAATACAATTGGATGATAACTTTAGCATAGTTAACCCTTGCCTACACAAGCAGGATCTACCGCTGTTAATCGGTGACTAGAACATTCCTGGAAGGTTCGCGACTCCCTCTGTCAGCTCCTAACCTGGAGAGAGCACTCTACCCCTCTGACCATGTATTGGCAGGAGTGTTGCACATATAATATAGGTGTACCTTATTCCGCCATCAATGAGGGTGCCGAGGACTCTGCGTGGATGAATGTTGAGGGCCATGGAGGACAAGGCATCTTCTGCACAGTCACGGAGAAAGTTGTTACAATCTCCGCTCTTCTGCAGAAGGATACGGACGGAGGTGGTAAGTCCGTACAGCATCTTGTCCTGTAGCCCTCAAACATGTCACCCAGGCAGACCATGGCGGCTCTGGAGACTGCAGATCGTAGATTCTTCACCTGTATGGAAAACAGAGAGGGACGGGTCAAATTATCAATAATTATTACAGTTTCTTCTACAATCCTGCCCAGGACTCATGTGGCAGAAAAACTTTCAGTACCAGTCCCCACCACGTGGAGCGCTAGTGATGGGAATCATTTGATGAGGGTCATAGAGAGGACATGGTGGGTTTAACATAGAACTGTTTTTACAACTGAGATCCCAAAAAAATTTGCATTTGGGTGATTTCTGGTTTTATTACTTTCATCCTTCACATATACATGAAACAATTTATTTATCATACATCGGCACCCTTGATGTATCCGGCTGAGGGCCTGCGCAGCATGTTTTGCTTTGCCAGGTTCTACCTGGCGTAGATATAAACATAGCCAGCAAATTTTGACAGATAAAATTTTGCAGGCTGCAGCGAGTGCGCAGGGACAGAAACGCCCAGCGCCGGACTACAAGGCTACCCCTGGCCGGCTGTGCCCCCTATTCACGCCCTTCCACATAAGCTAACATTTGTGATTATTTAGGACATCTACGCCATTGCTGTGGTGCCCTGATACATTCCCCCTGAAATCTCTATTAAGCTGCTTTCACATAGCCATATGTTCACCTGGCTGTAGAACGGGAGAGCATACAGCCGTTCTCTGGAAAGCGCTGCTCGCCCATCGCCTCTCCATAGCGAGTCACGCTGGCCAACCGTAAACACAGGAAAGGATAGAGCATGCTATATTTTTATCCTCTGCACAATATGTTGACATACACCATAGCTGTCTATGGGGACATATATCCGGCCACAAATTGCAGCACTGTGAAAGTGGCCTTACAGTTTGATGTAAGGGATTATATAGGAGTGTAATAATCTCATTGATGATGGCGGCATGCAGCTCCTGGATCCTGGCAGCAGCTATACCAGGATGGTGGACGGAGAGGGAGCGGATCAGCTGGAGGCCAATGACGATACATAGGATTAGTGATAATATTCTGCACATTATGGGGCAGATTTACTTACACGGGCCCGTTGCGATCCCGCAGTGCGTTGTCCGACGTGGATTCAGGTCCAGCGTGAATCACTAAGATTGTGCGTCCGAGTTCCTTCCTGCTGCGCCGAGGTCCGCCGGAGTTCACCTGCTTCTTCCTGGTGCATGTGAGTGCTTGATCTTGTGACTTAAAACCTTTTTTAAATTCCTCAGTTTTTCTGAATTCGTCATGTTGTCCGATGGCCACGCCCCCGATTTCTGTTGTGTGCAAGCCGGCGCCGATGCGCCAAAATCCGATCGTGTGTGCCTAAATCCCAGTGCAATTCGGCGCAAAACAGAAATATTCGGGAAACCCCACAAAAGTGCGTCCGACGGACCCTTAGTAAATGAGCACCTATATCTGTTACTACCCTTGTTCTACATTACTGTCCTCACCAGTCATTCCTCTTCAGGAGCTTCAGGGGTCTCTCCTGAAGAGGAATGACTCCTCTCCTCGCCTGTCTTTATCCACAGAGAAATATAATATCAGCCATTCTATAGGTTCACTATACATTTGTATGTATCTCTGCTGGGACCAGACATTATCAGGATTGTGGGTGGTTTATTATCACACGTCACTTACATATTGGTCTTCTTGGGGACAGTTCCTCCAACAACAAAGAATTAATAAAATCTCACCAATTAGCTATAGATTCCCCCAAATTATGTACCAGAAAAGTGCATCTCATGTGGCAAAATATGTGGAACCTTAAAAAACCATGCCAAAATAAAGCAGACATTTAGAAAATGTAAGTTATGAATTTATTTGGGTGCTATGACTATCTACATCAAAAGTTGAGAATTTATAACTCTGGAAATAAAGAATTTTTCCAAATTTTTGCCGAATTTCGTTTTTCTTCATAACTAAACACAAAAGATAAGATCCAAATTTTTTTAACTAATTTGAAGTACAATGTGTCACGAGAAAACAATCTCAAAATCCCCTGGATATCTTATAATGTTCCAAAGCTATAAGCACTTATAGTGACACAGGCCAGATTAGAAAATGGGGCCGCGTCCTAAAGGCTGAGTCCCGGAGGGGTTAAAGGATGATTAAATGTCCCGGAGGGGTTAAAGGATGATTAAAATAACTGATAAAATCTGCAATGTGAATGGGACCTTATAGTCTGAACCCTCATACTGTACATGTTTCTACTGATCAGGGTAAATTACATAATATAAAATAATGCAGGAGGTTTTCCTTCACTTTTACATGACATGAGCTATGCCAAGTAACACACACAGCTCAGCTACATCCCGAGCTCTTCTATAAAAATGTTTTAAATTTTAAAGTTAAACTGGTCCATGTGATATGTTTATTTAAAATAACACAATAGATGGTTGGTTCCTTCTTTCCTGATCCAGAGGTTGATTTCCTGTTTCTCCTTAGTCATAGCTTCGGGTTTAGAGTACCGGTCAAATATCTTCTCCATTGCGGGTGTGGCTCCCTGCCATCATGGCAGGGAGCTACAAATCTAATTCTGATTAATATAAAACTCAGAAAATTCTGAAAATCTCTATCAATAAAGACAGAATCCACTGTCCTGTCACCTTAACCAAGGCTATAAAACAGTGGTGCTGAGCAGACCGGGGGCAGTGTTCTAGAGCACAGTTCTCTGTATGACATCATAGAATCACATGGCAACACAGCATTCTGACATCATCACTGACATTATTTTTTACTTTTTATGTTTGAATCTTTATTTATAAATTAATAGTAAAACTGTAAACAATCGGCCTGTAATTTAGTACTGACAATAATAAGGATACAAAGCCTTTACAGGAGTAAGTAGTATCCTGCGGTGGGTGTCGTTACAAATAATAGTGTGTTTAAAACACAAGCATTAGTGTTTTAGAAGTGTTGTGTATATGATCTGACACTGCTGGGTGATGGGTCTATTCAGTATTGCAATATAAGTAAGGGAACCTGTCACCGCTGTCTTGGGCAGGTTCCCATAGAGCACTTATTCCATAAGGGTACTCTTTGTTCGCCTAAAAAAATCTTTGCTCACAAAAGGATAAAATGAACTTTGATTCCCTTCCTGGTATCTAGCGTTGCTAAGCAGTAAGCGACATGCAAACTCCATAGGCCGGTGGAGTACGCGGACGACTCAGACCGGCAGCCAGGTGAGAGGAAGCCACTGGACTCGAGCATGGTTACTACACCCACTTCGACTCGCTGGATTCTCTTCCTGGTATCCAGTTCAATCAAAGTTCATTTTATCCTTTTGTGAGCAGAGATTTTTTTAAGGTGAAAGGGAACCTTTCCCAAGACTACATTTTTGCAAACATCGTTGACAGGTTCCCTTTAAGATACTTTTTTTTCCCTTATTAGAGGTTTTGGTTCTGAATATGTTATAACTGGTATTATTCAGGTAGTGTGACAGACCATTAATGTGCCATATATATGGACAGTGGGGGATATTTATCAGAAGTGTCTTAGGTAAAAGTGTTCTAGTTGCCCATGGCGCATTTTTAATTTTGTAAATATCTGTGGGAAAATGAAAGCTGAGCTCTGATTGGTTGTCATGGGCAACTGGAACAATTCTGCTCTCAGAAACTTCTGATAAATCTCCCCCATTGAATGTATTGGGAGGATTCTGTGTGGATGAGTGGTTATTTTCTAATCAACAAAAAGGCAGGCACTGATAATCACAGTCAATCGTATGAAATTGGTCATGCATCAAAAATACCCCTGAGGAAGTCACATTGGTGACGAAACACGTGGGGTCTTGCCTCCCCCTCCCACCTGCCTTCTACTTATCGTGAGACTCTGCCACTCTTTATTTTTTCATACATTACAATCCATTCCAAAGCATGTGGAAAGCGCTTTTCTTTTTTTTTCCACATGCCTCGACCTCTTTGCTGCTATACTTATGCACTTTACATTTTCTCTACTATTTTGTATTGGCCATTGATGTTATTTGTATATTTATGCATTGGGTCTAGATTACTACAGGAGTTACCTTTGGATTTGCATAGACTGCCGTATTGCTTTGAGTTGGCTTGTTCTCTTTGTACTTTAACATTTTTAGACGGTATTGAAGGGGAATGCCACTGTAGCCCTGCTTTGTACTCCCAGGAGCACAGTGTATAATGCAACACATTGGGTTGCATTTTTTAGATGCTTTTATCTTATGTATGTTGTTTTGATATAATAAAGATTCCTTGTGTTGTTAATTTGGGTCACTACTGCATCCCTTTTTTCTTTACTTTTTGAGATGAGTGGTTATTTATCTTGGATGGGTCTACATTTCCTGTTGCAGCTGGCATTTTAACTACTATTCCTTTCATGTCCTGTTGATGTGTATATATATTTTTGTACAATAAAATTAGAATTTTGTATATATTTATTATTTTGGCCCAAAGTCTTCCTTTGTGTGTTTAGACCACTCGAGGACCTTGAAATGCATCATACGGAGCCGCTCCTTAGTTGTCCGGGCTCTTTGTTTTGGGTCATTGTCCTAATGGAAGATCCAACCATGACCCATCTCCATTGCTCTTATTCCAGCAGGTTTTTGTCCAAATCTTTTGATACATGACCCCGTCCATCTGCTCTTCAATACAGTGCAGTCGTCCTGCCCCCTTTGCAGAAAACCACCCCAAACTATGATGTTTCCACCCCCATGATGCTTTACGTTTAGGATGGTGCTGTTAGGGTTGTACTCATCCTTCTTCTTTCTCCTATCCAATGGGGCCGTGAAGGAGGCCCACCAAGTGGGGGGAGGAGAGGGGAGCTCACATGGGGGGAGGGGGTGAGAAATTCCTGTTGGCAGCTCTAGGATTTCAGTTTTGTGGATCTGGAACTATTTGTAGGTCTAAGGTTTTTGTGTTCTCACTATAATAATGATTTTATAATGGATAAATTACATCACCTATGAGTTACTACTTCTTGTGTCTCATCAGTATTGTAGTCACTGATTTACCTTCTATTGTATGAGACATTCCTCCGCACCTACATTATAGTGTGATTCCTAGTGTGCCGGTGAAGCAAGCCTGTTTTCTGTATGTGGCGTGGTGATGCAGTGGAATTATTTGTTGTTAGTTATATTGTCAGAATTTTCTGATTTGGTGTGAGCAGGGCCTGATTAAAGGGGCCCCACCAAGTGTGGGCGATTTGGGCAGTCACAATAAGTTCCCTGCTCTGAAATAGACAATCGGAGGTATACAAAGATGGCGGCAGTGCACCACCATCTTGGTACATCTCCGATATCCACTATCCTGACACCGCAAGGGAGGGAAGGAGGTCAGCACGCATCGGGGGAACGATGGAAGGTGATTAAAATTTTATTATTTTACCTATAGTTATTATGGAAGGGGGCTGTATGGAGTTATAACAGGAGTCTGTATAAAGTTAGTTATAATAGGGGGACTGTATATAGTTATAATGGAAGGCTGTATATAATTATAGGGGGTTGTATATAGTTATAGGGGGCTATATTTAGTTGATGCTGGGGGGCTGTAAATAAACATTGCTGGGTGCTGTATATAGTGATTACTGCAGGAGCTGTATATATTTATTGCTGGGGGCTGTATATACTGATTGCTGGGGAAGGTGTATATAATGATTCATGGTGGCTTTATATAGTGATTACTTGGGGCTGTAAATAGTGAATACTGGGTGTTGTATATAGTGATTATTGGGGAGTCTGTATGTAGTGATTACTGTTCCCTGTCTAGACTACATTCAATGTGGGCCACCGCCAACTTTAATCTGGCCCTTGGTCTATGGCACCCAGTCACTGTGTGGTGAGCACACTGGGAGAGATGTTAATGTGTGGGTGTTTATACCAGTGCAGAGTAGAACTAGACTCTGGTGCGCCGGATTAATCATAGGGAGAGATATATCAATAAAACAAATGCTGCAATTGATGCTAGCAATGATCATGACTGTTAACCATAGAAATTTAACAATTATAAACACATTAGATCTGCCTTTGTTTGAAAAGTTTAACCAGAAGATAATAAAAATTCAAGCGTTCCAATCCAATTTCTATCTTTGTTTTATATTTTACAATTTGACATCTGATTATTTGACTTTATGGACACCTGTGATACAGTGGAGATTTATCAATCCATCCCAGAAAACTAGAGTAATGTGCATCTGAAATGCCCTGTTCCACATTTACTGAAGGTTTTAGACCATTTTTAGGCAGTTATCTGAATGCTCCAAAAAAGGGCGTGTCCTTTGTAACTAAGGGGTGTGGCCAAAGAAAAAAATAGCCACTGCACCAGAAAATACAATATTGTGGTGTAGCAATCCAGAACTAACAAGAGGTGCAAAAATCTTAGGCATACCACTATGCGCTGGAGAGGAGGTGACCCCTCCCCGTTCCATAGAGAACAGGGGTGCTCTATCTTGTCCCAGTGTACGTTGCCACACGTGGCAAATTTGCTGCCACATATACATCCCCACAACGGCTGTCTGAATGTACCCTTACATTGTACCAGATTCATCATCCAACATCAGACACAATAAATAATCTGGCACAGCAGAGAACTGTCTAGTTCTACTCCACACTAGTCTAAAAACCAACACATTAAAACAAATGTTGTAACACATAAGCATGTTTGTGATCTGACGCATGTGACATCTGCATTTGTTGGATGCATATGTGAATTTTTAATCACTCCCCCCCCCCCCTTTTTCTCATTTTTGACTTTCATTGTTTACGCCTATCATTTAATATTCCATGCTGTGTACAGGGAAGCTGGAAATAATACAGGCAGTCCCCGGGTTACGTACAAGATAGGGTCTGTAGGGTTGTTCTTAAGTTGAGTTTGACTGGGGTTACAATAATAAAGTATACAGTTCCGACTTACATACAAACTTTTTTTGGTCTCTGTGACAATTGGATTCTAAAAATGTTGGGTTGTCATAAGAACGAGGATTAACAATAAAGATTCATTACAGACACCTCTGATCACTGTTACAGCTGTTTATTGTAGCCTAAGGCTAAAGTACAGCGAATTACCAAAATCCAGAGGTCCGTTTGTAACTAGGGGTCGTATGTAAGTCAGGCGTTCTTAAGTAGGGGACCGCCTGTATTTCAAATGCAATGGAGGTGACAAAAAACGCATTTGCACCTTATTCTTGTTAGTTGTTTAAGGCATTCACTTATTACACCTCTGCCTTTATTCTTTGAGGCTGTATGCCCAGAGGAAGGCCCATTTTATAGGTTTTAAAAAAACTTACGAAAAATAAATTTCTTCATTCACCATATTCTTGTTAGCAATGTCTTGATACTTCGATGTACAGAAGTGTCAAAGGTGACAATTTTTTGCGTGCAAGGTGACATTTTCGTTGCTAGCATTTTTGGGGACCATACAACCTTATGATTTTTTTAAATCCAATTTTTGTTCAAAATGGTGAAAAAGACGATTTGGCCAGTATTTTCCATTACGGGTGTTCACAGCCATGAGTAACTGTTAGATTTAGATCATGGACAGCCCTATTCTGACGCCAATAACTTCTTCTGTATATGGACCGCTTTTCCTTTGGCACACTGCACTTTAGGACCAGTCATTAGGAAGGGGTTAACTCTAGGGGGTCTTATTATTCTTACCATATACGGCAATACAGCTGGAATCAAAGATTCCACAGATAATAGTGGATATGCCATAAATTTAGTTTAGGATCATGTGCTTAAATCTCTATGAACGTGGAGGTGACAGGTCACATAGGATACGCCCCTATTCATGCGGGTCTATTTCATACTCTAGAAACATTTTCACAAAACATTCCCCCATTCTCCTATCACCCTTCCTGGCAAATAAAGCTAACTCTGCAGGTGTCCTATGCGTTTCGCCAGTTCAACATGCTGGTCCGCCAGGGACGTGACATGTAACAGCATAATGCTAATGGCCCAGTTGACATCTCCATTAGAGCTTCATTTATATCCTTCAGTTATTATGAGCCAAGACTAGGAGTGGTCAAACATAGAACAGGTCCAAGTCTTACCTGTGACTATACAGAGATTAGGTATAGTGGAAAGACTTACACCTGTTCTGTAACTCCTGGTTTTGGCTCACAATAACAAAAGGAAATAACGCTTAGTGCACTGAAGTATAAAAAAAAGTTATTGGTGTTAGGATATAGCAAAAGTATTCATTTTTAAAAGGTACTATGCTATAACAAAACTATCCGAATGTGTCATCTCAGATTTTGTCTAATTTATCCAGGTTCTCACTGCACATTTCACCCTTTGGGAGCTTCAAACAGCCAATGACCGATCCAAACAAAAGCCCACAATTACAACATAAAAAAGTTACTCGGAGCAGAGCTCCAGATCTTCTAAATATTTCTTTCAAAATTTATTTTATAAAATAATTGGGATACCAGCTTCATGTCCCCTGACCGGAAGAAGCACAGGTTGGCAAAACCCAGGGTCGGGTGAAGCTGGCGTCCCAATTATTTTATATGCGCATTTTAACTACCTGTTTGGTAAGTATATTTTATATCCATTTGCGCATTTCTTCCAGCGATCTACTATGGTGAATAGTTGCAACAAAAATTTATATAAAACACCATGGTGATGGTCTTAATAGTGGCCTATTCTTATCGGAGGATCTGTGCAATTGTGCTAGTCCCTGGAGAGAATTTTATTATTGAAAGAAGGCTTGTGGAAAATTTTATTAATAGAAAAAGAAATATTTCAAAGATCTGGAGCTTTGTTCAGAGAACAAGATAATTTCTCATAAGTGTAGCCATGTTGTCCCTTAAAAACAAGATAGCTTCCTCGGATACGGCCACCTCTGCTGGAGTGAGTGCACAAAGAAACAAAAGGTTATTGTATATAAAATGTCCGGGAGTTACTACATGTCACACAGCCGTCCTGTGTGACATGTAGTCCTGCTGGATTCAGCAGGACTCTATAGCGCAAGTCTGGCCACGGCTGGAAAATGTGACGTAGTCGTATCCGAGGAAGCCATCTGGCCAACCTTTTGTTTCTTTGTGCACTCAATCCATCAGAGGTGGCCGTATCCGAGGAAGCTATCTCGTTTCTAAGGGACAACATGACTACATTTATGAGAAATTATCTTCACACAGTGCCTTTTTTATTAACATCCAATTGAAGAAATGTTTACATAAGGCAAATGAATTTAATTAAATGTAAAATGCCCAGATAGGAATACCCCTTTAAGTCCTCATATGGCTCTGCACACAAAAATAAGAAAAACCAAAACAAACAGACAAGAAAAAAAAAAAACCCCACTTAGTAGACAAGCTGAAATTTAAAAAAAAAAAAAAAAAACATGGGGCACAACATAGACAATTTAGTTTCCAGACATTTTATCTTTTTGTAACTTATGAAACTCAAATAAAATAGGTGACAATTTCGGATTAAAACAGACAATTCAAGAAACTAATAAAACTGTTTATAATACAAAATAAAAAAGGAATTCTATCAACCATGAGAATTTTCTCGATGTACAGACTAAATCTCCACCTACATACCACTTGTTCAGTGATCTTCATATATCACGTTGGACAACATGAACCTGGGAAGCTGTGAAATAAGTAGCATCCCTACTCCACAGTAAGGATACATTCTATTTTGGCAGATTTATTGTACAAATGGCGACTACTGAAAATTCATCCCACACATATGAAAGAGGTTGCTTATGCAGCATGTACAAGTGACTTACAAACCGCTTTCATATGTATGCAACAGTCACAGAAGTTTCTGCAGCAAACACAAACTAAAGGAGTAAAGTATGTGGCTGCTTCATTGAATTTCCCCCATGTAAAGTCTTTTGTCACTGGAGGCAGAGAGAACTGTGAAGACAAAAAAAGAAAAAGTTATTTAATGATGTACTGTATGATGGTGAACATACAATTATTATAGCATAATATATAAAACCCTCCACCCATACTACAAAGATTATTACAGTTCAAGAGTGTCATCTTGCAGAGATGCAGGGATTCCTTAGATCATAACTATAATGTTGGGAGTCTGGATCCCTGCATAATAATAATAACAACAACAATAAAAACACCCACTAGGAAAACTGCTTTTGGTCCATCAACCCATATTATGAATAGGTCCCCCATACTGGCTTCTCTTCATGCCGTAGGTGCTAAAAAAACCTCTTACTAAATAACAAACAGCCTGAGGATGCAAAGCTGTATACTTGTCCAATCCCAAAACTGAAGATATTGTATTGGATGGGAGTCCTTGGATCATGTAGAAATATGACAAAAGTACTCCCTGTATGCAGTCCAAACTGTAGCACTGGCGCTGTAACAGTTTTTAGCAGCTTGGCTTGCAGGGAGTCCTTGCATTATAAGAAAAACAGATGCACCACTTTAAAAAAAAAAAAAAAAAAAAAAAGCTGAGTACTCAGTTTTGTTGTTAAGTAATAGTTGGCACTTCCTACAAAAGTGATCTGCTATTTTGGCATTCTCCACATTTGGTGTTTTTATATCTATAAACACAGTAGTTTTGCCTACTGCTTTGGAGAACACTTGTTTTAGATATTACTGGTAATTTCCATTGGTTTAATTCTTGTATTTCCACTTCTGTTTTACATTGGAACATCCAGAATAGACATCTTTGTGCCTTTGTATGAAAATTCTCATGCTGGCATCTTGTAATCATATACCGATTAGTCTTTTATTGTAGTTAATCAAATTCATTTACAAGCATTTAGCATATTGCTGTAATACTCAAAACATCAAGGTACTTTAATTATAGGAAAAAAAATAAGAACCATAAGATTATTTGTTGGTTTGCCGGATCTTTGTTTCTACTGTAAATTAGCACAAATCTAAAACAACTAGCAGAGGGAATAAACTCCTGCAAGGGAACCACCATGTCGACTGTAAACCTACCAGAAAGGTAATAAAATGCCTCAAGACGTTACCCTATATTCTTCCAGACTAGAAAAACGCATTTCTGTTCATCTGGCATGTAGGAAATATATCAGTGCACACTCACCAACTGACTCTTCTGGGTGGAAGACTACCTCATTGACAGAGCCGGCGTGGCCTGGAAGTTTATAGAGAATCCTGCGGGATGTAGTGTCCCAAACATAAACAAATCTGTTCAGGAAAAAAATAGAAAATGTAACCCTAGATCCCTCAGTATCGAAGGGTAAAATAAGGACAAGTTAAGGCAGAAAAAAGACATGTAGATGACACTTACCGGTCAGCTGACCCTGCTGCTATCTTGCTGCCATCAGCAGACCATGAACAACGCAGCAGATTCTGGAATATACAAGCAGCCAGTTAGTTTCAACTTTCTCACTCAGTAAAAAGTCCCAACATCAATTTAAGTAGTCACTAACCTTTTCAAAATTGTGCACATTCCCTTGGAAGATCTTCACACATCTTTCTTTTGGAGCAAAAGGGCGGATATCCCAAACGCGAACTATGACCAAAATACATAGATATAGTTCATTTTGTATTGTGCTCCCACAACCTTTTTTTACAACCAACATGAGTGACTGACCAGCAGAAAAGTAGTGCTAAATAAATCCTATGAAATAGGATTGTATGAAGGACTATAACCGGATATGCAATAGCATAGGCATGTCTGTCATGCCAATTATACTAAAATGCTTAATTAAAAGAACACTTTCGCTATGAGCACCCTCAGGTAGGTACAATATTTCTAGCAATCCCTAATTATTGAAAGAAAATCTTGTCTGATTTCCTACAAAAAAAAAAAAAAAAGCTATATGCAAATGAGCTGAGAAGGACAACTTTGGAGTCAGTGACTGCCAGCCCTCAGCATATGACTTGTGTACAGAGAGACAGTCATCAATGACAGATATAGATGACCATAGGAAGATAAACAATGTAAATTACTACATGACAAGTTTAACTTTTGCTCAATAATATGTTGCAGATCACATATCATTTTCATGGAGATAGATTGTCTTTCTTCTTTTTGTACAATACCTGTGTTATCCATAGCATTGGAAAGCAAGTAAGAACCTTCAGAACTGAGGCTCAGGCCAGTCACAGAATCTCCATGTCCTCTCATTGTGTACATCAACTTATTTTGCCTCAGATCCCAAACCTGAGAGAAGGTTAAAATATTTTATTATTTATATGCCTTTCATTTGTGCCAAGAATATGACAAAATATAAACTATACCAATAAGATTCAGAACCACTGTATGCAAGAAACAACAGAAAAGACTTACTTTAATGTCGTTGTCAATCCCTCCAGAGATGATCTGGTCACTGGTGTCATTAAAAGTGACAGATAAAACCTGATATGTGTTTTGGAAGGTCTGCACTGCAGCTTTTTTCCTAAAATCCCAGAGCTAAAGGAAAAAAAAAAAAAAAATTAAGAAAGTAGGTATTATGCTACTTATTTTATTTTTGTAAACCAACACCAGAATTTTCTGTTATTTGATGATCAATAAAACCCAGCAACCATTTTACATCTTGCATAAAGTCCAAAAGCAGAAAGTAAAACCAAGCCATTAGGACGATCATGCACTTCAGGGGTGAACTGCAGGGGAGATGTGGTTTACCTTGACAATCATACTACAATAGTTAAAATAGTTTTCCTTGTCGCTAGACAAACAATTTACCCACCTTCACAGTTCCATCATCACTGCCTGTACAGATAAGTTGGGGGCCCCGTCTGGCAGGGTAACAGGAATTGACAAATGATGTGTGTCCCTTAAGACGCTTCACTCTCTCTCCCGTTTCACAGTCCCAAATGGCAACAGTTTTATCAGTTGAGGCAGAAAACAGCAAGCTGTGAAATTGATTACAAATAATTCAACTTATTACACTGTACGAAAGTAACTCACATAATAGACACAAAAACAACAGTTAAGATTTATCAATCTATTTACACAGAAAGAAAACTCTTAATTTGTACCACAAAAAGTAAATTTTTTCTGAACAGTTTTAGACACTTTCTCACCAGTTTTGTTGTAATAGTTAAAGGCTAATGGCTACACAGGAGCATGTTGCGAAAATACAGGTGGTCCCCTACTTAAAGGGTATTTCAGGAATCAGCATAATTCATATACAAATGGGTCCTTAACATATAAGCTTATATGTAATTAGTTATTTAAAATTTAATTTATAGCATCATGGGTATTTGTATCAGAAGTTCATATTCCTTGAATACCCCTTAAAGAGCACCCGACCCCCTAGTTACAAACAGACCTTTGGATGTTGGCAATTTACTGTACTTTTCTGCTGCAATAAACAGCAATAGCAGTTTTCAACGGTGTCTACAATTAAGCTTTATTTTTAATTCTGGTTCTGATGACAATCCAACATTTTATAAAATCCAATTGTCACAGGGAGCAAAAAAAAAAAAAAAAAAACAATTTTGGCTGGGGTAACAATGATAAATGATACAAATGATAATGCATCTTATTTGTAAGCCGGGACTGCCTGTATACCTAAACCAAAACCAAAAGAAAATCCAACCAACCTAAAAATAGAGATTTTTCCAAAATGTTTGCCAAATTTCCAAGTTCTAAATTCTATGCTTTTAAGACAGATATCACCCAAGTAACATTTCATGAATGTCTGCTTCATTTTTTTTAGGTTGTTAGGGGAGTTTAAAACTTTGTTTTGTTTTTTTGCAGTTTTATGAATAATCGGCAAAACCTATATTTATAGGTACTCGCTCAACTTTAAGAGGCCTTTAAAAAAAATAAATAAATAAAACCTTAAAAGTATGGAAAACCAACTTCAAGAAGTTTGTTAACCTTTTAGGTGATTCACAGGGGTTTTAACGAAATGGAGGTACAATTTAGTAAATAATGTGGTGATAAACAGCTGTATGGACACATGTCCGGGCATAGAATGGAAAAACAGAACAGATTGCATTGTCACATATTACAGGGTATAAAAAGTTTATTTTTTTTTGTAATGTTGATTTTTTGCAAGAGGGATCCACTTTTAAAGAACATCATTTAGGGGATTCACCCCAATTACGGCGAAAACCGGTTTAAATAGATTTTTATGGTTTATTAGTTTTGCAGATTTTACTTATTTGGAGAGAAATTTGCTTGCTTTTGCATCGCCACAAAAGGCATAACATTTTTTTTATTTAGGGAGTGGTTTTAAACCATTAAACCATCATGTTGGGGTAAATGTTACTTTTTGATCACTTTTTATATTGGATTGTGAAAATATATTTTGTGCAAGGTTGTTCCCTCTTTGATGGTGTTCACTGTGCAGGTGCAGTAACAATTATATTTTATTGTACAGGTTGTCATGGACATGGGAATACCCAATATCTAGTGTTTTTGTTGTGACTTTCACATTTTTTATAACTTTTTTTTTTTTTTACAAACCATTTTCTTTTCCCCAGTGTACTAATGTATTGCAGAACAGGCTCTACTGAAGGCAGTCCTGGAGACCTTTCAGTGGACATCAGAGCAGAGAACCCACTACTGCCCTACAAACGCTGGTCATCATGAACGTGGCATCATAACAATCACACGATGCAACTAACTGAGCCTTATGATGTACAGCCTCTGCAGTTTACGTATTACTAAAGTAAATTTAAGTTAGGTTCCAGGATTATTAATTTACAGATTATGGCAGAGGCAAGCAGGAGGAATCTACTATCAGATCTACTTTTCATGGTAGGTTTCCTTTAACTCCTTAGCGCTCTGCGTCTGATATATCCCTTAAAAGAACAAATCCCTCCAAAACCTGAACCCCACTCCACAATAAAGAATCTCTTCCCCAGATATTACCCAGTATCCCCACAGGTCTAATCGTCCATCTAACACCCCTGCTGTATGTGATTGAGAAACCGAAGGGGCATGTGATGATCATCACAGGTCCTTTAGTCAGCAGGGAGGCTGTAGCAGCTGTATTTCTGTATAAAATACAGTTGCTATAGCGACCCCTGCAGAGAGACCTTGAATGGTCCTGCAGCCACTAGTGTGTGCATAATGCACACATGCTTTATTCCGTTTTTGTGGCAAAAATGTTATAAAATCATGACTCTGATGGCTTTAGGCTACCCCTGTGTTTTGGTCATTCTTCCCCCGGGTTGAGAACCACTGGGTTAAGGGGAGGTTTATCAATATACTATAGAAGAGTGCGTATATTTTGTTATTGTTCAATGTCACTATGTAATGGAGCTTGCAAACTACATTTCATCTGTAGTGGAGAGCCATTCACCCTCCTCAAAAGTCTGTTACCTAAGAGTCAGAACGATGTGCTGACTTACCTGCCATCTGTATTGTAATGCAATTCCATTACAGCTCCACTGTGACCTTTTAAGGTTGCATAGTTATCACAGTCTCCATAAACATTCCACAGAACTGCAAAAAGCAGAAAAACTAAATAAATACATTTAAAAAAAACCCCACAACTATACAGTTGGACAATTGTATTACGAGATCCCTACCCTAGCCAAAAAGTGTTTTTGGGAAGGTATGAATTTTTAAAGAGCAAAATCAAAATAACTTCTGTTTAATCCCTTTGGGACATTGATGTTTGAATGTCCAGGTCAGTGTGACTACTGGAGGGCGGCCCATAAAGGGGCCCACTAGAGCTCTGTCGCCCAGGGGCCCACTAAAACCTGGAGCCGGCCCTGACGCTTGTCATTTTTCCATTATATTTTTGTTTTAAATACAAGTAGTAAAACTGAATAAGCTTTTACCAAAATATGTTATACACATGTACAAAATCATTCCATCACCCTTTACCCAAGTTCAGCCACAAATGCAAAGGGTGCATGTACTTTTACAGTTCAACAAACTTTAAGATAATTCTTTCTGCTCCTTCAACATTCTGCCTTCAGCTCACAGGAGGGGGGAAGAGGGGGACACAATTCAAATCACCCAAATATCTCCTGAAGCCTGGTACCTAGAGGGCGCATTCACATTGCATTTGAAATGCATTACAACAGCTGATGAGAGGTGATTTGCCTAATTACATTACCGTTTATGTTTGTTAACACATGTGTTAACAAAACACGTGTTAACATCGCATTTATGCAATGAAAATGCAGGCCAAAACGCAACGTGTGAACACGCCCAAAACACAATTCTTGTTGTAACCCTTTAAAGGCGTTTCAGGTCTGGACGTTGAGAGGTTAAGATACTTACTAAATGATATGCAGTGTACATACCTTCACTTTACAGAAACAACTTTCAGATGTGATCAGAACATGTATGTTTATTTTTCTTATATCATCTAAAGCCAAAATACTCACGTATTAATCTGTCAAATCCCGATGATGCCAAAGTCAGTCCATTGGGATGAAATTTGCAGCAGTAAACTTCTCCTTCATGTCCAGATAGCAGCATAATAGGAGCTTGGAGACTGGATGATCTTGGTGGTCCCTGCAAGGCAACAAAAACAATGAATAAGACCAAGATCTTATACCAATACCTACACAACACGACTGCTGATCCTGAAAAACTTAAGAGCGGCATAAACCTCCTCTCGATAAGCAGTTCATAAACCAATGTCTATGCAATATTCTATACACACAAACATCTGCTACAAAACCCATATATTGTTATATAGTAACAAGCTATCTGGATAAGATTTGAGCTTTGCAGACAGTAGATACAGTATATCTACAGCTAGCCAATGCAACTTTTCATCTTTAACATAAATAAAGAATGTTCACATCTATTTCAGAGTTTTCAGTTTCCGGAGAAACTAAAAGCCCTGAAAAACAGAAGATCTTCCATTCACTATTAACTAGAATGTACAGAAGTTTATCTACAAAAAATGAGGGGGTGGGGGGTAGCTGACACACCATTTT
Organism: Engystomops pustulosus; assembly: GCA_019512145.1. Lineage (NCBI taxonomy): Eukaryota > Metazoa > Chordata > Amphibia > Anura > Leptodactylidae > Engystomops > Engystomops pustulosus. Next base: position 150,760,315 of record CM033642.1, read on the forward strand.
TTCCATAATTGAATAATAGAAGGGGCTTCACAACATGCCATCCCAACTGGAAAACTGTTGAACAACAATTTTGATGGATCGGTTGTCATCTTTATTAATAAAAGCAGCATGTAATTTTTCATGTATTTGTCACTGACAATAATTCCCATAGATCTACACAGTTTGGCATGTGACCTCTCCAAATCCTTTGTGGAGATGCACAAGTTAGAATGGTTGTTGAGGGCTCCTGCTGTATTCCCTATAACATCCAGGATAGCGCTTATGAATATCATAACTGCAACAGAGAAGATAAAACAACTGATAAAGGTCTATCTCCAGGGCAGCTGTGCTCTTTCCAAGAACTAAACATGACTGGAAGCCAAAAATTGTGCTAAAATCCAAAAAGTGGGCACTTCCATTGTCCCTCCACTGCAGTCTAGCTCTATATGTGCACTATATGTGAGTGGGAAGCAGTTACCATGTGTTATAAATAACAACTTACCGCCGCCGCCACCACCACCACCTCAGTCCGCGGCTTCTTAGCGGGCACCGGGATCAACTCCATCCCTTTCCGCTTGTTCAGCTCGATCATCTTTCACTCTTTCCTACAACTATTACGCGAATAAATGAATAAATCTACAAATTCCTAACATGCAACCGGGTCTCGCCGTTCCGGCACCGAGAGATGACGTAGACTTCCTGCGCCGCGGAGACCAATAGCAGGAAGATCCTAATCACGTGGTAGGAAGTAAAAATGTCTGAGACGCTAATGAGCGACTGAGGTACAGCAGGTGGGAGGAGCTTCGAGCTGATTCTTCTAACAGAATGTAGACGCTGGGCTGCTATTGGCCGCTGAGCAGCGGTTGGGAGGGATTACGACATGGCGGCTTGCACAAGGTAAATGCTGAGAGCTGCACGAGTTTTATTAAGTTTCTGGTCGTAGGTCTTCATTATGTTGGTGTGCGGTGTCATGGGCCATGGGATTCCCACAGTTTTCTTCAATCATTAGGTTCTTTCAGTTTAAGTGGCACACAGGCCTCTAAACTTATCCTCCATTATTCATTTCGTGTTGATGTCCTTTTTTAATTTTTTTTGCTTCCATTTTTTTTTGTTTCCTTCCGTAAAAATATCCATAACTTTTTTCTTCCATGTACAGAACTGTAAAAAGCCCAGCAAAAGACATGATTTGTACCTATTTCATCCCACATAAAATGCAATAAAAAGTGATCAAAAAAACATATCTAGGATTACTGCAAATTACTACATATCCCGCAAAAAACAAGACATGAACCAGCTTCATAGACAAAAAAGTAATAGTGTTATGCCACTTGGAAGACAGCCATGCAAAAACAATAGATTTTTCCCCATATTAGTTTTGATTGTGAGAAAATAAGTAATTATGGGGTATCCACATCATCTTACTGACAATGGGAAAAAAAAGAAAAGTATATTATAAGCTAACATCGGCTGCAGGTGAATGGAGAGGGCTCACGGGCTGAGCCCTCTCCATAGCCGGTAACTGTTTGCTGTATATTGTAGCAAACACTTACGGTTAACCGTTAATGCCCAATCTATCAAAATAAAATAAAGTTTTTTCAGTGTTTATCCCTGTAACGGAAATAGCACGCAAAGTCGAAAATGCCACTTTTTTGCCATTTTGAAAAATCTAAAAAAATTCTATCAAAAGTGATCAAATGGCCGCACAGTCCTAAAAATAGAGGCATTGAAAATAATTGCAAATAATTACACCACTCACAGTCCCGAAGTATTAAAAAGTTATTAGTGCCAGATGATAGCAAAATTAAAAAAAATGTGTATGTGTAAATGTATGAAAACATTATAAAACCTATACAAATTTGGTATCCTTGTGATCAACTCGACTCAAAGAATAAAGTAGACGTTATTTGGGGCGCACAGTGAAAGCTGTAAAATCCACAAGCCCACAAGAAAACGTCACAAATGCTTTTTTTTCACCAATTTCACTGCATTTGGAATTTTTTTCCTGCTTCCCAGTACACGGCATGGAATAATAAATACCATCACTATGAAGTGCAATTCTCTTTACATGGAAAAGTAAAAAAGTTTTTTGAAGGTGGGGAATTAAAAATAAAACCGAAAAAGGGCTTCGGCATTAAGGGGTTATAAATGGGATAATTTAGGATCCAGTCAATCACTCTCTGTCCCACCGTCAGTGGGAGCAGGAGGGGATGAGCAGGTATAGCATGTGTGATACTGGGACCAGCTACAATTCAGCCCTACAATAAGAGCCCTCATCTACCTCAGAAACACTGTGAGAAGTATGTATAGGTAATGGGGCAGATTTATAAAGTGTCTGAAAGTCAGAATATTTCTAGTTGCCCATGGCAACCAATCACATCTCCTTTTTAAAAAACTCATGAGCAATGGTAAAATGAAAGCTGAGCCGTGATTGGTTGCAATGGGGAACTAGAAATATTCTGACTTTCAGACACTTGATAAATCTGCCCAATGTGTCTGATTATGTGTTTTTGTGTAGTGTGCCGTCTGATCTACATGTGCAGGGTCGGACTGGCACAACGGAGGGCCGGAGAATCCTCCGGTGGGCCCCGCTTCCTGATACCTCAATGCTTGTGTGAGAAGCACATGTAGTTGTAAACAGCTCCTGAGCAGAAACAAGCTGTTTCCTGTGCACATCGGACCATCCGACTTCTTGAGAAACTGCAGGTCAGCTGAGCCGGCCTCAAAGGTTAGAAAAGAGGAACATGGAAGATTCCAGGGCCCTACATCCTCAAATGGGCCCTCACCTTCTGGTACAGTAGTTATTATGTGCCGGCAGGGCTGAAACCCAGAAACTTCTGAGACTTCCTGTCAGCCTCTGCAGCTGCGCTGTGAGCTGCTCGTTCTGCCTGAAAATGGCATAGAAAACACCAAGGTCCTCACCCACCTTGCTTCTACCTCAAATGCCAATCACAGGAGCAGGGCACTGGTGAGATAACGCAGTGGGCTCCACAGGGGATGGCAGCAGCCTCTGTCCCTGCCAGCAACACACTGTAGCAAAGCTGCAGATTTCCCACATCACAGTCTTCCCCCAGAAACAGTAAGTGAGTTTCTGTGTGAAGTTTTGAACACCATAATGTACACCTTATACATGAAATATACTTGTATAAACTGTGTGTATATGTGCATCTTTGTATGTATACATGTGGCTCCATAGTCCTAAGAAAGCATCTATATCTATTATTATACTGTTATTCCCTAATGATTAACTTGTATTACCTTTTCAGGCTGGAAAAAGATGCATTTTTTAAATGTTTTGCAAATGTATCAGGAAAAAATACATGCATTTTATACCACAACTCATATGAATGTTTTCAGATGTATTTTTGCTTGATGTGCTAGTAATGCATTTCAAAACTAGTGCATCTTGTGAATCTCACCTTTAGATACTCCTGATAATGTTTCACATAATTACAACTCTTTGTACCGAGTTTTAGGGCGCGTTCATACGTTGCGTTTTGGTTGCGTTTTCATTGCGTTTGAAACGCATATACAACAGCTGATGAGAGGTGATTTGCCTAGTTACATTGCTGTTTACATTTGTAAACGCAATGTTAACGTATGCGTTAACGCATGTGTTAACATCACGTTTACGATGCGTTTTGTAAATGGAAATGTTAACTGTGATGTAATTGGGCAAATCACCTCTCCTCAGCTGTTGTATATGTGTTTCAGACACAATGAAAACGCAGGTCAAAACGCAACGTGTGAACCCGCCCTTAGAGTGTGCTCATATACCGCAATTTTGGAGATGCATTTTACATGCTATTATGCGTTTGCCTGCTTTAAAAGAGTTTTTCTCCAAAGCTCGAAGTGTAAGAAGCAGTGTTAAGGCCCGCTCCCCACTGCGAGTGTGATGCCATTACCTCGCCTCACACTCGCAACGCATGCTGCCGGGATCTCCCGGCCCGAACGTTTCACTCCGGGACTCAGCATGTCATTTCAGTTCCGGTTTACAGCATTCGGGCCGGGACACAGCACGCGTTGCGAGTGTGATGCGAGGTAATGGCATCACACTTTCTCTAGTAATTTCTTAGCGTTTTGCTCTTTTTGCTGTCATTTTATACTAAACTTTGTGGTTTATTTCCTGTTCCCTGCTCACGTGATATCACAGCTGCGTGGCTCATTATGTCACACATGTGATGTCACACAGGTGCGCAGCTTGTTATTACCCTGGTCATGTGATGTCACACAGGTGCACAGCTTGTTATATCCCGGGTCATGTGATGTCACACAGGTACGCGGCTCTTTAACCCCTTAAGGACGCAGGGTTTTTCGGCTGATTTCTCGCTCTCCAACTTCAAAAATCCATAACTTTTTCATTTTTACATGTACGAACCGTTGTGAGGGCTTATTTTGTGCGTACACAAATTTTACTTTCCCGTGATGTTATTATTTTACATGCCGTGACTCGAAGCGAAAAATTCCAAATGTGGGGAAAATTTAAAAAAAACGCCTTCGTTCTTGTGGGCTCATTTTTATACGACTTTCACTCCTTCGTCCAAATAACAAACCCAACTTTATTCTTTGGTTCGTGCGCATCGCGGGATAACCAAATTTATATAGGTTTTATTGTGTTTTAAATACATTTTCAAAATTAAACGAATGTGGTTCAAAAAGAAAAAAAAATTTTGCCATCTTCGACGCTAATAACTTTTTCATACTTTGGTGCACGGAGATGGTGAGGGGTCATTTTTGTGCGAAATGAAGCGACGTTTCATTGCTACCATTTGAGTCTGTTGCGACATTTTGATGATTTTTTATTTCATTTTTTATGTAAAAAGGTGTAAAAGTCGCATTTTGGACATTTGGTGCGCCATTTCCTCCCGCCTGGTGGTCACTGCCGGCCGTCCCGTTTTTATATTTTGATAGAATCGGAGCATTTTGGGACGCGCCACTACCTATATGTTCTGTGATTTTTTACTGTTTGTTATGTTTTATACCCGTTCTAGGAAAGGGGGGTGATTTGAACTTTTAATATTTTAATTTTTTTCTTTTTTAAACTTTTTTTTTTTCACTATTTTTTAGACCATCTAGGGTACATTCCTGTTTTTTATGTCGGATAAGTGTTTTCTTATGCGGACTTTGTTGCCGGCATTGGTAGCCTTGGGGAGAGACTGGGAGATTGGCTTGACCATCTCTGGCAGCCATTAACGCAATCTCCCAGTCTCTCCCCAAGCTACCAATGCCGGAACAAAGTCCGCATAAGAAAACACTTATCCGACATAAAAACAGAATTTACTAATATATCTGCGGCTTCGAGACATTTTCGTGATGTCCACGATGGTGACATATATACTTTTCATGGCAGGAATAGAAAAGGTCAAACGACCGGACAGGGAGGAGATCATAGAAAGAAACTATGAGCAGGGAGACCTATTGGATGTTATATACCTTAAAACACACAACCCATGGGTCTGAATCTGCGTCAGGACTTGATCCTGTGTTTGATTAAATGTTTAAATTATTATTATATCTGCATGATCCCCTTCCGACCTTCTACGTGCCATCTCCACCCCTCCTACCTTTCTCTTATCCCCATTCTCAATTATCCTGATGTTTCTTTTTCAGAGACGAGGCTGTAGCTCTTTTGCCTTACACCATGTACACATACTCGGCTTTCCTTTTACTATGCAATATATTGCCATTCGTTTTCACATATGTATGAAATGGTGCTGCTTCGTTGCCACTAAGTAATGCTCCAGATATGTGTCAGTTTTCCACTACCATCTACCTTTAGGATATTATGTTTTATAGTATCGTTAAAGTCGCTTACCTTATCATACCCTAGTGGAAAGGGCTCAACGGGTTAAAGGGAATGTTTAGTCCCCGATCCATGACTCATATCACGTGTCAGTGACGTCACACGCCCATTTAGGGCGCGATCTTTAAATAGCTCCTACACAGTAGGAAGCATGTTTATACCATGACTAAGCTCGTAAGGAGCGAAACGTGTTGGTTTTAAACCTGTTGGTCCTTCTACCTATGTACCAAGCCATGTTTGATTTTACTGGATTTAAAGAAAATAATTTTTTACACATCTCCTGAAGCGCTGTGCTGATCTCTTCTTGTCTGGATTCGACCCTAGTCCCGGGGTATTTGCTGTTCGTGCGCGGGAGTCAGTGTTTGGACAAGGTGAGCTGAACTAAAATTCTTTTGTATTGTCTTGGATTTTTTCATGGACTATAGTTACGTGCTCCCTTGCTCCCCATATACCAGTCTATACATCACTTTTCATGGCTACAACTCCTAATGGTCATAGTGTAGAAATGGACCCAGGTGTGAATGGAGCCGTAGATACTGGCAATAAATTTACTGTTAGCTGCGATGATCGAAAGAAGAAAGCAGCGTTATTGTTTAATATGGAAAACAGTACTGGCGTCCAATCACAAGAATTCAGTATACTAAAGGGTAGATGGGAAAGACTGATGGAAAAAGACATGAAAATTTGGTGGGATGCTGAAACTCTATCTTCATATCTAAAGAAAAAAATGATCCCACGTGGTTTACGTTTTAAGAAAATCCCAACGACTATATATTCGGATGCTTTCATGGAGAAATGGAATGAAACCATCAGTGATTGCTCAGAGAAACTAATGACTCTCATTATAGCGGAAGAATCTAAACTACTGGATACCATTAAACAAGAAATGGAAGATACCAAAAAACAATTACAGACACTATCCAGTCAGAATGATGTGGCAGCCTTGGAACAAGAGCTTGCCACTAAAATTGCTTCCATAGAAAACGACATTATAGAAACCAAAAAGAGAAAGTTCGACCGAGACCTCCTAGACTACAAATACAATGAAGTTTATACTTGGAAGTCATTCCGACATGAGAGAAACCAAACCCCTAAATCCATTCTTAAAAAAAATAGACATAAGAAATATCATAGAAGCAGAAACAACAACAACACTGCCCATGTGAGTTTCTCAGAAACAGAGGAATCATATAACAGCTCCTCTTCCTGTCCATCGGATGATGCAGCAGAAGCTACAGCCAGTCATAGAGTGACACCGTCAAAAAACGGGGGAGGAGAAGTGGCAGGAAACATAGAAGTAATAAAAGAAAAAATGCAAACACGCCACGGGACAGTCAAGAAGCGCAAATAGATTCACCGGTGATCAATCTCTCAAGTTATATTATATCGGACACTCAGTTGAAAGTCCTCAGTAAAGGGCTTAACTTTTCTCCATCCACGGATTTTGACTTGTATAGAACTTTATTGGATGTTAACAAATTTGTCAGGAACCTAACAGTCAAAATGCACTTCCTGGACAAATCCCAGGATTTGCATTTTGAAGATATGGGTACTGAGTCGGACTGTCCTGATGTAAATCAAGACCGGAGTGAGAACAATATTTTTGTGGATTTTGCAGATCAAACCAATGTCCTTAATTTAAGAATGTTAGAAAATGAATCTTTAACTGTTAACGATACTGTAGTGGTCCCTTTTACAACTAAAAACCCCAGCTTCTATCCCATTAACTCGAGATGTGGAAGCATGGACAAATTTCAAGACATGGTAGAAAAAGAACTCACCACTTTGAAAGCACAACATAACTCTATCCATACCAAATCTAACATCACACATCTAGAAAAACAAGCCTTACATGATTTGCAAAATAATTCAGACTTGACTATTAGAAATGCAGACAAAGGGGGATCCATTGTCCTTATGAACTCATCATTGTATAAAAAATTGAATGAAGACATACTTAACGATCATAACACATATCGTAAACTTAATATGGACCCCACGTCTAGTTGTCAAATTGGCTTAATGAAACTTCTTGAGGAGGGAGTAGCGTTGGGAGTGTTGAATGTTGAACTAAAAGAGTTTTTATACAATAAACATCCGGTCATGCCGGTCTTTCACTCTCTCCCCAAGGTGCACAAAGATATGTTTCCCCCTCCCTGTCGACCCATTGTTGCCGGCATTGGTGGCCTTGGGGAGAGACTGGGAGATTGGCTTGACCATCTTTTGCAGCCATTAACCAAAGTCACACCTACATACCTGAGAGACACGAAACATCTGTTGCAAATCATGGATCAGATGAAATGGAAAAACACTTACAATTGGTCTTCGTGTGACGTGGTTGCTCTTTATTCCTCCATACCACACGAATTGGCCCTGGTATATCTGACTCAACATCTGAATGATTTTTGTACATATTCATCGGAACTAAAGGAATACATCATTATGGTCACACATTTTTTATTAAGCAACAATTTTTTTATGTTTGACTCAGAATTTTATTTGCAAGTGGAGGGGGCCCCCATGGGAGCTAAGTTTTCCCCCTCCCTTGCAAACATCTTCATGATACAGTGGGAAAAAAGGTTTATTTTTTCGGATCACAATCCGTACAAATCGTTGGTGAGATGGTTCGGCCGCTTTATAGACGACCTGTTGTGGGTGTGGGAAGGATCCAGTGCAGAATTTAATGAATTTGTTTCATATCTTAATTGTAACGATATGAATTTAAAGTTTACACACTTTTTTGGAGGGGCAGAAATTAATTACTTAGATGTCACTTTGAGAGGAACTAATGGACATATACATATATCACCATATCGTAAGTCAATTGCAGGCAATACAATTTTATTGTCTACATCGTGTCACCCGAGACATGTTGTAGACAATGTTCCTTACGGTGAATTGGTACGGCTTCGTCGAAACAGTTCACTAGACACCACCTTTGATGCACAAACATGTGTCTGGGAAAAAAGATTTAGGGAACGTAAATATAAGCCACATGTACTAACTATGGCTAAAAAAAGAATTGCCAATGTAAATAGAGAAACACTGCTGTCCGACTCCTCTAAAAAGAGAAATCGAACATCAAATGACAAACCTATTACTTTTACAACTACATACAGTAATCAATTTCATCATATAAAGAAGATCATCACAAAATATCTGCCCATCCTAGAACAAAATGAAGACTTGAAACGTTGTCTTGCAAAAGGAATTAGGTGCATCCCGAAAAAAGCCCCCACTCTAGGTTCCATGTTGTCTCCCAGCCTTTTTAAAAGTACCATTACAAACCCTACTAATTACACCTGGCTACAACATTTGGGTAGTCATAAATGTGGACACACGAAGTGTATAGCATGTAACTTTGTTCATGTCTCCGATTCCGTTACGTCATGCACTACTCAAAAGAATTACAAAATCACCTCTTATTTGAATTGTAACACTTCATTTGCTATATACAGTATTAAATGCACCTTATGTAACAAACAATATGTGGGGTGCACTACTAATGCCCTCAAAGTCCGCATAAGGAAACATCTATCTGACATAAAAAACAGGAATTTGACTAATTTGTCTGCGGCTTCGAGGCATTTTCGTGATGTCCACGATGGTGACAATAGATATTTTTCATGGCAGGGAATGGAAAAGGTCAAACGACCGGACAGGGGAGGAGATCATAGAAAGAAACTCATGAGCAGGGAGACCTATTGGATGTTTATCATCAAAACGACACAACCCATGGGTCTGAATTTGCGTCAGGATTTGATCCTGTGTTATGATTAAATGATTAAATTATTATATCTACATGTTCCCCTTTTGACCTTCTACCTGTCCATTCCACTCCCTCCTATCTGTCATTTTACACCCATTGCCAAATTTTCCTGATGTTCCTTTTTCAGAGACGAGTCTGTAGTTCTTCTGCCTTACACCATGTACACATACGTGCTTTTACTTTGCTATGCAACATAATTGTTATTCGTTTTCACATATGTAGGAAATGGTGCCTCATTTCCATTAAGTAATGCTCCATATATGTGTCAGTCCTCCACTATAATCTTACCCTTATGATATTTTGTTTTTTAGTATCGTTACAAGTCTCTTACCTTATCATATCCTAGTAGAAGGACTTAACGAGTTAAGAGGAAGTGTTCAGTCCCGATCACGTGACTCACATCACGTGTCAGTGACGTCACACGCCCATCCAGGGCGCGATCTTTAAATAGCTCCTACATAGTAGGAAGCATGTTTTACCATGACTAAGCTCGCAAGGAGCGAAACGCGTTGGTTTTAAACCTGTTGGTCCTTCTACCTATGTGCCAAGCCATGTTGGAACACCGTCAAAAAACGGGGGAGGAGAAGTGGCAGGAAACATAGAAGTAATAAAAGAAAAAATGCAAACACGCCACGGGACAGTCAAGAGACGCAAATAGATTCACCGGTGATCAATCTCTCAAGCTATATTATATCGGACACCCAGTTGAAAGTCCTTAGTAAAGGGCTTAACTTTTCCCCATCCACGGATTTTGACTTGTATAGAACTTTATTGGATGTTAACAAATTTGTTAGGAACCTAACAGTTAAAATGCACTTCCTGGATAAATCCCAGAACATGCATTTTAAAGACATAGGTACTGAGTCTGACTGTCCTAATGAAAATCAGGACCTGAGTGAGAACAATATTTTTGTGGATTTTGAAGATCAAACCAATGTCCTTAATTTAAAAATGTTAGAAAATGAATCTTTAACCGTTAACGATACTGTAGTGGTCCCTTTTACAACTAAGAACCCCAGCTTCTATCCCATTAACTCGAGGTGTGGAAGCATGGACAAATTCCAAGAAATGGTGGAAAAAGAACTCACCACTTTGAAAGCACTACACAACTCTATCCATACCAAACCTAACATCACACCTCTAGAAAAACAAGCCTTACATGATTTGCAAAATAACTCAGATTTGATTATTAGAAATGCAGACAAAGGGGGATCCATTGTCCTTATGAATTCATCATTATATAAAAAATTGAATGAAGACTTACTTAACGATCATAACACATATCGTAAACTTAATATGGACCCCACATCTAGTTGTCAAATTGGTTTAATGAAACTTCTTGAGGAGGGAGTAGCGTTAGGAGTGTTGAATGTTGAACTAAAAGAATTTTTATACAATAAACATCCGGTCATGCCGGTCTTCCACTCTCTCCCCAAGGTGCACAAAGATTTGTTTCCTCCTCCCTGTCGACCCATTGTTGCCGGCATTGGTAGCCTTGGGGAGAGACTGGGAGATTGGCTTGACCATCTCTTGCAGCCATTAACCAAAGTCACACCTACATACCTGAGAGATACTAAACATTTGTTGCAAATCATGAATCAGATGAAATGGAAAAACACTTACAATTGGTCTTCGTGTGACGTGGTCGCTCTTTATTCCTCCATACCACACGAATTGGCCCTGGTATATCTGACCCAACATCTGAACGACTTCTGTACATATTCATCGGAACTAAAGGAATATATCATCATGGTCACCCATTTTTTATTAAGCAACAATTTTTTTATGTTTGACTCAGAATTTTATTTGCAAGTGGAGGGGGCCCCTATGGGAGCCAAATTTTCCCCCTCCCTTGCAAATATTTTCATGATACAGTGGGAAAAAAGGTTTATTTTTTCAGAACAGAATCCGTACAAATCGTTGGTGAGATGGTTCGGTCGCTTTATAGACGACCTGTTGTGGGTGTGGGAAGGATCCAGTGCAGAATTCAATGAATTTGTTTCATATCTTAATTGTAATGATATGAATTTAAAGTTTACACACTTTTTTGGAGGGGCAGAAATTAATTACTTAGATGTTACCTTGAGAGGGATTAATGGACTTATACATATATCACCATATCGTAAAGCTATTGCAGGCAACACAATTTTGTTGTCTACATCGTGTCATCCGAGACATGTTGTGGACAATGTTCCTTATGGTGAATTGGTACGGCTTCGTAGAAACAGTTCACTAGACACCACCTTTGATGCACAAACTTGTGTCTGGGAAAAAAGATTTAGAGAACGTAAATATAAGCCACATATACTAACCATGGCAAAAAAAAGAATTGCCAATGTGAATAGAGAAACATTGCTGTCCGATTCCCCTAAAAAGAGAAATGAAAAATCAAATGACAAACCCATTACCTTTACAACTACATATAGTAATCAATTTCATCATATAAAGAAGATCATTACAAAATATCTGCCCATCCTAGAACAAAATGAAGATTTAAAACGTTGTCTTACAAAAGGGATTAGGTGCATCCCGAAAAAAGCCCCCACTCTGGGTTCCATGTTATCTCCCAGTCTTTTCAAAAGTACCATTACAAACCCTACCAATTACACCTGGCTACAACATTTGGGTAGTCATAAATGTGGACACACGAAGTGTATAGCATGTAACTTTGTTCATGCTTCTGATTCCTTTACGTCATGTACCACTCAAAAGAGTTACAAAATCACCTCTTACTTGAATTGCAACACTTCATTTGTTGTATATAGTATCAAATGCACCTTATGTAACAAACAGTACGTGGGGTGCACCACTAATGCTCTCAAAGTCCGCATAAGAAAACACTTATCCGACATAAAAAACAGGAATTTAACTAATATATCTGCGGCTTCGAGACATTTTCGTGATGTCCACGATGGTGACAATAGATACTTTTCATGGCAGGGAATAGAAAAGGTCAAACGACCGGACAGGGGAGGAGATCATAGAAAGAAACTTATGAGCAGGGAGACCTATTGGATGTTTATCCTTAAAACGACACAACCCATGGGTCTGAATCTGCGTCAGGACTTGATCCTGTGTTATGATTAAATGTTTAAATTATTATTATATCTGCATGATCCCCTTCCGACCTTCTACTTGCCATCTCCACTCCCTCCTACCTTTCTCTTTATACCCATTCTCAAATTATCCTGATGTTTCTTTTTCAGAGACGAGGCTGTAGCTCTTTTGCCTTACACCATGTACACATACGTGCTTTCCTTTTACTATGCAATATAATTGCCATTCGTTTTCACATATGTATGAAATGGTGCTTCGTTTCCACTAAGTAATGCTCCAGATATGTGTCAGTTTTCCACTACCATCTTACCTTTAGGATATTATGTTTTATAGTATCGTTATAAGTCTCTTACCTTATCATACCCTAGTGGAAAGGGCTCAACGGGTTAAGAGGAAATGTTTAGTCCCGATCACGTGACTCATATCACGTGTCAGTGACGTCACACGCCCATTTAGGGCGCGATCTTTAAATAGCTCCTACACAGTAGGAAGCATGTTTTACCATGACTAAGCTCGTAAGGAGCGAAACGTGTTGGTTTTAAACCTGTTGGTCCTTCTACCTATGTACCAAGCCATGTTTGATTTTTACTGGATTGAATAAAGAAAATAATTTTTTACACATCTCCTGAAGCGCTGGTGCGATCTCTTCTTGTCTGGATTCGTATGCCCTAGGTCCGTGGGGTAGTTGCTGTTCCGTGCGCGGGAGTTCAGTGTTTGGACAAGGTGAGCTGAACTAAAATTCTTTTGTATTGTACTGCAATACTACAGTATTGCAATATATGGCATTTTTGCAGGTCATACATTACAATGAGCCACTGGCTCATTGTAACGAACCTGCATAAGCCATGTAGCCTTGTGTCAAAAGAAGACCCGAGGCTACCATGGTAACCGATCGCCGCCCCCCGATGACGTTCGCGCCGCCATCTTTTAAAGGGTTTTAGAGGGTTAATAGCCGCTATCGGTGCAAGCACCAACCGCGGTTATTAGCGGTGGGGGTTTTGTGCAAAATGCAAAAACCCCCACCTCTGTATGAAGAGGACTCAGCCCGTGAGCCCTCTTCATACATCTCTTATACTTCTGCCCCGTAGAGCTACGGCGCAGAGCGTTAAGGGGTTATATTGGAAAATTGTATACAATTATATGACCAATAATAATCACATGTATACTCAGACTTTTGTGTTGTATTATGCTTCCTGGTTACAGTTCATTTGTGGGGAGTATAGAAGATGGTAGCATTCATTTGTGCACGAAAGTGGACGATTTTACTATATTATTGATTATTACTTATGCTTGAGCAATGTTAAAGGGATTCTCTGTGTTTGACCAGGGACACGCACTGCTTCTATGAAGAAACTCTTCCATGTGCTGCGACAAATAAGTAATTATTACTGAGGATTTCACACATTGGGGGAGATTTATCATTAGGCAGGATTTTGAGCAGTTGTCTATGTGTTAGACTGGCAGGTTTCCAACAGTCGGATTTATAGTCCAGTGTATGTGCAGTGTGAGCGTTGTGTGTGTTGCGTTTTTGACGCATTCCACTGGCTTCAGCCTTGATTACTTGCCAAGGTTACATTGCGTTTCCGCTGCATCTGCTGTGCACCTCACCACAGTGGCGTCGGTATAGAGCACACCACTGTTTAGTGCTGCAGTTCCAGAACAGATGCGAGTCTGGTTATCTTGGGGGGGGGGGGGAAAGAATATTTAGTTTTTAGTTCATGTGTGGGCTATAAAATATAAAAACCTTATGACTTCGATTATCCTGCATTGTTGTTTTAAAGTTGCAAAATTTAAGCCTTTTATAGTGGTTTTAATGGTAATATTAGGATAGCTGCACATAATACACATCTTAATGCGGATGATGTGCAGGAAGATTTGCATCAAAATCTGATCCATTGGGCCCTCCAAATCTATTCCTTTGGTGGGCCCAAGGTACCCCAGTCCGACACTGTACGTGTACATGTTTATTCATATGTATAATGTATGAATGGAGTGTGTATTTGCTTGTAGTGCATATGGTTTGTGTAAAAACACCCATCCCCCACACTGTGGGGCATACCGCCGTGTGCTGGAGGTGAGGAGGAGGTGACCCCTCCATAGAAAACAGTGGCGCACGGCAGTACACTCGCACAAAGATAGGGCACCGCACCGCCACCGAGCCCCTATTGTTTCAGAAATAATGTATTAACCATTGATCAACATTTGATGAGTTTTGTACACCGTGCCAATAGAAAAGTGTACCCAAAGTAACCATATATCAACATAAAGTTGGTGAACCATGTCGGAGCAGTGCAGGGTGCGCCACAATTCATGAATCTGGCACCTACTTTACAGGCAAACATAGTGGGGGACATTTACTATGGCGTTTCCGCCAGTTTTGTGGCGCTCTCACCACATGTTCTGCTCTTAGACCTATTTATTAGCTGGCGGCGCCAGAAAAAATTACTTTTTCCGTCTGCTCCGACTCTTCTCCGAAAAGGGGCGTGGCTTTGGCGGAGTGGAAACTCAGACACTATTAATATGTGTCGCAGCCCTTTTTGGCCGCTGTAAACTGGCGGAAAGTAGACCAAAAGAAAACTGGTCTAGCAGGGACTGTTGGACACATTTCTGGTGCTCGGGACAGATTTTGGTCCCAGGGACAGAAAAGGGTCTCGGCGCCAGAAATGTCTCTGCACAGCTCTACAATATTAAATGTGTATCTTCTTACCAAGAGCAGGTCGGTAACAAAGCCAATCCAGACACCAACAGTTTATGTAAATGTCCCCCAGTCTCTAAGGTGAACCTTCTGACGAGACGATCAAAAGCACTCCTTGTTTAATACATGATGCAAGATTACTATAATTGCCTCAATTTCCTATTAAAGCATAGAAAGCACTGGCTGTAATGATTTTCTTGTATAACTAGCCATATATTAATATATTTATATATTTGTATTGCTGAAAACTTCATACTGTTGTTATTATTATTTTAGTATTATTAGACTTCTGGCCAAATCAGTAGGAAGTGTACACCCATTTTTCTGTGTGACTGGGGCTGCAAGAAAATTGCTGGATGATTGAGTGAAGAACACAAGGAAGAAAGCAGATGTTATTGAAGAAGTTTCTGATACACGCATGCAGTGCAGCTCCTGCTGCAGACAGTGTTCCTCAAACCATGACACTTCCTCCACCACCTTTCACTGACTTCTTTACACACTTTGTATTCAGTCTTTCCCCAGTTATTTTCATCACTAAAATGAACTGTGGACCATTTCCACATATCGTGATCCTCAGCAAAGGGGAGTCTAGCCTATGAGAGGATTGGTTAAATGCTCTTAAACGTTGTGACACTGTATGATGAGACAGATCCTTACCCTGTTCAGTGCTGAACTGGCTTGAAATTCCTGCTGCATTGTTGAAATGATTTCCCATGGATACTCTCCTCATTATACTATCAACACTTGCATTTGTCTTCCGAGAGTGACTAGCCTTCTTAGGGGCCTCAAATGCGTTTGTGATGTTGCAATGGTGCAATATTCTAGAAATCAGACTTGGGACAACCAACTTCTCTTGCTATGGTTGATAGGGTCACCCCTTTGACCTTCATCTCGACAACCTGCTGCCGAAATATTTCAGTCACTTTGGAACAGCACACCATTTTTGCAAAGTCAGTGAAAACTGGACAGATATGTTCCAGCTAAATAGGGTTTGTTAGATAATAAAGTAAACTAGCACCATGAACCAGATAAACACGAATAACTTAAGCGTGCAGCACATGTAGCAGTTACAATCAGTTTTGAGGTGGTTTTAGGTACATTTTTGTTAATTTAGCAGGTGAAAGACATGCATTAAATGGGGAATTACATTTTGGAAGGGGGAGCATGTTCAACAAATGTCATTTACCTGTTCAGATCATAGAGGAGATTTGCCTGATTACTTAGCTGTTAACATTGCATTTAAATAACAAGTGTTAACATGTGTTAACACATTTTTGTCTATTAAAGGAAACCTACCACTGCTGATGGTAGGTATTAGATGTAAACACCGGGCACCAGCTGACCCTGAGGTGAGCTGTTGCCGGAGCTTACCTTTGCTAGTGTTTAAACTCATTTTGATTTACAGGTAGCTTCGGCGCTGCGCGCGGCTGTGCGTGCGCGCCTCCATAGGAAGTGCTGGAGGCGTCACGCGCGCCGAAGCTACCTCGGGGCTGTTCATTAAAATGTGTTTAAACCGCGATATAGCGGTTTAAAACACTAGCAAAGGTAGTACATCTAATACCTACCATCAGCAGTGGTAGGTTTCCTTTAACATTGCTAACAGCTATGTAATCTGACAAATCTCTTCTCAGCTTTTCTGATGCGTTTGAAAATGCATGTGTTACTGCCTCGTGAGATTTTGCCCTCAGTGTGTTCTCTCATTTTGATCAGTGTTCTTCTGCAATTATCGAATTTACCATATATACTCGAGTATAAGCCTAGTTTTTCAGCACAAAAAAAATGTGCTGAAACCCCAAACTCGGCTTATACTCGAGTAAAAAAATATAGGTTTTTGTGGTAAAATTAGGGGCCTCGTCTTATACCGTACTTGTGTCGGCTTATACTCGAGTATATACGGTACATTTTTATTCTGTGGTTTAGAATGTAAACAATTTATGAAATAAGCTTAAAATCCTACTATTTTACTCATGTTAATATATATTCACATAGGACTACACCATTACCTTTTTAGAAAAATGTTATGCTCTCTAATTTTGACCTTCAGTTCATGTCATAAACAGAATTTTGTACAAGTTTGAAACGCGTACATAATCCTTCAAGTTAAGTAAAATGCATATTGGTGGTGTCGGGGTGTTAATGTGGCAGCTGAGGGCACGACTGGGCATAGAAACGTTAACTTTATACAGTTTAGTAAAGTTCTACATACAATAGAATGATTTTATAGTATATAAAACTAACAATTTATTTTGTCCTTCAGATAAACATCCTAAGAATTAACATTCCAAAGGACTAATCCAGAGCCATGGATGACTTGCCAGGATTATATGAAATTTTTCAAGGAGAGGTAAAATGATTAGGTTGTCTTCTAGTAGCTGTTTTCCTCCGGAGTTTACTTTTGTATTTAGTTGTATTATTTAGTCTTTGGAGTCTATTATAAGTTGCCAGATTATTTATGCAGAGCCATGAATAATTGTACTGTTTAGTTCTTACAATGCGTCCCTTTTGGAACTTAGTGGGACAAGTGGCGAGTAAATTGGATGAACATAAAATAGAATTAGACCCCCTACTTTGTCACGTCTCGAAGATCCCATTGGAGAGATATAGGTTCTCATTCTTAGATCCTTTAGTTAATGCTTCAAATTGGAAGAATACATGTACTCCTACATGTAAAAAATGGGTACAAAGAGTTGAGAAGATGAGGAGGATGGAGGAGCTAACAGCATATATGAAAGGAAAACCTGTCATATCAGAAGATCTAGGGAAATTGGGTAGAGTTCTAGGCTACAGTAGAATACAAGAGGTTCTTGGAAGAGTGATAACTTTTTTAAGGAGGACTATGGGAAAGACCAAAGGACTAAAGTTTTAGGTGGGTGGAGAGTCTGCTGAGGGTCTTTTTTCGTGTTTGGTATGTCTATTATTTTAGTTGTGAATCTATGGGAGGGAGGCGTGTCGGGTGCGCTATAGCATATGTTTGTGTTGTTGAAGCATATGTAAATATTTTAAAAAATATATTAAATATTATTTAAAAAGTTCTTATAATTCAGTATTCTTGGTAGTATGTGATTCTGGAAAACCAGACTTCCATAACTAATAGTGTGTATCTCTCCTATACACACACAGGCTGCAGGGGGCGCCAGCTCCAGGAAACACATGGAGGAGCCCTCACACCATTATACCTCACATCATTATACATCACATCGTTGTAGAGGCTGTCAGTCAAGCACTGGGGGTGTGGCTGTACCTCCCACTTTTAACTTTTTTTTTCACTATTTCTTAGACCCTCTGGTACATTAACCCTAGATGGTCAGATCATTCATACCATATACTGCAATACTTCTGTATTGCAATATATGGCATTTTTGCATGTTATTCATTACAATGAGCCACTGGCTCATTGTAACGAATCTGCAGAAGCCATTTAGCCTTGGGTCAAATGAAGACCCGAGGCTACCATGGCAACCGCATCAGGGACCCTTGCAATTCAACACACAGCTGAAATGCATTTGCATCAGGACAAGCCTCTCTACGCTCCTATGAAATTAAATTACATTTAAAAAATGCATTTCAATCAGAAAATGTGAAGAAGGCCTCGGTATTGTTAATTTTTTTTTTTTTTTTTTTTGCTGTTGTGATATTTTATTATCCTGATGTATATGTTGTCACATATGATGTTTTGTTGATACTGTACCTTTCATTACCTGACTGCCAACTTTCCACAGGTGGCAAATGTGACTGAATATGGAGCATTTATTAAAATACCAGGCAGCAGAAAACAAGGTAACACAGCTGGACTATTCTCTTCTGAATCCTCTCTGAGGTCTGATGCATGCAAACGTGACATGAAGGAGTGTATAAACAGTTGTATCAGCAGATGGCACACATCCCCTTTTACTTGTATGGGCTCATGCACACAACCCTGGATTTCATGACCCAGAGCATGAGCCAACTGTCCAAAACATTAAAATGGGCTTCCACCCGCCTCAGTTTGTAGGCCGGGCAGTCTTCTTCAGTTATCGCATGTGTTCAGAGCTGACAGACAAGCTAACAAAAGGGATTACAGTTCCTTGTTTGTGACCCCCATGTATTTACCATTAGCATGCTAAAGAAATAAAATAAGGATGTTTGTGAAATTCTTATTTAGTTTTCTTGTTAGGTCTTGTTCACAGGACACATTTGTCATGTACCCGTGTTGAACGTCCTTCTGAAGTCATAGATGTTGGAGAAAAAGTGTGGGTGAAAGTCATTGGCCGTGAGGTACAGTTCCTAGATATAAGCTAATGGATACCTGAATTTTTATAGCACTTTTAAAGAAAATCTACCATTTGATTTGATGCATTATGAAGCAAACATACCTTGAGAATGCTGTAGCTACACTGATGCAGAATCATATCTTGTTTATTCCCTCTGCTGAGTTGTTTTGATGAATAAACAATTATAAAATTCAGGACCTTGGGAAAGCTGGATCCACATTACACACAAGTTTTCTGAACGGCCAATACAGGGCTAATGGACCTGAGCTGGATCACTTATACACAGCTGCTGGGAGATGGTGCAGCAATTGATTATTCTGCCTGGCAGGGAGAACAGTGATTTCATCATCCATTGGTGCAGTGCATAACTAATGTGAGAGGAAAAGCACCAAGCCCAGCCATAGAAGCGCAAGAGCTTCTATATCATAATGTTATAATTGTTTTTTCAGCAAAACCACTCAGTACAGGGACTAACCAAGATATGATCCTGCATCAGTGTAACTATAGCATCTCAAGATATGTTCGGTTCATAATGCATCAAATCAAAAGGTAGGTTTCCTTTAAATTCTGCAGAATCTCTTCTTTTGATAATTCACCCTACCCTAAACATTGTTTTTTCTTATTTTTTAGGGGAAAATTATACTATGTTCTGTAGTTTACTGAAAGCTTCAGGGCAGGTCCAAGGTGTTTGCCAGAAGTACCTTCGGTACAGTGGTTTCTATGAGGTTTTTAGTCCTCCAGGCAGTGCACACTTCTAACCTTAAGCCCCTTACACATGAAAGTATTACTAGAGACAGATTCTACCTGTACAATTTAAATATGGGTGGCACACAGCCACACTCGTTACAATGGACAATACGGTCATCCCTTTGAATAGCCGTATTGGCCACTGTACCGCCTGGCTGCTCCGTAAGGCCACTTGCACACCCAAATGGATTTTTGGCGCAGCTGCCCAGCTTCCTACGGAGAAGGGTGGCCTGTAGGAGCTCAACCCCATCTCCTCATTACTGGAAAAAAAAAGGATGGGTTTCTGAACTACGTCTGGCCTGCCTAGCTGGTTGCCTAGAAACATTTTTGAAGCCACCGGCAGCGATCGTCGGGAAAACACCCGTTACTGGTAAGCCTATGCAGCAAAGATTTACCGGCTATGGAGAGGGCTCAGCCCGTGAGCCCTCTTAATGCACCCGTATCCGGCATGTGATGTTATATTACGTCACATGTCGTTAAGGGGTTAATATTAATGTAAAGCAAAGCGATGTGGAGCCGCATGCAGGTCTTCGTAGGGGTTCCTACAACGTACTGTAGCAAACAATGAAGCAGCACTCCGTAATAAAGAAAAAGTTACTTTTTATATGCAACGTTTCACCTTTTCAATAAAGGCATAATCAAGCATGTCAATCTAATGTAAATTATTTTTGTAGGTTTTTATTAAAATGTCTGCTTTCTTTTTCAGATAAAAGATGGGAAGGAAAAAATCTCTTTATCCATGAAAGTTGTGCACCAAGGAACTGGAAAAGATTTGGATTCCAATAATGTGGTGCTGGAGTAAGTGATGTCAAGGTTGTAAATATTTGTGTCGATACACCTGCACCTGCTGGTTCCATTAATGTTGTGTTCCCTCTTTAGGCAGGATGAGAGAAAAAGACGAGAGTTCAGGGACTACAGCAAGCAAAAGATTACACTAGAGGCAGTGCTCAACACTGTGTGTAAGAAGTGTGGCTGTAAAGGTACGATGTGCACTTTTGTCTTCTACTACAGTAGCTGTTGGGTTTGTAAAAAAGTGTCCTTCTCCCATGTTTTCAGCCGATTCTTATTATAGATCTTTTCATGTCTGGAACTGGGGGGACTCATTAAGTGTTTTGCAGTGATGACCTTCAGAGAACAAGACCTATGTTGCACTGGTTAGGCAATACAGCTGCAGTAGACTAGTCCCTATTGGCTTGTGTTTATATACAGATCACGCAAACACACACGTCTACAGCTTTAGCCATGCTTCTTCATGAGTTTCATTGCAGCCTATGCATATAAACTGAAGCTGTAGACGTGTGTTGCTGCCGACTCTATATACAACTTGTGGCAGTGGCTCAAGTTTAATGACAAGGAGCTCAGTGGTGCTGCTGCTATCTGGTGTTCGGGGAGCGTTAGCCGAAGACGACCGGAGTCGAGAGGGTCAGTCTACTTATAGTTACTATTTGGTGCCTACTCAACCTAAGAATATTCCTCTCTGCTAAAGGTGTTCAATATAAATAACTTCTTGTAAGACTTTGAGAGAGTTTGAATTGATTTTCTATTGTTGGTATATTTATATTATATTATATTTTATATTTATTGTTCGGTATATTCTTTTCTTGTGAAAATAATGTGCAGTCCCGATGATACCAGAAAGGGGGCCTGAAGCTGGAAGCAAGTGCCTAAAAGGTTAGGACTTGGAATTGGCCGACTGAGGTGTGCCACATGAGAGCTGAGATATAAAAGTCTTTTTAGTCTTTTAGTTTTTACATTGCTTTCTCTGTCTTACAGGATTGGGGACTCACTGTACTAGCCACAGTTATGCAGCTGTAGTAGCTCTTGTGTTCACAGCTTGTGTTAAAACTTTTACAAGGAAGAAAAAGCACATGCCTTATTCTTTTATATATGACATTGGTTCTTCTAGGTCACTTTGCCAAGGATTGTTTTATGCAGCCTGGAGGCACGAAATACAGTTTAGTACCGGATGATGAGGAGGAAGATGCTGCGGGTAATCACAAGAAAACGGAGAAGCATCATAAGAAACAAAAGAAGGTAAAGTTGTGTCATAATCTCATAATATGAGCTAAAACATGGCTGTTTTCTTCCAGAAACAGTAACCCATATTTTGGTAGATTATGTACTGTATTGTATTGTACCCTAACTCTGTTGGACTAAAAAAGGGGAACTTTGTCCTGAAGAAATCGGTCTTGTTACTTTAATCTTGTATAACCACTTTACATTTAGGATCCGAGTTCTGTTGACTGTCCTAAGCTAATGCATATTTATGCTTCTGACATCTGGAGCTTTTGTTGCAGTTCCTGTGTGTTCTTATTTTATTCCCGCTATAACTTACTACTGAAGGTGTATTTTGATAGTTACTCTAGCCATACCAATGACTGTAAATGATCTTGGTACCTCAACCGCGCTCCCTTTCAGGAAAAGAAGAGAAAAATGCATCGGAAAGACAAGGATGATTCCTCAGAAACAGAAAGCAGTGGTTCTGAAAGTTCGGACTCTGAGCCCTCTAGAAAGAAGAGACGCCATGGAGAGAAGAGTAAAAAGACCTCAAAGAAAAAGAAAAAAAAGCACAAGAAGCACAAACAAAGGGACTGAATAGAAGGGTTGCTATTTACACTGCGGTAGTCCTGTTGTGTTGTGGGACTGTTTTATATCTTCTCAGAGGGTACAGGAAGCTATTTCCTGTGCAGCTGGTCTATGGCGTTGTCTGTGAAATTTAGGCTGTCCTGTTCCCATAGTCCCAGGAGTATCTGACGGCTGTATCATACTAAATAAATAAATAACCATTCTCTAGTTATTTGTCATTCAGAGACAACATTAATAGGATATGGAATAGCTTTTTGCTATTTAATGTCATAAATCAAATTCTGATTCCATTTGAACAAAGTAGGTGTACCTTTTCCAAAGAATATCCAGCCAATTAGCAAGGGTATGTCCAAAAATAAATTGTATTAGATGCTGATTGGATAGTAGCGTCTCTTTACAGTACAATGCAGTCCTATATGTAATGATTTTCTCTTGCATCTGAACAGTAAAGAGCACTGGGATGAGTTCCTCTGCTTCTGGAGCTCTGTATACTTTGCACAACTCCAAGTCCTTAACACTGAAAGTGTATATCTTTCAAGAGATTGTGTGTGTTGTTGTGGTTTTTTTGTTGTTTTTTTGTTTAGTTTTTTTAAGTGATATTTTATTTGGTTATCCAAACAAAAACATAAATAAATAAATAACAAAAAGTTTAAACATGGTGCCTTATTGGGCATCTGAACAAGATGGTCGTAACAACTCTGCATGTGATAATATTTGTAATTTTGATATTAAATTATGTCAGGTGGTATTTACTGGGGTGAATGTGTTGGGCTTGATCTGGTAATAGAAGGAGCCAAATAGGTACGTTGTTAGATGTTGGGAATCTCTTTGGAGCCTCAAAGTTTGCGGTATGAACTAATTATATTTTGAGAGCTCCCAAGGAGCCTTTTAAATTCCCAATGTTGTACCATTGTATAAGATGGAATCATGTCACCAGTTCGACCATCTCTGATGGGTCCACATGTGTGGTAATAAAGGACATTCATGGAAAAATCTTTTGGTCGGTTTTTCTTTTGTCTCATTGTTTCCATTCTACAGTACAGATCAAAAGTATGGACACACCTTCTCATTCAAAGAGTTTTCTTTATTTTCAGGACTATAAAAATTGTAGATTCACTGAATGCATCAAAACTATGAATTAACACATTTGGAATTATTTACTTAACAAAAAGTGCTGAAAATATGTCTTATATTTTAGGTTCTTCAAAGTTGCCACCTTTAGCTTTGATTGCTGCTTTGCACACTCTTGCCATTCTATTGATGAGCTTCAAGAGGTAGTCACCTGAAATGGTCTTCCAGCAGTCTTGTTCTCTTGTGCTTGTTACCTGGTCTTTGCGTGCAGCAGTCCTAGCTACTAGGAAACCACTGCTGTCTCCTCTTAACAGTTGTTGTAGAGATGTGTCTGCTGCTAGAACTCTGTGGCATTGACCTGGTCTCTGCTGTTTCTGTGGCTGGTGACTCAAATGAACTTCTCTGCAGAAGAGGTGACTCCTTTCCTGGGGCGGTCCTCATGTGAGCCAGTTTCTTTGTAGTGATTTTTGCAAATGCATTTGGGGACACTTTAAAAGTTTTCCCAATTTTTCAGACTGACTGACCTACATTTCTTAAAGTAATGATGGCCACTCGTTTTTCTTTACTTACCTGCTTTTTTTTTCTATCCACCTTCACAACTGATGGCCCCAACCCCATTTATAAGGCAAGAAATTCCTCCTATTTAACCCGACAGGGCACACCCGTGATGTGAAAACCTGTTCTGGTGACTACCTCTTGAAGCTCATCAAGAGAATGCCAAGAGCGTGCAAAGCAGTAATCAAAGCAATGTGGTTCCCCACAGATATTTATAATTAAAGGTGAGCTCTAGATGCCATGGGCAACCTATTCCTCAGACACTTCTGATAAATCTCCCCCACTATGTATATATATGGCACATCAATGGTCTGTCACACCATCTGAATAATACCAGTTCTAACATATTCAGAACAAAAACCTATAATAGTTCAAAATAAGGGAAAAATTAACAGTGCCCAAAAAGATAAGTATCTTAAAGGGAACCTGTCACTGCTGTTTGCAAAAATTGGGCAGGTTCCCTTAGAGCTCTTATAGCATTTTTTCACCTAAAAAAAAAAAATCTCTGCTAACAAAAGGATAAAATGAACTTTGATTCCCTTCCTGGTATTCAGGCAGAGAATCCAGCAAGTCGAAGTGGGCGTAGTACATACGCACGAGTCGTCTGTGTACTCGATCAGCCAATGGTGTTTGCAAGGCTAAGCAAGAAGCCTCGTGTGCGAGTACACGGACCGCTCCAAGCTCACTGTGCATGTCAGCTGCAAGTGGCTAATGGGCAGGCAGGTGTGGTTTTCATACAAAGGTGCGAGGAAGCCGCCAGACTCGAGCGTGTGTACTACGCCCACTTCGACTCGCTGGATTCTCTGCCTGGATACCAGGAAGACAATCAAAGTTCATTTTATCCTTTTGCGAGCAAAGAAAAAAGGGAAAAAGGTGCCCTTATGATATAAATGCTCAATGGGAACCTTCCTAAGACTAAATTTTTGCACACAGCGATGACAGGTTCCCCTTAGGGAACATCTATACAGAAAGTCTAAAATAAAACAGTGACAAAGATGTAAGAAGTAATATACTACCGTGCCTCATAGCTGTGCAGAGTCGGCTATGTACCAAGACAAGAAAGCAATACCCTCAATGTATGTTTAACCTCATCAGCTTCATCAGGAGGTAAATGCATAAAAACTACATGCTGTTTATAGACCTGAAGTGGTCTAGCTGGTCTCCAGACCTGAACCCAGGGGAGGATTAAGACTGATATGGGCCCTGGGCTGTATGAATATTATTGCCCCTACAAGTCTGGAATCACTTCCTACACCTGGTACTAGAATCAGCTTTTTGGGGGAATGGAGGATGTGTCCCTTCAATCTGATGTTTCAATAACTTTTGAGGACCTTAAAAGGTCCTGAAATAGCTCTTGTGTACATGTGTATTGAAAGCAGAAACAGACATATGGGAATTTCATGGGTAAAGATCCTCCTCAGTATAAAATTTGGTTGGGTGGTCATGGGCCCCCTGGACAGCTCAGGCCCTGGGATACTGAAATCACTTATATTGCAATCCACTACTGAATGGACCCATCGCCCAGCAGTGTCACATCATATACACAACGCTGCTAAAACACTAATGCTAGTGTTTTAACACACTAGTATTTGTAATGACGCCCACCACAGGATACTACTCACTCCTGTAAAGGCTTTGTGTTCTTATTATTGTCAGTACTAAATTACAGGCCGATTGTTTACAGTTTTAGTATTAATTTATAAAGATTCAAACATAAAAAGTATAAAATAATGTGTTATAATTAAGTGTTGCCATGTGATTCTATGATGTCATACAGAGACCTGTGCTCTAGAACGCTGCCCCCGGTCTGCTCAGCACCACTGTTTTATAGCCTTGGTTAAGGTGACAGGACAGTGGATTCTGTCTTTATTGATAGAGATTTTCAGAATTTTCTGTGTGTTATTTTAATCAGAATTAGTTTTGTAGCTCACTGCCATCATGGCAGGAGAGCAGGGATTGTACAAAAATGGTACAACATCCCGACCCCCTTCCTCCCGGCTGGGCAACAGCTGGTCCAGCCTGGAGGATTATTTAGAGAGAGAGGGCTTAGTGGACCTACAGTCCCCCAAATGGACTCCAATTATACCGGGAAACTGTAATGGCGAAGGTATTTGCCTGGTACGCTAAAGGGTAAAGCTACGACTAAGGGAAAACAGGGCGGAAACCAA
The DNA here is from genome assembly GCA_019512145.1 of Engystomops pustulosus. NCBI lineage: Eukaryota > Metazoa > Chordata > Amphibia > Anura > Leptodactylidae > Engystomops > Engystomops pustulosus. The sequence goes on from CM033642.1 coordinate 150,786,992, forward strand.
CCTCTGGATCAGGTAAAAAGGAACCCACCATCTATTGTGTTATATAACATGAACTTGGACATGGACCGGTTTTATAACTTAAAACATTTTAGAGAAGAGCTGGGGATGTAGCAGAGCTTAGCACGTTAGCTCGTGTCATGTAGAAGTGAAGGAAAACCTCCTGCATTATTTTATATTATGTAATTTACCCTGATCAGTAGAAACATGTACAGTATGAGGGCGCAGACTATAAGGTCCCATTCACAATACAGATTTTATTAGTTATTCCAATCATCCTTTAAGATAAGAAAAAATGGAGAAGTCTGTATTCAAGTGACCTTCTTTATTCACACTGAACACGTTAACGACATGTGAGGAAATAGCAGGTTGTTAGGATGTATGGAGGAGGCTCATGGGATTAGTCCTCTTCACCCTCCATATCGGGAAATTGCAGCAAACACCAACCCCTGCCATCACTGCCAGTTACAGCGTGAGTGCCGCAATGTTGGCGTGGATTGTGGTTCCTGGTAGCGTCATCAGGAGTGATAATATATTTCTATGACAACCGGGAGTCTCTTTGAGACGAGACTACCAGGCCTATCATTCTACAGGATCTGTAACAGCAATACACTTGTATTTGGTATAAGGGATCAGGCTCCTGATGGTCAAAAATCAATTTGCAGCTTATATTTTAGAATACAAATAAAAAGAAACAAACACAATGTTGGATATCACCACATCCCAAAATACTATCAAAATACAAAACCAATTATTCCTAATGGTTAACATCTAAATGGAAAATCTCCATTCTACACTATGACCATTATTCCATTATTTGCTCTGATGTTTCCAGCATCCGAGCAGCTGCCAGAGATTACCCCCACTTACTGGACGGCAGGATGTGACGTCTGCAGCGCCATGTAAGTAGTCAGTATTGGTTGCCCATCTATAACACTACACGTCCAGTAATGGAGACGTCTGCAATATCCTAATAAAGCATATCCTGCTGACATGGCTGAGCCTGCACCAAAGCAGAGGCGCAGAAAAATCCAAAATTCCTGTCCCTAAGATGACCAATATGTAAGTGACGTGTGATAATAAACCACTCACAATCCTGATAACATCTGGCACCAGCAGAGATATATACAAATGTATTGTGAACCTATAGAATGGCTGATATTATATTTCTTTGTGGATAATGACAGGTCTGAAGCACAGACAACCAAGCTGCTGGAGGTACAGACAGGCCAAAATATGGTGGCCCAGAACTTCGGATGCATCCATCATCCAGTTACCCCATTATATTCATAATTAGAGTCATATGACTGGCCCCTGGAGCTATAAGTATCAGCTGTCCTGTATACAGAGGGTCTGATGGCTGCCCCCGATAAACTGACCCGATGGAGGAAATTTAGATATCGCACTCAGAGACAACTCCCTATCCCAGTGATGGCGAACCTAGTGCCGAGTGCCCAAACTGCAACCCAAAACCCCCCTTATTTATTGCGAGGCGCCAACCAAAAATTAAAGCAGTAATTTGTTGCTCCCTGTTCAACAACTTTCAATCATATTGGCTTCTTGAGGACAGCAACATAGTAGAAAGATGGAAAATTTTCATCATTTTAGCTTTCCAGTGATGATAATTCGTTCCTGTCTAATCATTCTCCCTCTTCCTACAGTCCCTAGTAACAAAGTAAGTATCAAATATGTTGCTTGGAACTGCAAGAAGATTCTGAGTCCTGTCTGATGTGCTTGGACGATGGCCTGGATGCCCACAGAAAGAGCTCCGAGTGCCGCCTCTGGCACCTGTGCCATGGGTTCGCCACCACTGGACTAGAGCATACAGAACCATTGTAATGTTATTATACATTTAATTGATGATAATTACATACATACAGATTTATATTCACTATCTGGGGATTTTATTGATGCTCATAAAATATATATTAAGGTCTGGTGAAGTATCAGGAGCCATGAGCTATATATGAAGCTATCTATTGCACCCAGGGATTAATGGGCACAACAGTTTCCTTCTTGGAAACCAGACCCTGAGTTTAAACTGTTATGGTAAATGTGCCTTTTTATGAATGCTCCTTAATCATGGGTATGCTCATGAAACATGACCAAGACCTAAACATACTTTAACAGAGACTAGAGGGGTTGGAAAAAAAGAAATTATACATTTTCTTATCAAACCTGCCAAAATGATGAATAAATACAATAAATAGTACAGGGCAAAAATGTAAATTTCACAGGGACAAGATGGATTAATTAAGAAGGATAAATCTACAAACAACCAAACCGAGAGAAAGAAATGTCCAGCAGCAGCCTTCACTCAAAGACATGTTCAGCAGCAGCCACCACTCACTGAAATGATCAGCAGCAACCTTCACTCAATAATACCATGTATAGCAGCAGCCTCTCTTCACTAATAAATTGTCCGTTATGGGGCCCCTCCATATTATTTTGTGTCTCCATTTTTTGTTCCCCACCTTCAAAAATCCATAACTTTTTTTTATTTTTCAGTGTATAGAGCTGTTTAACCCCTTACCAACGTGTGGCGTATCTGTACATGGAGAGACTTGCCACTTTTTCCCCATTTTTCATCCATGAAAATTTGAATTAAAAAAATTATCAAACAGTCATATAGGTTCCACATACCACAAAAAAAAAAATTGCACCTCACATAGGTCCGTACACCAGTGTGCAAAATGCTAAATATTTTTTATGTAAAAAAAGATTACATTCTAATAAAACCTTTATCAATTTGGTATCTCTGTGTTCGTAGGGACCCAAAGAATAAAGGGAAATTATCGTTTGGACTGCAGAATAAAACCCCTAAAAACAGCCCACAAGAAAACGCTTCAAATTTTTTTGTCAATTTCACTGGGAATTTTTTTTCCAGCTTTCCGATACAATGCATGGAATATTAAATGGCACCACTTAAAAGTATAATTTGTACTCATACATCTCTGTACATGTAACAATAAAAAAAATGTATTGCTTTTGGAGTGAGGGGCGTAGAAAACTGAAACGCTAAAACAGAAAAAGGGCTCAGTCCTGTAAGGGTTAAAGTGCCCTACAACACCTCCCTCATAAGTTTCATCTACAAATAGACCCCAAAGAGATTTGGTGTAGGAGCAACTCCTATTAGATTTAGGATTGTTTCAGCAGGTCTCTGTTTAACCGGTTCGCGACCGCCCGCCGTGTATTCACAGCGGTGGTCGCGTTCCGATGCATGGAGAGGGCTCGCGGGCCGAGCCCTCTCCATAGCCGGTAAGTCTCTGCTGCATATTGCAGCAAAGGCTTACCGGTAACACCCGCGATCGGTGCCGGCACCGATCGCGGGTGTTTTATTGCTGATCACCGCCATCTTTCCGAGGATCGCCGCTCCCCGTGACGTCATCGGGGAGCGGCGATCTGTCGCCATGGTAGCTTCGGGTCTCACGAAGACCCGAAGCTACTTCGGGTTAACCCATTCATTACAATGTGCTATCAGCACATTGTAATGTATGAGGAGTAAAATCCCCATATACTGCCATACTGTAGTATGGCAGTATATGGTAGGATCGATCAGACAACCTAGGGTTAAAGTACCCTAGGGAGTCTGAAAAATAGTAAAAATAAAAAAAAAGTTTAAAAAAAAAAAATTATAATAAAAAAACCTAAAAATTCAAATTACCCCCCTTTCCCTAGAACTGATAATATAAATAAAAAGCAGTAAATCATAAACACAATTAGGTTATCGCCGCGTCCGAAAATGCCTGATCTATCAAAATATAATAACGTTTTTCACTGCGTTTAACCCCGTAACGGAAATCGCGTCCAAAGTCAAAACTGGCACTTTTTGCCATTAAAAAAAATAAAAATTCTATAAAAAGTGATCAAAAGGTCGTACAGTCCTAAAAATAATATCATTGAAAACCATCAAAAGTTGCAAAAGATGACACCACCCTCAACTCCATACAACGAAGTATGGAAAAGTTATAAGCACAAGAAGACTGCAAAATAAAAAAAATTTTTGTTCATGAGGTTTTAATTTTTGTAAATGTATGAAAACATTATAAAACCTATACAAATTTGGTTCCCTGTAATCGCTGAAGCCAAGACTAAATTAGATGCGTCATTTGTGGCGTGAAGTGAAAGCCGTAATATCCAAGCCCACAAGAATACGACACAAATGCGGGTTTTCACCATTTTCACTGCATTTGGAATTTTTTTCCTGCTTCCCAGTACATGGCATGGAATATTCAATGAGATCACTATGAAGTGCAATTTGTTACGCAAAAAACGAGCCGTCACATAGCTTTTTACGTGTAAAAATAAAAAAGTTAGATTTTTGAAGGTGGGGAGTGAAAAATGGAAATGAAAAAAACGGAAAGGGCCCGGTCCTTAACCGGTTAATTCACACTGTATGATTGAAAGCAGGAATGAATGAGAAATTATAAAGAGAAAAAGGGTAGCGAATCCAACAAGTGGCCAGAGACAAATAGCAAGCTAGCAGCCAATTCAGAGCCGAACAGAGTACAGCACTTCTAACAACAAATATTTTAGACACCATAATAAATACTGTGCGTACCCAGAAATAGCTACCTAGGCTGCATTCAGTGAGACGACAGTCTAAAAACCCCGAAGAGAGGGGCATTCACATGAATATGGTTTAAAACGCATGACCGTTTGAGTTTACTCCCCTAGTGACTGTAGACAGTAACAATCAAGAACCTGCATTAAACCACTTTGGGGTAGAGCGAGTACAGCACAGTTATTCCATTGATACTAGCCTGTTGGTTCAAGCACCCAAATACCTTTGTGATCAATGTGAACATACATCAAAGCTACAACATTCCCTCTCACGTACAAATGAAAAACTAAATCTCTATTCCCACCACTCTTACTTTTAACATTTACTTTTGGTTTCCATACATAGAATCTAAGTGGGATAATATTCCCTGTTGTTCTTAAAAGATTGATAATTAGGACCTTTGTTTGCAGAAATGCAAAGTATGTAAATAAATAGTATCACTATAGGTCCAGACCACACAAGTGGCCCTAGGTGTATCTAACCCTATTGTACCCAGGGTAGGTACAGTCACACATTTGTCACCTGCAGTTTAGCATAGGGCCGGTAAGTAGGCAGGGACAGTGGTTACTGAGGTATTAAAATACATTGATTATAAAAAACATTGAAGGGACATTTAATACCCTTCCTGGTGTTGCAAGTAGTTTAATTGGAAAAATTTATTGACACCCTTTAAACATTTTTTGACCAAACGCTACACGGACGCCTCCTGTATGTGCCAGTCACTGCACAAGTTGCCCGTCTCCTTCCATATTTACTTTAAAATAATGACCCTCATCCACAAAGCTATGAATAATGCTGCACCTCCCTATCTCTCATCTCAGTCTATCTTCTCATGCTCTTCGATCTGCCAGTGATATTAGATTAATCTCTACCTTAATTCAAACCGCTCATTCACGTCTCCAGGACTTCTCCCGAGTCACACCAATTTTCTGGAATGCCCTTCCCCAGACTAATCAGACCAATACCCACCCTCCAAAGTTTCAAACGTGCTATTAAAATCCATCTCTTTAGGCAAACCTATCACACTCGCTAACTGCATGAAATGTCAACTCTCTCTTTACTAATCCATCCTGTGTCCTATCGCCCGTCTGTTATCCGGCAAATAACAGATATATACCAGGTTCCAAGCTTCTCTGCAGTCACTTTCACCTTGGACCCTGTAAATAAGATGGCGGCTGATGGCTGGTTCAAGCAGCAGAATTTTTATTAAATTATTTTATATTGTTCTCATATAAAGAATAGCTGGACCATTTTACAATCTCTTTACCTCTTGTGTCAATACCCTCATCCTCAGAATGTAAGCTCTTGTGAGCAGGACCCTCACTCCATATGACTATTTGTACTCTGTAATGTAATATTATATTTGTATATGTCCCCTATGATTTGTAAAGCTCTAAGGAATTTGATGGCGCTATATAAATAAGATGATTATTATAATATGGAAAAAAAAAAAAGGTGGAGCTTCAAAAATTTTTTAACAGAGCATTTTATTTGGAATCACTGGTGTATAAAAACAAATTAATACAGGAGTAATTTAGGTTAACAGATCAGAGTATAACTGGGTAACGGCCCATGCTAGCTATTGTTCCAAAATTTCTGTTCAGTGCTTGTTACATCTTCCATAATGAGGTCTAGGAATGGTGATCAGGCATTGATCATTGTAATACAACTTGGTACTCACTGAAATACAGGCTCAAATTCAGTACTTGACCAGATACAGCAGATGAAAAACTTAATACATTTATTTAATACAGAAATCCTTAAATAGACTGAACATGAATCAAATGGCTGTCAAGTCGCCCGATTTTCCATATGGTCCACCTCAAGAAAAACTGAGTTTGCAGCAACTGCATTCCAACAGCACTAGATGTAAAATGTCAGGATATTTTGTACATATCACATGTGAATGGACACTGCTAAAACAACTTAAACCCAGTTCCTGAGAAATTACAGATTACAAATATCTTTCCAGATGAAATTTAATATTGTTTGACAGCAGTCTGGACAATAGATCTGAAACATCTTAAAGACATAAAACAAGCTTTGCATTCACTTTGTCTCCAACATGTTTGAAGCAGAGGCAACACTTTAAGGCCACAAACAAAAGCAAAACTAACTTATCTGCTCTTTATGTGTCAAATAACAATACCAAAGCAATGTGCAGCCTTACCAACAATGAATTATGAAGAGATTAGTCATTTTTAAGGATGAGTGCCGTGAAGGGGTTGTCCAGTTTGTTTTATTTTTTTAAATGGTTTTTACAGAATAGAAGCCAAAAGTGCCAATTACCTCACTAAAACCAACCACTCCTATTCTAACATTTCCCAGGAATCAACATGCAAAAGATGACTGTTCAGCCAATCACTTGTGTCTGTAGGAATCCTAGGAAGCATCATAACAAGAGCAGCAGGGGGTTCACTCGTTGGCTCCTTTTTATTACATCCTGACTTTTATAAGTCATTGAATGGACAATCTCTCTGATTTTTTTTAACTCAGATATTGAAAAGCTGAGATCAACACAACACAATTATCAATCACAGATAACAAATTTGTAGAGATTTTCATGAAATACACATACAACTTTTATGTAGCTTTAAGAAATTTGCAAGGTGAATTTCCATCATCAGGAAGCAATCTTTGGCACTGCACAAAGAAACTACTTTTCAAATCAAACTGACAAAGGTTTCTAATACTGTTTGTAGCCCATTCAGTGCAAAAGGAAACAGGCAAGGTAGGAGGTTGTTATGAAGACAGTCAACTGAACAAAACCAGGATAGTAAGCAGGAGGGCCAGGTTATTGGGCTTTTTCGTAATGACGTGTGCTGACAACTTCTCCCAGAGTAAGAGTCTGTTTCAAGAGAGAGAAAGAACAACATTATCAAAAGACTTCTACAGTTCTTAGACTACATTGCAGAACACCATCATATAGCTTTCATTGTAGAGTGCAATATCTAAAGCCAGTCTTTATGCTCTGCTAGCGATTCCTATCTAAATATACACTCATTTTTACACACACACACACACACACACACACACACACGTTATTTAAAATAATATATCCAGGTGAAAATAATTTATATTTATACAAATGTAGCCATGTTGTTCATTAGAAACGAGATAGCTTTCCTTGGATATAGCCACCCCTGCACCCTGGCAGCGGAGGCCACACATGTGCCATTGCGGTGTCTGAGCACCTGGAGTCAATGTTCATTATCCCAGGACGGCTGTGGGATATGCAGTAATTCCCAAACATTTAATATGAAAGATTTATTTGTTACTTTGCACAATCACTCCAGCAGCAGTTGTATCCAAGGACAACTATCTCTTTTCTAACCAACAACATGCTACATTTATGGAAACATATCTCCACACAGGTACATTTTTTTTTTTTATAACATCCAATTGAAGTAAAGTATATGGCAAATGACAATACCCCTCTAAACCTCCTATTTGATGGCTTTGTTTATAGTAGCCAGAAAAATGGCTCATATTAATTTTTATTCATTGATTTAATTTTTTGTGCAACTTAGGCCACACAAATTTCCCAGGGAGTGAATCAATGTCCACTGTATCAAAAAAGTCTTATAGGGGTTGTCCGAGACCCTACTAAAAATTTTATACGTGGCCAGAGGTTGCTTAAAAAATAAACTTGTACTTACCTCCGCAAACTTTCCAGGTGTGCCAGGCGCCCACCTGTCCCCATGTCTCAGTGCCTGATACACACAAAGGCACATCCCAGAGAGATGGTGGCGCGGGATACTGGGAGGGACCGCAGAGGTAAGTACAAGTTTATTTTTTTATGCCCCCCGGCCATATATATATATTTTTCATAGGGTCTCGGACAACCCTTTTAAGTGTCCAAGACACAAAAACACTATAAGTGTAGCAAAAAGAATTTTAGACCATATTAGAACAGGTATTTATTAGAAAATAAGTAACAAATATGCCGTATGCCATGGCGAGTCGGTCAGAGTTACTTAATCAGCCAAACGTAAATGTTCTATGCTGTTTCCGTAACTCTTAGAGGTGATTGGCCTCACAAAAAATCATTGCAGAGCAAGCTTCAGAAGTTACAGAAACAGTGTAGTGAATCGTGTTTCTCTGTATACCAGGACATACTCTATACCTAGAACTTGCAATTTGCACTAAACATTAGATGCAGTTTTCCAGCTTAACTTAAACCCAGGAAATATTTCTGTTATTAAACAGAATGAACTCTATGCTATCTCCTTTACAAGTCACAAGGGTTAAGTCATGCAGAGTGTAATGAGCAAGATAGATAGGTAAACACGTGAGGGATTGTTCCAGGTACATGGAAATGAAAGTAACCTTCACACAAGGTTAAGTAGGAGTAGGCTAGGTCATTCTTTTAATGTGCTGTGGAAAATTTTAAAATGCAGGATGAACAAAAGTGTATTTTTCCAACAAATTGTTTCTGTACTCACCAGTACAAGCTTGTCATCATTGACTTCTCTTACCAGCGTGGTCTCCTTCCCATCCCATTTCTGCACCCACTTTAGTTTCCCGTCTTCCAAGGTTACCAAGGACTGAAAAAGGAATATTTATATACAAGTCAGGGAAGAGTCTACTCACAAATGCCAAGTACTCTACTTTCCTATGAATGAATGGCTCCAAATGATGTCATCACCCGACTCCATTGGTATACAGAGATTCAGAGGTCATGTTGAATTGACTGTGTACTCTAGCTACAGCCTAATAAAGAATGCAGAGGACTGCTGAGCCTCTGTATACCAACACAGACTGGTACTGACAGGAGACACTGTGCGGGACCGGAGACACAGCCCGCCTGGAGACTACAGTACAAATAAAGCAACTAAAGCTGACCATACAGAAGAGACGATTGTTGATGGGACTCTCCCCTGATTGTACAACACTGTACAGTGTAAAGGGGAAGTGAATGATATTGCATTTCTGCCCATTCACTTGCATAAAACACTGAGCTGCAGACAGGTCTCATGATGTTACTGGCCTGTAGAGATGAAGATGCGCTTTCTGGAGCACTAGAGAGGTTTCGGGCAGCCAATTTTCTGAAATTGTCTTAGTGTTAGGTATATCAGTTTTAACATGATAAAGGATTTTGTGTCAGGCTTTTGAACCAAACACAGAAGTAGATAGGTAAGAAACAGCCAAATAACCTAAGAGAAATGCTTAAGATTCTTTCCCAAATAAGTTTAGAATTCAACATTATTTAGCTTCCAGATACATCTCTGAGCAAGCCGAATTTTTTCCAACCACTAAGCTAGCAAAATTGTTTCCATTCCAAACCTCAGTAAAACCTTCCTTTTTTTTTCCCCCCAAAATCCTAAGATGTCACAAGATATCCATATCTCTATCTTGGCACAATTTACCACCCATCTGTTTAAACTCCTAGAGTTATCTTGAATCAGAGTGCTAAAGATTTCTGCTTTATCTAAATGAATAACACTTATTTATTATATACAGTATAAATGCAAGTTCCTGCAAATAATACCTGTGCCAATCACAAATTTACACATAACCGTAGCAAACTGTAGATTAAATACAGTGGGCATGGAAAGTATTCAGACACTTTAAAATTTTTCACTCTTAGTTTCATTTCAGTGGATTGGTAAGAGCAAGTTCTTTTTTTGCTCATTAATGAACACTCTGCAACCCATCTTGATAGAAAAATACGGAAAAGTTGATATTTTTGCTGATATATTAAACAAGAAAAACTGAAATATCACATGGTCATAAATATTCAGCCCATTTGCTCAGCATAGAGTAGAAGCAGCTTTTGAGCTATTACAGCCATGAGTCTTCTTGGAAATGACACAACAAGTTTTTTACACCTGGATTTAGGCATCCTTGCCATACTTCCTTGCAGATCTTCTCCATATCCCTCAGGTTGGAGGGTGAATGTTGGTGGACAGCCATTTTCAAGTCTCTACAGAGAGGCTCAATTCGGTTTAGGTCCGGGCTATGGCCCGTGCCAGTCAAGAATGGTCACAGGGTTGGTCTGAAGCCACTGCTTTGTTATTTTAGCTGTGTGCCTAGGGTCATTTTCTTGATGGAAGGTGAATCTGTACTTGGCGGCATTCATCTTTCCTTCAATTGCAACCAGTTGTCCTGCCTCTGTCCCCAAAGCATGATGCTGCCACCACCATGTTTTACTTTTGGGTTGTATCTGGCAGGTGATGAACGGTGCCTGGTTTTCTCTACACATACCTCTTAGAATTAACACCAAAAATGTAATCTTCACATCATCCCATAGCCTGGGAGTCCTTCATGTGTGTTTTTTGCAAACTGTATGCAGGCTTTCACATGTCTTGTACTTCCATCAGCACACTCTGCCATAAAGCCTCAACTGGTGGAGGGCTGCAGTGATAGTTCCAAAGTCAACTTTCTCCCATCACCCTTATGTCTCCTTAGGTCATGTGAACAGAGTGACATAATCTCAGGTCCTTTAGCTTATTAATAATAGCAAGCTGTACCCCATGCATGTATCTGACCACATGAAGTCACAGCTTGATGGAATTCTACTCCTCTCCATCCTCCATGGAGGCTGCTGTGTAATCACATACATGGTGTACAGTTTGCTACTCTTAGAAGTCTGAAGGACCTGCAATAATGTCACTGGTCACATGTCATGAATGAAACACAAGGCACTGTGTAAAAACTATACCTGTACATAGAGCTTTATAAGTCTGTAGTTGAATATTAGCAGACAGTCCCCAAGTACAAGGAGGCAGAGCAGGGATTTGAAGAGACACAGAGCTGTCAGTCAGAATAAAGGGACGTGGTTCTCTATGACTCTTCTCCTCTCTCAGAAGATTCAAAAAGGCTAATTTGCATATCAGTAAAATGGCTGTAATTAAGGTACAGGGTCTCACTGGCAGCTAATTTTAGGTGATATAGGGAGGTCTTGTAACTTTTTATCAGCAGACATTGTTAGTTGGGAAGGGGGGGGGGGGGTCTGCTGACAGTACAACTCTGTCTTTGTTTCAGTGTCCAATTGACTTAAAGAGGACCTAACTGTCATAGATGGATGGGTACATCCATCATGTATCTGTTAATTCATTCTCTTTTACATTCTGCATCAATAATGGAACTGAATATCTGATGGTTATCATTAATAAAGCAGCAACATAGTCTGCAGTGCAATACCAATGCTTTTCTCAGCAAAGGCTATGCCAGTGTGGATTCTCTACTTATCTTAAGTGAAATAGAGATGTGTCAAACACTATTCCCATGCTGCTGGAGATGAAAGTTTTCTGTGGCTCAATGTGTAGAACTGATGTAATCTTACCTTCCACAGAGTTTGCAGCTTTGTGTATATATAGATAATAATAACTAATTCTGACACCAGCATTTTCCACTGGTGGGTTCAGATGTCACCATGATCTTGCTAGTAATGTCCCAGTAGCAGAATCTTTGTATAAAGAAAATATGTCTCACCTTAACCTTACGATCGTCTGCTGTGACCTCATCAAATTCCTCATTGAGTTTGAACTTGACCTCGGTGTTCTTGAATGTGCTCTGTGTCTGCAGCACAATTACGTCCCCTTCTGAGCTGATTATAGTTGTGGGTTTAGTTACATTGCCAATTTGTCGCGTGGCAAAGCCAACACCTGGACAGATGAATAAGAAATAAAATGTGAAAAATCTTTGTATGTAGAGCCTGAAGATAAAACTACATAATGTTATGTTATTACTCAAAGATTGCAAGCTCTTGTATGCAGGACTCTCACTCCTTTGTCTGAATTGAACATTCCCAACTTCTAGGAGAATTGCTAAAGATGTAGACACCCATTAAGCACCTATACACCTGGAGCATATAATGCTAGCTCCCACTGCTTCAGGCCCTTAGTACACAACCTTCACGGCAAGGTTAGAGGCAGTGGAAAGAAGGTCGGTCATTTAGATGTGCATGTGATTCCTTTGGCAAGGAGATAGGACAAATGCAAATTCTTTCATACAAATTGTTCACATATAGTCCTGACAGTAGTTGGAAATATTGATATGGAACTAATTCTTACTCTCTGAGCAGTGCTATGCAGATATCTTGTGTGGCAGCTGTGCTGAGGGCAAAAGTCATTCATTTTCTATGCAGTTTGTGAATACTTTCAGTCTTCTATGCCTACACAGTGTGCGCTACATAAGGATCACTCCCCCTCCCCTTTAAAACCTCTGGACGTGTATTAACAATGAAACCTTTGTCATCTGACAAGACCGAGACTGTAAAAACCCTTCTCCCCCACAGAAACCCCATAGGTTACTAGCCAGATATACAAAACACCTACAGAATACATATGTTCCCAGGACAAGAGTCTCTTTTAGTAGTCAAAACAAAGCTGAATAAGTAGTAGTAGTGACACTTTAATCTCTTTATATCCTAATGTAAGGCCCAAACATGTGCTCCATTGCCTGGATTTATGCCTGTCCTACCAATGGACTGTTAACAGTCCTCCAACTGACCTCTATCTCTGGCCAACCAATGGGAATCCTGGCCTACTGGCCCCTATCCAAATGCTGCTGAAGGAGCCCTTTCTCAGCTTACCATGGTCTCTAAACATAAAGTAACCTAGGTAAATAGAGAATTTAAGAGGCAACATACTATATTTTTACTTGCCCATTATATGAATTTTATCCTTTTTTTCAGAATGAACGCTAAACAATGAAATCCCAATAATTCTGGTGCAAGTGACCATAAAGCAATTCAGTTGAACATTTAATTCCCTTAGAAACATGTGGCTCCTATATACTTGAGCCCCTTCCCCAATATTGCCATTTGTCATATAGCTTATAGTTGTCCATATATTCAGCTCGATCAAGAACTTGTCTTTCATAAAAAAGACATCCAATGGTATTCTACAGTACATCAAACAAATAAATGAGTACATCCTGAATGTGTACATTTACATTGTTCCCCTCAGATTACCATATATTCAACTTGTGTTGAATATCTATAGCATAGATAGCATACCTATAGCGACTCGAGGTGGCCTCCTCGGTCTGACTCCAGCAGCTCCTCCCTTTGCTATCTGTGAATGCAGCAGTGATGTCATGTGACCAGAGTGACATCATTGCAGGTCCTTTAGCCTTAAAACATTAGAAACTGTACACCAAGCATATATCTCATGAAATAAGAGCAAATCATATCACATGATATCACAGCAGCCTTTATGGAGACAAGAAAAAGTCCATGCAGGCATGCTGTGATTTTTATGTGGTCAGATATGTGTATGGGTTAGAATTTGCTAATTTTACCAGGCTAAAAAACCTGTGATGAGGCCATGCCCCTCGATTCGCTCTAAAGATGCTTTAATACCAGGCAAGTTAATAATTCCGATTTTATGGGGATTTTATGATCTGAGGGAAACTATTTTTAGCTAAAAGAAGGGTGTCAGGTGGCTCTATAGGAACTTGCCACTAGCTGTATTTTTAAAAATGTGGTGTCAGGTTCCCTTTAAGAGGCTTAGGATGTTGTATGTATATGGAAGGTCCTACCTGGCAAAGAAATAGGCAGAGCCAGTGACTTTTTGACAAGGACTCCCCAAGCATTTGCGTTTATTTCAGGGCTTCTACACCACTGTTCTGGCATAGAAACCCAGATAAATAGTCCGACTTGGCAGAGAAGTTTTCCTGATCTACCAAGTGCTTAGTAAAGCATGGACGCTGTGGGTAGGCATGAGAGAAATATTGTCGTAAAAAATCTGACAAAATATATCCCATTAGACTGCAGTTAGTGACAAGAGCAGTGAACCATGCCTACATGAGGATCCTACTAGAAAGTCAGAGGCTTGTATGCATAGCATTAGTAATGACAGAACTATCAATAAATTAGCACAATATATCATACACTTAAAGAGGGCTTCCGGTGTTTGTAAAACATGGCTGCTTTCTACCAAAAATAGCGCCACACCTTACTATGGATTGTGCTGGTATTACAACTCAGCTCCATAGAGATAAATGGAGCACAGTTGCAATACAGGCACAAACCGTGGTCAGGTGTGATGATGTTTTTTGAACAAGGCAGCCATATTTTTCTCGCTCTGGATTACCCCAAATAAAATGGGTTTGCAAGGGCTTTCTATAAAAGTTCTTCTCTAGTGACCGTTTCAGGTGTTGCAGCCCCAGCAAATTCAAGCAGTTGGAAAGGAAATCCAACCAACCCTATATAAAAAATAAAATCAATGCTTCATTAGATGCTTTTCTTTTTATTAAGCCTCATCTATAAGCCCTTTATCTGTGGAATTCTTCTCTGTCACATGCTGTGGCATCTATTGGATCTTCCTACTAATATACCTGCATCTTGTTCTATGGCCACTAAGTATTCCCCTATTAGGGACACATTTTAGTAGCCAGGTTGCAAATACACTACTTGTTATAAAATTCTTCTACTTTTTAACTTATTTCCATTTATTCTAATGGGTCTTAATATTGCCTTACTATTAAAAAAAAAAGTTTTTCAATAGGTGCTACTGGCTCTGAAGGTCAACCGCATACTTCTAATGTTGCCCTTGAGCATAAATGATAGTATTGTTTGGTTCTATACAATATAACCGTCAACAGCTAATAGTCGTTCCTAAGAAATATTACACTACGCCTCCAAGAATGTCAGCATTTACTGTTGTAAAGTAAACCTCCTTCACACAGTGAGTAACCTGTGCAGAGGGCAGACATGTATATGTATACACAAAAACCGCTTTTATGTGTCCTCACATGTAAGTGTAAGGTCACAGTAATGAAGTGGCAGCTAGCTGAAGCGTGAAGAGACAGAGTACCCGCCAAGGTTCACTGCTCATAACCTATGGATCCAACATGCTGCCTGGCAATGTGCTGACCCACGCTTTCCACTATTCCCTAGCATTGTCACTTCATTTCTCATAGAAGCCTTTCTATATCCTGTCAGAACCTTATTATAGATCAGATGTAGAGTTATTAGATTATGAGCTTTCTGAACGTTTCTATTTTTTTCCTGTGGCATACATGACATGCATCTACTACCAGCCTTATGCTATGGTAGTGCCAACCTGGTGACTGGGTGGTGTAAATGTATTATGGTTATATGACATGATGCCATTTATCACCACTTTGTAATGCTAATATGATCCAAGTGACATTATTGATATTGACATTTCATGCAGTGACATAGTGTTCATGATATATATTATATAAAATAATCATATTTCTTTTTTACTATAATATCGTTATTTCAGCTCAACCTTTGCACCCCAGTCATATTGCCCCCACCGTGCCTAGCCCTACCTACCCTATCTCTCCCTCTGCACACAACCCCCTCCCAGAGTGGCTGCTCCTCTCCATCCCTGGAAAAGGCCGGTGTCAGCACACAGCCCCTGCTGCACTGCTCCAGTCACTCCGCCATGTGAGACACTCTCCAGTCATCCTCCCCTCATTCATATGCCAGACATTCATCCCCGGCCATATTTACTGCACGTCTGAGCAAAACCATCTAGATATATTCAAGATATTCAACAGAAACATATATTAATGTATCATGTAGTATTATATTGACTAGATATGATTAATATATGTATACATAAATATATATTAGAGATTTTGCTATCCTCTTATACTCACCAAGCGCTTTCATATACTCATCGAAATTCTTGCTCTCCACCATCCTCCAGGTTCCTAAGAATTTCTCCACCATGGTGAATGAGTGCGTCTCAGAGCTGCAGAGATTATTCCCTTACACTGCCGCCGCTCTATATATAAAGCTATGGAGAGTGTCACGTGGCCGCAGCACCAGCCGTTAGACCCCGCCTGTAGCATCAGGCAAGAGGTTACCACCGGGCGCCCTGCATAGTCCTGGGCAGTGGTGTAGTGTCTGTGGTGGTGGGCAGGATAATACAGAGAACTATATATGTAGTAGTAATTCAGCTATCTAGTACTCCGGACACCTGCTGTTTAGAGCTCTATTTCACTGATGAGAGGAATAAACTGCTGCCAATAAAGATGGAGGAAGTTTCTGCTTAATAATGAATGACTATAAAGAATAACAGTGGACGACTAGTATGAAGTAATGACCACTTCACACAAATGCAAACTTTACTTCAGTAAAACAAGGACATTAAAGTCTTCTCCGCGCACTGTTTCTACAATTTCTGCCACATTCTGGTCAGGACAAACCGCATGCTCAGAAGTTCCTGTAACTCTGGTCGGAGACTCACAAAACGAATCAAAAGACCCATTTAGTTTTGGAAAACCGCTCATACGCTTTTTTTTAAAGTGGTATATGCATGAGGGCGCATTCACAGGTTGCGTTTTGACCTGCGTTTTCATTGCGTTTGAAACGCATATACAACAGCTGAGGAGGGGTGATTTGCCAAATTACATCACTGTTAACATTTCCGTTTACAAAAACGCATCGTAAACGCGATGTTAACGCATGCGTTTTGTTAACACATGCGTTAACATTGCGTTTACAAACGTAAACGGTAATGTAATTAGGCAAATCACCTCTCATCAGCTGTTGTATGTGCGTTTCACACGCAATGAAAACGCGACCAAAACGCAACGTGTGAACGCGCCCTAAGGTTTTTTTTGCATCCAAAAAACTAAACTTGAAAATAAGCTTGAGGTGATATCTCCTTCCATGTCCATTGATGGGTCTTGTGAACATGTGACTGCTCCATCCAATTATTGACTTCAATGAGGAACCACTAAAGCCAGTACTTACCTGCAGCAGTCACCTGTTATCAGTGGACCTGGAAGTGGAGATCATTGCAGGAATCCCAAAGGCAGTTAAGACTTTATCTCACAGCATTGTAAGCTGTTTTATAACTAATCCTCTGTCTGGATGATAGTGCAACACTTTATCTTGGTGCCCCCTGCCCCTAACCTTGTACAAATTACCATACCATATAGTGCTTAAAGGGATATTCTCATTTTATATCCTAAATGTCTGCAAAATGCAATAAACATCTGATAGTTGTAACCTGTGGCTGATTAAGGCTACCTGTCAGATTCCTGTCCAGCAAACAACACAACCACACTTGGCGCAAGCAGTCAGACTGGGTAAGGGTGTGGTGCAGTCTTGGTCCGTTCTTGGTTCCTTTTTTAATGCACTTAAAATCCATGGCAAACTCACCCTGTAATGTTCCTGCAGGCTACAGCCCTGCCTAAAGCAGATATACCACCCTGATAAGGGTGAACCCACTATCAGGAACCTGCTAACGGACCCCGAGAGACCCTGGAGGTGAATAGGGAGAACTTACTTTGTCTGGATGGTGGACCAGCATACACACAAGGACACAGAGGGACAAACAGATACAAACAGATGAGGGGTAGGCGATGGCCTAGGGTGCTACCTCTGCTCTAGTCTTAGGGGGTGCAAAAATTACTGAGAGAGAGTACTGAAGAGAAATTGATTTGCGTCCACCTTCGCCAGCCTCCGAGGACAAAGCAGCTGTGTATCGTGATTATCTCAGATTTCATGACTGTGTTCAGTGCGCTGTGACAACTCAGCATGAACCTGCCGCCATGCTCCATGGGCATAACGCAAATCTGCTGTCCTGGTCCTCCTGTGCTAGACAGTGGGTCCGGGAGGCTTATGGGTCCTATAAGCGTCTGAAAGCCATTTGGCCACTCTGATTACATAGCTACAATCTATGGTACTTACATCTTTAAAGGAAACCTACCATTTAGAATGGTAGGGGTAAGCTGTAAGTACCGAGCACCAGCTCAGGGTGAGCTGGTGCCGGTGCTTACTTTCGTTAGTGTTATAAACCGCGGTATCGCGGTTTTAACACTTTTTAAACTTTAGAGCAGAAGAGGCTTCGGCGCTGCATGCGCACGATCGTGCGCGCGCCTACATAGGAAATAACGGAGATGTTGCACGCGCACGGGGGCGCGCAGCGCCGAAGCCCCTTCTGCTCTGAAGTTTAAAAAGTGTTAAAACCACGATACCGCGGTTTATAACACTAACGAAAGTAAGCACCGGCACCAGCTCACCCTGTATATACATATACACACAAAAGACAATATAAATCAAGCATATTAACACACAGTACAGACAATTTCCACATGAACACATTATACACATGAACATATAAAACACATGAATATATGCAATACACACAATTTACGGTAGATATAAACATGTGCAGTACAAATACAATATGCATATACACTACAATATGCCCATGCAAATGCAATATACATTTACTTTAATAATACCTTACATTAATAATTCACACACTTACATGTGAGATTTCCCCTTTATTCGCTTCCCATTTTTCTTTTATAGTGAGGGGATATTCTTTCAAATACTCCTCCAAAAGGTTAGAATAAATATTGGAGATAATTCCCCTTTTTCAGGTTACATTTAAAGGTTTTGAAAGTGGGGGACATTCTGACATGTTTTGGTAGAGCGTTCCAAAGTGCACAGAAGAAGGCCTGGAGACTGTTGTAAAAGGACAGTAAAAAAAAAAAGAATATGTAACCTATAATTCACGGATATAATAATACTGAATAGGTTTTTGTTTATTCTATATTTTAATTTGTATTCATTTTTTCTGTACTACCTTTTATTTAGTATGGTGGTATTACGGCACTATGTAAAGATAAAGATTATGGTTTGGCTGTATTATTCAGTCATTATAGAGTGGTAGTGGTCATGGTGTGCTGTTATTACCTTGTCTTGCAAGCTCTATTATTATTCTTTGCATTTCGGTGTTTGTTCAGTAACAGTAGGGTAGTAACATTAATCACTGCATGGTGGTAATATTTGGCACCGGTTCACTGAAATTATTGGTAGTATTGTTTTTTTTTTATAAACATTTTTATTTGAAAACAATATGCAATAGATTTCCATGATTTCTATGTATGCCCCTGATTATAAACCCCTTAAGGACGCAGGGTTTTTCGCTCATTTCTCGCTCTCCACCTTCAAAAATCCATAACTTTTTCATTTTTCCATGTACAGACCTGTGTGAGGTCTTATTTTTGGCGACAATTTTACTTTCGTAGGTTATTTTATTTTAACATGCCGTGTACTGCGAAGCTGAAAAAAAATTCCAAGTGGAAAAATTGGGCTCATTTTTTTACGACTTGACTGTGCACTCAAAATAACACACTCATCTTATTCTTTGGTTTGGTGCGATCGCGGTGATACCAATTTATACAGGCTTTATTGTGTTTTAATACATTTTCAAAAATTAAACGAATGTGTCCAAAAAAAAATAAAACATTTGCCATCTTCTGAAGCTAATAACTTTTTCATACTTTGGCGCACGGAGTTGTGTGAGGTGTCATTTTTTGCAAAATGAGCCGACGTTTTCATTGCTACCATTTTGAGGTCTGTGCGACATTTTGATAATTTTTTATTCCATTTTTTATGTGATGTAAAAAGGTGTAAAAGTCGCATTTCGGACATTTGGGCGCCATTTGCCATCTCGGAGGTCACCGCCGGCCGTAACCGTTTTTATATTTTGATAGATCGGGCATTTTGGGACGTGGCGATACCTAATGTGTCTGTGATTTTTACTGTTTATTATGTTTTATATCAGTTCTAGCGAAAGGGGGGTGATTTGAATTTTTAATATTTTATTAATTTTTAAAAAATTTTTAAACTTTTTTTTTCTTTTTCTTCCACTAATTATTAGAACATCGAGGGTACATTAACCCTAGATGGTCAGATCGTTCCTACCATATACTGCAATACTTCTGTATTGCAATATATGGCATTTTTGCAGCTCATTCATTACAATGAGCCGCTGGCTCATTGTAACGAATCTGCAGAAGCTAGATAGCCTCAGGTCAAACGAAGACCCAAGGCTACCATGGCAACCAATCGCCGATGACGTTCGGGGGCGCGGCGATCGTAATAAAGATGGCGGCGCCCTTGCGCCGCCGTCTTTTAAATGCCACCGGCGACTTTGTCGGCGGAAATGAAAGGGTTAATAGCAACCACCCGACCGCGCTTATTAGCGGTGGGGGTTTGCTGCAATATGCAACAACCCCCACCTCTGTATGAAGAGGACTCAGCCCGTGAGCCCTCTTCATACATTCCCTATGCTACGGCGCAGTGTTAAGGGGTTAAAGGAAATCTACCAGGGTGCACCAGATGAATTGTGTTGCATGTTCTTCATGAATCTGGCGACCCCCGAACTGCTCCGGAAGAGTGCACCTTTTTTTTATCTGGTGCACTTTGTTCATTTTGCAGAATTGTGGCACACGTTGCACAGAATTGTGGCACACGGTCCAACTAAGCACTAACACACCCCATTGGTGCACATTTTTTCTGTCTTGTTGGACACAGCACAGCCAGGACACACAACTCGCACAGACACTTTATAAATACATGTGCAAGCTGTTTGTGCCTGCTTACTAGTGCAAAGTCAGACACAAAACTGGTGCAAACACTTTAATAATGTGGGACATAAATCTTTTTTTGAAGTACCGGTAAATTGTTTTTTAACTGCTTGATGTGTATAAAGATTGTTTCATATGAGGAGGCATATTCTTGGTAGATTATTTTGCTGATTGTTTTTGGACTTCTTAACGATTTTTGTAATATTTAAGGACCTTTTTGCATGAGTTAATTAATATTTTCTATCTCAGGTTGCAAACCTTAATAGTAAGTTTGCTTGTGTAGGTATTTGTATCTGAAATCCCAACTGAATAGTATTTACACCCTACATAATCTTTTGTAACAAGTGAAAAATAAAAGATATTTGAGGAGGTAAAAGGAAATCCACAGGCATAGGATTTCCTTTACCCTACTGAGCATAAACAAGGGAACACATGCTGTTTTGTGTCTATAACTTATCCTAAAGTAATAGAAATAGTGTGGTTTGTTATGTCTCCAGTAGCCAAAACCACTAAAGAGGAGAAACAGGGAAGAAGTCATTCATGATAGGGAGTATAAATTTAGATGTGCAGTATATAGTATTTGTTACATGTTACCGTAATTTCTGGTCAATATGAAGGAATAATAGGCAAATTATTAAGTCTATCAAGTATCTATTTTACCTTTTAAATGCTCTCTCTACTTGCTGACTGCTGTTATACATTGACATGGCACTGTAATTGCAGCAATCTGTGTCCATTGGTGTTTCAACTTGTGTATATACCCTCTTTTTCCCTGCAGCTCCCCAACATGGTCACTCTTCATGATATGATGGTTGCATGTCTGCTGCTACCACCTTAGTGTAGAATGCATGATCCTGGAAAAACCCATGGTTCGACAAGGGTAAGGGATGGTTTAAACAGTTTGGAAGTCTTCAGTTTCCCAGATACTGCCTGCTAGGCTGGAAGTATTAGGGATCATGGTATCTGCCTAGGATATCCAGAAGGGGAGGAAGTATTCTCAGTATTAGGAAACTTTTTTATTTTTAATTCTTAATTTTTTTTATTTTTTAATCTCCTCCCTGGGCAGTCTGCATAAGGAGTCATAGTTTGTAGGAGTAGAAGCGTGAGGTTAATAGTACATAGGAGTGGAGACACAAAGGTTAATAGTCTTTAAGGGTGAGAACACTGGAGTGTCATAATGCCTTGGAGCAAAATAAATTAATAGAATAAAGGAATAGGGACATAGTTGCGAGTTATTTACGAGTACGGGGGTCATACTATATACTGTAGGAATAACACAGATGTCAATACACTTAAAGTGCTCATACAGTTTTGTGTTAAAACCCTTTTTCAGTATTGTGGTACTTTGTTATAGTGCTTTTTATGTAATTCGACAACAATATGGAGTTGAATATGCATTGTCTTCCTATCACTTTGTAACATTGGGCAGATTTATGAAGTGTCTGAAAGTCAGAATATTTCTAGCTGCCCATGGCAACTAGTAGACCTGCTACTAGCTGTTCTAAATTGTGGCACCCCCTCCTTATTTTTTTGGTACATTGACCATTTTCTGCCCAGCCACTACCCCTTTTCTGGAGACCTTGCCCCCTTTCTCAAGGATATGACACCGTTGTTGAAAAAGTGCCAATAATGGTTTGAAAGCACAGCGCTCATGTGTCTCGCCTCACAGGTTCTTAATGTTTTTATTGCCTTCCTGTTGTAAATAAAACGTCCCTGTTTTATCAATCTGTTGTTTTAGAGGTTTTTTTAATATCCTTTGATGATCACTGTTTAGTGTGTATAAAATGCTGTGAATTTTCTGTTTCATGCATAACATCATGTCTGACGAAGAGAACTAGTATTCTCGAAAGCTCACCATCAAATATACTCAGTTAGCCTCAAAAAGGTATCCTCTTATTTCTTCACTCTTCTTCTCCTTCAATCAAGACAATGACCCTGAGGACAGGCTTAGGACTTAGGGACTCTGACTGCCAGATCCCTGACTTGAACCTGCTTGAGTATCTCTGGAGAGAACCAAAAATGGCTGTCCACTCATAGAGGACCCAAACTGACAGAGCTTGAGAAGATCTACACTGGGGAATGGCAAGAAATCCCCCAATTGAAGTGTGGAAACCTTGTGAAATCATATATAAGAAGACTGGAGGGTGTAATCACTGCCAAAGGCTTATTTTAACACAAGGCTACAACAAATTTTTTTTTTAATTGTCTGAATTCTATATATTTGTTACTAGAAAAGGGATGTTGGAGATTCAGCAGGTGGCTTTAGTAACCTTTGCCCTACTCTCCTCCAGACTAAAGTGACACAAGGTCACATGCCAGAGGTTCTTTGTTCATGATCAAATTAATTCTACCAACCCCCAATCTCAGCAAGTTCTCACAGCTTTCAGGAAAACCCAAGAGACTGCACTTCTTACCATCAAAGTCAAGATTCTTGATAGTTATTTACAATAAAGATTTCTGTGGTAGTCACTAGACTGGTGATTTTTGGCATACATGACACAATATCCATGGATCTAAGTATTTACCATTTGACTCTTACTGGCTTTGGCCATCAGTGTTTATTGCTCCAATGCAACTAAACTAATAAACAACTTTCCTGACTGTAGGAGTAGTGAAATTATGGTACAGGATATTGTGATGGTTGAGACACTGAAGTCATTAAAATATTTACAATGTTCCCACGTTTTATCATAAACACCCCCCCCCCCCACACCAAATAAAAAAAATTAGTGACATGCATTTATGCATGGATTTTAGTGTATGCAAGTATCATTCCACTAAGTTGGCTTAGACATTGCTCCCCCGAATTCATTCTAATATCTACAGTGTCCCCACTTTAATTAAAATGTACAATGTCTATAAAATTATAATTTTGTGCCTGTCATGAATTATTATAGTCACAATTTACAATTCGCTAGAACAAAGCCCAGTACATAAATACAATACCAGTGTTGAGTTCTATACATAAGTACAGTACTAGAAATTAGCTCCGTACAGAAACACAGCACCAGGACCAATTACAGGCAGTCACCTACTTAAGAACACTCGACTTACATACGACCCCTTGTTACAAATGGACCTCTGGATATTGGTAATTTATTGTACTTTAGTCCTAGGCTATAATAAACAGCTGTAACAGTTATCAAAGGTGTCTGCAATGAAGCTTTAGTGTTAATCCTAATTCTTATGACAATCCAACATTTTTAAAATCCGATTGTCACAGAGACCAAAAAAGTTCTGGCTGGGGTTACAATGATAAAATATACAGTTCTGACTTACATACAAATTCAACTTAAGAACAAACCTACAGACCCTATCTTGTATGTAACCCGGGGACTGCCTGTACTGGTCCTTGTATCATATATACAGTGTCCCAAATGATTTTGTATATTTACAGAGTCCTCTAATTTACATGTATACAGTACCCCAAAATGAATTAATACATGCGCGTGCCCTCTTTTAATTCATACTGTGCCCCCTCTATTAAATACCATCCTTACTTTATTAGATATATATATATACTGTGCCCCCTCCCCCAGTAAGTGGGTATCTAACGCACTGTCCCTCAGTATGTATGCATCCAGCGCGGTGCCCCCAGTGTATAGGTATCCAGCATAATGCCCCCCAGTATATATATATCTATATCCAGCACACTGCAGGGCCTTTTTTTACCCAGCATTTGCAAAATCAAGTAATGGCTATTGTTAATGCGCAAAGTTTTCTGCTGCTAAAAAGTCACTAGTACACATACACAGGCATGGAGAAAAGGTTCATGTAGCCATCCATCATCGTAAAGGCTGGGACAAGGGGTAGGTTAGGGTAGGATGTGCCTAGGGCACCACCGTGCCTCTCACCTTGGGAGTGGTGCCATCTCGGCCCTCAACAGTAATTAAGGTAAATGTATCTTAAAGATGCACATATCACTGATTGCTGGATGTTGGTTGTGCGATGTTACCGCTGTCTGCAAACTCTGTGTGACCTAGGTGGCGCTGTCAACATAGTAGTGACATTGGCACCATCTCAGTCATAGAGAGGACACTGGCAGCAGTATCAGGTGCTGAACTGGGCTACCTAAACACTGGGGCATGTGATTTTAAACTGGGACATATAACTACATATAAACTGGGAGCATGTGCTGTGCTATTTAAATTAATGAGGAGGCACTGGAGTTAAGTTAAAGTGCTGCGTTCCGCGATCTCTTTAGAGATAAATGGAGCAGAATAGACATGTGCGGACGTCTACTCCACTCATCTCTGGGAGTGCTAGGAGATCTCATCACTGAGATCCCCACCGGTCAGCAAGTTAGGCCTAATTCTAGATCATCCCATAGCAGTTGGTCTGTTAGATTTCTTTTTTAGGACCTTTAATGGGAAGGGGGGGGGGGGGCAATTTCATTGGGAATGGGAGGGCCCAATTTTTCTTGTCTGCCTAGGGCACCAAATTGACTTGTCGCCCCTGTCTGACATCATCCCTCCCAAACTGCCAACCAACTCTTAGTCACACTATTATTACATGACTAGACAGAAACTCCCTGATAAATTCAATAGCAGTACACATTAGACAGATATCCAGTCAAAAGGCTAACTATACTCTGAACAGGGACACAGATTTTGAAGGCGAGAAAAAAACCCAGTGGGCCTGCCCTGTAATTATGATAATGTTCATGGATACCATTTTAGTTTTCTCTTTCCTTTTAAATGTAATGACTTCATCACCAAGCCCAGGTTTATTTAAAATTACCCTGCTGCCTCCCAGCAGTCAACATTGAGGCTAAACTGTTCACAATAAGAGAATGGGAGAGTGGCTAATTAGAAATGAAATGTATTCTCGTTTATGTCAATAAGACTGACATATGTTACACCATTAACTGAGCAATTAGTCTTGTGTTCATATAAGTATGACTCTTTATGGTTAAAGGGAGTGTTTTAAACAATAGTAGTGGTGGATGTTCCTTAAAGTTTAATCACTGACAAACAGTATTACACATTGCCATTTCTCTAAGACAGCGTGACACTCTTCAGAGGTTAAAGGTCAAAAAATAATGCATGTTATCTCTAATAGCTTTTAACCTACAAAACTGTTCTTGATCCTTGCCTGTTTCATATCTACTCTATATGGCATTTGATAATAGTACTATGTCAGCAAATTAACATTATAGGATAAATAGGACTGGTTATATAACCTAAAATCAAGCTCAAGATTGAAACAACAACATCCAGTGTATTATATAGCTGTATTTTTCTGGAATGTTCAACTTAAAACTTTCCAGAAATTCATTTTAGCAATTTCATAATGTGCTTGTCTTTTTTGAAGCCATTGGCAAACTGCCACCATAGCAGCCATTGTTGCTATGAGGCACACTCAAAATAAGGACATCAGGGCATGTAGTTGTTATTAGATATGGACACAAATTAGGGAGAATACTATAAAAAGGCAGAATAGTTGAGGGGGGGGGGGGGGGTTGTCCAGATATATTATTATAAGTTTGGGGGGCTATAGAAAGGAGGACCTAAGTTGTGTGCTACAGAAAGGTGAAATAGGTTGAGGGTCTACAGAAAGATAAGCATCATTTTGGATGCTACAGAACAATAGGGAACATGGGAAGCTACATAAAGATCAGCATAAGTTGGGGGGCTAGAGAAGGATGGCATAAATTTGGATATATGGAAAGGGGGGGGGGCTTTTAATTGGAGAGGGCATATAAGAGGTGAGGAGGGCTCTACAACAGAGGTACATTATATGAGCAGGAACAGGGCAGAGCTAATGTTCGTTTTTCAGGGCCAGGAGAGGTCACATGGCCAGCTATACAAGAGGCAGTAGCAAATACAATATGAAGATCTTTTACAACCCTATAAATTTAAAAATACAACAGTCTCAAAACAAACCTCAGCAAAGAAATCCTCTTCACCTAGTTCACCTCTTTCTCACTTACACCTTTGGCCTCGGACAGCTCATTAAGTCCAATGGCTTTCAATACCATTCATGGGCTGATGATTCCCAAACTTATATCTTAGGGATTTATTTATTTGCTAGTCAGATTTCCAGTGTGTCTATAAGCCATATCCTCCTCCTTCTCTTCCAAATACTTGGGGTAAACTTTTACTCTGGCCTATTCTTTAAGCATCACATCCAAAACCTCACTGCATTCTGCTACCTCCACCTCAAGAACATCTCCTGCATCCAATCCTTTCTTAACATGGAGTCGCCTAAATTGCTTGTTCATACCATCATTGTCTCCCTCTTCGACTATTGCAACATTCTTCTCTGAGGTCTCCCAGCTATTTCTCTTAAGCCCCTCCCATCCACCATTAACTATTATCCCTGTATAATCCATCTCTCTTTTTATTACTTATCTGCCTCCTCTCCATTACTTCTTATTACTTCTCTGCCAGTCTCTCCACTTGCAACCCATTTAACAACAAATTCAGTTTAAAAAATTACCTGTCCTCTGATCCTCACAAGACCTTCTGCATCACTCTCCTACTATCTGATCTTCCAGACTTCTCATGTTCCCCCTAGACTTTTGAACAAAATATGTCAGCCTTTCTCTCTAATGCTAAACCTTCCAACATAACCATAAAACTCACCTGAATTGCCTGTAATACTCAATAACCCCAATGCTATGATCCTTACCC
Source organism: Engystomops pustulosus (assembly GCA_019512145.1). Classification (NCBI taxonomy): domain Eukaryota; kingdom Metazoa; phylum Chordata; class Amphibia; order Anura; family Leptodactylidae; genus Engystomops; species Engystomops pustulosus. The sequence goes on from CM033642.1 coordinate 150,814,508, forward strand.
TATTGTTTCTACCTACCCACCCACCCATTTAGATTGTGAGCCTTCATGAGCAAGGCAGTCCTCCCACTTATGCCAGCCTAAGCAATAGTAGGAAAATAGCCTTGGGGATAAAGTTAAAGATGAACCCCAAGATCACTGTGGATAAGTTCCATAGATGCAGTAGGGAAATGGGAGAAAGTTCCACAAAGGCAACTGTCACTGCACCAGTTCGGGCTTTACGGCAGAGTGTGCCAAAAGAAGCCTCTCCTCCAGGGCCGTATTTAGTATTGATGCTGCCCTAGGCACCCTCAGTGCATACCGCCCTAATGGAGCCATCAATCTAACACTTCTGCCCATAAACCCCAGAATGTTACTCGAAGAGATCAGTGATGGACACAGGAGCACTATAAGCATTAGATTCAAAAACTGCTTAAGGCTGTGTTCACATGATGTGTTTGCATTGTGTTTTGAAATGAATAGGGCAAAATACATAATCACATGTAAATACACTCACCGGCCACTTCATTAGGTACACCATGCTAGTAACGGGTGATGGACATGGTCAGCAACAATACTCAGGTAGGCTGTGGCGTTGCAATGATGCTCAATTGGCACCAAGGGGCCCAAAGAGTGCCAAGAAACTATTCCCCACACCATGACACCACCACCACCAGCCTGAACCGTTGATAACGAGCAGTTGGACAGGTGTACTTAATGAAGTGGCCGGTGAGTGTACATTTTCTGAGTAGCAGCATGTGTGTCACATTGTTAGTCATCAATCTAGCAAGTTCGGCGCTTGGCTATCTTCATCAGTTCCATAGAGATAAATGGGGCAGCCAGCACATGCGAGACCAGCTTCTCCGGTCATCTTGGGAAGTTACATCGGACCCTTGTTCTCATAACCTGTGGAGGTCCCATCAATAAGACCCCCACCAATCAGCAAGTTAGGCCTTATCTGACAAACCCTTTAATGTTAAAAGACAAAACACATGTTTTTTTACATAACATAAGCGTTTGATGCGTTTTGCCCAGTGCACCTAAACTGCAAACACATCATCAGAATGCGGCCTCCGGCTGTGTACACACTCTGCACTTGAATTACATTTACAAAGACAATTCTAACATAGTGCGGGGGAGTTTATTCAGATTGAATCTGCATTTATGGTGATACACTTGTGTTTTGTGCACATGCGATCAGGTGACTCCTCCCCACTGTGCATGAATTGTATTTCTAAATGTAATTCAAGCGTAATGTGTGATCGTAACTACCAGAAACCTAATTCTGCTCACTAACCCTAAGCCAACTACACCTAGTCCTACTAACCCTAAGCTACTGACACACTAACATATAATTTAAGGGGTTGTCCAAGCTGAGGGACAGGGGGATTAAAAAAAAGAAAGCAACTGTACTTACCCCATCTGGTGCTCTGGTCCAGCGCTGTGCATCCCATCACTCTGGGACTGTATATATACAGAGGTGCAGCAGTGACATCACAACCAGAGTGCCATCCGATGTAACACTTAAACAGGCCGCAGGCGTAGGCTGCACAAAGGCTGTGATCTTGACATCACTACAGAGACTGTGGTGATGGAAGGCACAGCACTGGACCAGAGCACCAATGGGGGTACAACTGCTTTCTTGTTTTTACAGCCTCCCCACTCCAATAGTAAAAAAAAATACAACCCCTTTAATCATGAAGGCCATGTTTGTATATATATATATTATATATAGATATGTATATATACACACACACAGAGGGGGATTAAGGGTGGTGCAGGACCCTGGGCGCAAACTGGGGTGGGTGGACCCTCCCCTCCCAACAATTGTTGCTAATAAAAATTATATCCAGACCCCTTAATACCATCCCCCCACATCCAGCCCTATAATAACTATTTTCAACCCCCTATAATGTATACAACCCCCCTATAAAATACACAACACCCCTAAAATTACTATACAATAATTCTTTAATAAATAATAATTCTTTATTTATATAGCGCACACAGATTATGCAGCACTGTGCAAAGCATGTCAAATTGGTCCCTGTCCCTTAACAGTATGTTTTTGGAGTGTGGGAGGAAACTGGAGTACCCGGAGGAAACCCATGAAAACACGGAGAGAACATTAAAACTCTTTGCAGATGTTGACCTGGGTGGGATTTGAACCCAGGACCCCAGTGCTGCAAGGCAGAAATGCTACTCACTCAGCCACCGTGCTGCCCTATACAGCTGCCCATTAATAACTATATACATCCCCTATAATAAATATATACAGCCCCCAATAACAACTATATACAACCGAATTTCAAAGTGGTGGGGTTAAATATATATTCATGGTCCCACATCTCAGGGGAGGAAGCCCGTTTAGCGGGCCCATTTAGCGGGCATTCCAGATCTCCCTCCAGCCCAGCTTCAACCTTTTTGGTAATGTGTTTATTTATTTATTTCAATATGAGATTTCACGGCACAATTGTTTTAACTCCTTTACTTGGGAATCATCCCGTTTTATATACTGGAAGAATATAATCTGTATTATAAATGTATATTGTTTATATGTACTGGGTTTTGGGAGATCTTTTTTCTCACCCCCTGTTATGGGGTTTTTAATTGATTTTATATTCATATATTTGTATTTAATAAAGACTTATTTGTTCAATTATCGCATCTGCCTTTCCTTTTGATCATTCTCAACAATATACAGCCCCTATGATAACTATATACAGCCCCCTATAATAGCTATATACAGCCTCCCTATAACTATATCCTATAACAACTATATACAGTCCCCCTATAATAACTATATACAGCCCCCGCTAACTATACACAGTCCCCCTATAACTATATATAGTCCCCCTATAATAACTATATACAGCCCCCCAAATAACAATATACAGTACCCCTATAATAACTATATACAGCCCCTATAATAACTATATACAGTCCCCTATGGACCGCCCATAATAACTATATATAGGCTACCTATAACTATTTACATCACTGTATAACTATTTACAGCCTCCCTGCAATAACTATATACAGTCTCTTATTATAACTATATACAGCCCCCTATAATAACTATGTACAGTCCCTTAAAACAACTATATATAGTCTCCTATTATAACTATATACAGTACCCCTATAATAACTATATACAGCCCCCATATAACTATATACCATCCCCTATTATAAATATAGACAGCATCCTATCATAACTATATTCAACTGCCCATAATAACTATATACAGTCCCCCTATAATAGCTATATACAGTCCCCCTATAATAACTTTATACAGTCCCCTATAATAACTATATACAGCCTCCTATTATTATAACTATATACAACCCCCATAATAACTATATACAGTTCCCCTATAATAACTGTATACAGCCTTCTATTATAAATATATACAGCATCCCATCATAACTATATACAGCCTCCTATAACTATATACACCACCTATAATAACTATATACAGCCTCCATATAATAACTATATACTGCCTCCCTATAACTATGTACAACCCCCTAAAATAACTATATACAGTTCCCCTATAATAATGACATACAGTCCCCTAAAATAACTATATACAGCCTCCTTTTATAAGTATTTACACCACCATAATAACTATATACAGTGCCCTACAGTCCCCCATATAATAACTTTATACAGTCCCGTATAATAACTATATACAGTCTCCAATTATTACTATATACAACCCCCCAAAAATAACTTTATACAGTCCCCTTTAATGACTATATACAGCCTCCTATTATAACTAAATACACCCCCATAATAACTATATAAAACGCCCATCATAACTATATACAGCCCCATATAACTATATACAGACCTCTATAATAACTATAGACAGCCTCTTATTATAACTATATACAGCCCCCTATAATAACTATATACAGTCCCCCTATAATAACTATATACAGTCTCATATTATAACGGTATATGTCCTCCCATAATAACTATAAACAGTCCCCCTATAATAACTATATTCACCCACATAATAATTATATACAGTCCCCTATAATAACTTTATACAGTCCCCCTACAATAACTTTATACAGTCACCTGTAATAGCTATATACAGCCTCCTATTATAACTATATACACCCCAATAATATTTCTATACAATCCTCCTAAAATCTATATGCAGCACCCCTATAATAACTATATACAGCCTATGATTATAACTATATACACCATACCATCATAACTATATACAGTCCCCCTATAATAACTATACAGCATCTTATTTGAACTATATACAACCCCCATAATAACTATATACAGTCCCCCTATAATAACTATATACAGCCTGCTATTATAACTTTATACAGCCTCCCATCATAATTATACACAGCCCCCTATAACTATATACAGCACCCTATAATAACTATATGCAGCCCCCCTATACATAACAAAAAATTATTGCATGCAATAGAAAAATACAATATCAATCTTTATTAAATAATCTCATAATATAAAAACATAGACAGCATCAAAACGCAATTAAAAGGGTGCGTATCCCTATACATGTTATCCTATATTCTATCCTATAGTCTGATGCATAGTAATTATGCAGTAGATCAACATTATACATGTAAAAGCAAGCAAAAACATATAGGGGCAGATTAATGAAGCTCTCTGAAAGTCAAAATATTTCTAGTTCCCTATGGCAACCAATCACAGCTCCCCTGTATTCATATTCACGAGCACTGGTAAAATGAAAGCTGAGCTGTGATCGGTGGCCGGTTAACCATTGGAATGCCATGCGGCACAAATGGAATGTCACGCGACATAAACAACTATATGCCAAAAAAGCCGGGAACGCTATAGTCATAAGTAATACATGCCGCTGGTAGTGGAACATATAATATGAAAGTGTATATAGTGCATGTAAAGTTACATAGTCATAATTTAGTGCCAACTTTAAAGGTACAGGTAAACCATATTGCACAAAACCCAGTATAATAAAGTGTCCTCTGTGACCGTCCTGGATTTTTCTTGGATGGTAGTTTGAACATGCACTGCATGTTTTGCATTGTGCACATGCGATTGGGAGAAACTCCTCCCCACTGTTCATGAATTGCGTTCCTAAATGTTATTCAAAGAGGGGGTTATTTATCATTAGATTAGCTACTTGGGACAGTTCTATGTCTATTTTTGGAGCACCGCTGCCCATCAGATTCACTAAAGAGGCTTTGGCCCTTTAATAAATGTTCTTATGGTTTATTTTCTGTCTGGTATTTTTTTTTCAAAATGCATACAAAACCTCAGCACATAGATCAGCCGGGTACTGGAGGAAGTTTGAGATTTTTTGCAAAAGTCTCAGGTCATGAATCTGGCTTTCCATGGTGTTGCACTAGCAGTAGTGCCATGTTTAGGCTAGATTAATGAAGAGGTATATATAGTCCTGTGAGACTTTTTAGCAGTGAAGAGTCTTAAAAACCCTCAATGTGACTACTTTGAGACTTTTTTTATTATCAAAAAAGCCCAAGAAAAACAATGATAAATAACCCCCAGCATGTCAAAGTAACCACCGAGAACATAAATTTGCCAACTAAGCTTGGACAACCCCTTTAATCTGGAAGGCCATGTACGCACACATACATGTATAAGGACATGAAAACAGAACCAAAATCAAGCTCAGTATTGTGCATTGAATTGTATTAGCCCCCAGTGGCCATTAGTCACAGGGCTGCCACCAGTAGCCAATGCTTCCCCCAGTAGTATCAGGGCTGCCCCCCAGTAGTCACAGTGCAGCCCAAAGTAACCATAGGGCTGCCCCCAGTAGCCAGTGATGCCCCAGCACTCGTGGTCTGTGTAATATGTGGATTGCAGGGGAGCATAAGAGAGCTCCTGTGTTCTGCTGTAACAAAAACGGGGTGCAGTCAGGGGCAAGTTGCCTGCGGCGGCAGCTTTATGGAAGGGACGGGATTTTGGGGCAGCGCTGCCCCCCCCCCTCTGTAAAATACTGCCAGTGAATTTACATGATTTTTAAAAAATAACCACAATATCCTCACCTCTGGCTTTACTCCCCATGTCTCCATCTTCTTTCTGGCCTTGGCACACTAATCATGACGTAATGCGGTGTCGCGGCCGGGTGATGTCATAGTTGCGGGCTGGGAAGAAGACAGAGCCATGGGTAGAAGAAGCCGAATGTGAGGATATTGGGGGTCATTTACTAAGGGCCTGATTCGCGTTTTCCCGATGTGTTACCCGAATATTTCCGATTTGTGGCGATGCCCTGGGATTTTGGCGCACGCAATCGGATTGTGGTGCATCGGCGCTGGCATGCATGCAACGGAAATCGGGGGCGTGGCCGAACTAAAACCCGACGGATTCGGAAAAACCGCCGCATTTGTAAAAAAATGTGTTGCGAAAATTGCACTTACCTTCACTCAGCCCGGCTCGGTGTATTCCAGTGCGTTCCGATGCTCTTCTGAACTGGTGGACGTCGGAGGAACTGCCTTAATAAATCCCGGCCGGACCCGAATCCAGTGCAGAGAACGCGCCGCTGGATCGTGAATGGACCGGGTAAGTAAATCTGCCCCATTGTGTTTTTTTTAAGGGGCCCTGCTACAGACATTACACTGTGTGCCCTATATAAATGGAAATGGAAAAAAGTGAATTATTATTATTACATTAAAGGGGGACACTGCATGGACATTCCTTTACAGGGGGACTCTGCATGGGACATTACATCAAAGGACACCTGTCATCAAGTCTCTGTCACTAGTCCTGTGACTACTACCTGTTGGAGCAGCTCACAAGGATCCCATCCCAGCCTTTATCTAGTAATTTCATACATTAATCATTATAAAATAATCTTTTCTTTATTATGTAAATGAGGCTGGTCACATGGTCAGAGGCAGTGATGTCACCCCTGTTCCCCCTCCCCTCTCCTCCCCCTGCTCATGTCTGTGTGTAATCATTATACAGGGTGTCAGTCAAGCACTGGGGGTGTGGCTGTACCTCCCACTCATGAATAAGCTGGACAGCTTGAATATGCTAATGACTCATTGGACATTTTACAGGTCATTTGCATACAGCTTTAGGACCTCATTGCTTAGGTTTACAGGCATGTAGAGGAACAATGAAGGGATAGAGGCAATGCTCTCTAATGGTATTTTATGAAAATATATTTAGTTTAGGGGGCTCATTTTGCATGACGGGTTCTCTTTAAAGGGGGGACTCTGCAGGGGACATTACATTAAAGGGGGGGACTCTGCAGGGGACATTACATTAAAGGGAGGACTTCAGGGGAAATTACATTAAAGTGGGCTCTGCAGTGGACATTGTGTTAAAGAGGGGCTCTGCAGTTGACACTACATTAAAGAGGGGCTCTGCATCGGACATTACTTTAACCCCATAGTGCAATAAGACGTACCCTTACATCTTGCTGCGCATGGGGGAGTATGAAGGGGGCTCACGGGCTGAGCCCTCTTCATACTCACGTGGGGATTTGCTTTATAATGAAGCAAACGCCTATCGCTAACACCCGCGATCGGTGCTTGCAACGATCGCGGGTGTTAACCCTTTGATCGCCACCGGCAAAGCTGCCGGCGGCATTAAAGAGCCCCGTGACGTCAACGGGGAGCGGCGATCCGTTGTCATGACAGCCTCGGATCACACAAAGATCCGAGGCTGTCATGATCGAGGCTATCTATTACAATGTGCGATCTGCACATTGTAATAGATGGCATGCAAAACCCCCATATACTGCCATACTGTAGTATGGCAGTGTATGGTAGGATCAATCAGACAACCTAGGGTTAAAGTACCCTAGGGAGTCTGAAAAATAGTAAAAAAAATACAGGAGACCCCAAAGAGCAGGCACAAATACTCAGGCCTCCACAGTGCAGGCACTAATACAAGAGACCCCCAGAACAGGAATTAATACTGTACCTAGAGCAGTGCAGCAGTCGGAGGAGGGGAGGAGCCGAGCAGTGAGTACAAAACAGCTGAGATGTCCTCATTATTTGGTTCCCCTCTGCACTGGGTTCTAATGCTGGCACATATAGCCACCGTCAGAAGTTAGGGCAGAGCAGGAAATACTGGGAGCATCACCACTGCCTAGCCTCGTACACAGTCAATGACGGAGACACTCATTGGACACTGCTGGAGGGTTATGCAAACCCTGGTCTAAGACATTTTATATAAATGAGGCCCACATGGAAAATATTTTATGAAGTAAATGTAATCAGCTTTATATTAGCATATATATATATATCTATATATGATAAAAAGGATGGGAAGGGAATAGAGTTTTAGAGCTTTGGTAGAGCAAATAATGACACATAGCATTTACATGATATTTACTAGCAATCGATGGCTGCGATGGCTTTCAATAAGTCCAGGGATTATATAATAATAATCTTTATTTATAAAGCACCATCATATGCCGTAACGCTTTACAAATCTTAGGGGACTTATAAAAATAAAATAATACATTACAAAGTACAAACTGTCATATGGAAACAACAGGGATGAGGGCCTGCTCGCAAGAGCTTACACTAAACCAGTAACCCCTGGTCCTTAAGCAGCGATCCAAAATCCCAGCTAAGGAGAAGAATAACTCCTGACTTTTACATCAATATACCTTCATGTTGATTGCTTTATTGGTACTTTCCTAAACCAATGAGGTCATAGGAAGGATCCAATCAAAGTAATCAAAGTAAAAGTTTGTTGCAACAAAAGCTTTTATAGGGCTGCAGTGTATATATACATTGGTCTTATTATAATCAGAACTGTTTCTGTCAGTGGAGAGAGAGTATATATTCACTGCAGACTGTATAAACTATAGCACACAACATAGAATAACAAAAAATGAAATAATTAAACAATTATTTAAAAAAAACACTACAGTACTTTGTATAATTATAAGATAATCTGTAGAATACTAATACTAATTTGGTCTGGTCCTGAAGGTTTTAATAACCATTGGTCATGAAGGGGTTTAGTAGCAATATGGCACTTCTACCTGTGTCTGATCAATTACCAGTCACTGATAAACCTAGTAGTGTGTATGACATTTATGATGATTTCAAATAATGTATATATATATATATATATATATATATATATATATATAGATGTGTTTTGGCACTGCTAGAAGAACTCATAAATATACATTTCAATTATTTTTTCCATAATAAGAGTAATACAAGATGAGGTGAACAATAATTGATATATGCACACATCCTACCTTTAAAAGACTTGTTTTAGGAATGCACAGCAGGTTTACAGTTGTAGAAAATTTACGAAAAAATTCAGTTGCTATATCACCAAGACCAATACCTTGGAGCCAATCAAGTACAAGATCAAGATTTGTACAAATTTGAACAGCCTTTGACCATTGATAAAATGGTTCTCCATTGCCTGCAAAACATGTTAGTAAACATTAGAATTTTTATAAAGGATATCCCGACATTGCTAAGTGTATAAACAACTAGTTTATGCAGTTTATTTGTGGAACTCTGACTTCCCAACAAACTTTGGCCCAGATTTATCAATAGTGAGGCAAACTGCACTAAGTGCAGTTTAACTCATGAATGTGCAGGTTGCGCCAGATTATTGAACACTGACTGGCACAGACTTCAATTATCTGGCACACCCTCCACTTCTCAGGAACTTTCACCATCTTTTTTTAGGTGCACCTTTAACATGCAAACTTTTTCTGTCTTTTCGGCACAGTGCAGCCGTGACACAAAACTAGCGCAAATCCTTGTTAAATACATATGGAAACTCCAAAGACGTTCTTTTTCGTGCAAATTCAGACAGAAAACTGGCACAGCCAGTTTAATCAGTCTGGGCCATTGTGTTTATTTTAAAGACTCGAACTGACGCAGGTTCTCATTAACATATATACATGTAATTCTATGTCCTACATAATCTACACACAATGGGGCAGATTTACTTACCCGCTCTATTCGCGATCCAGCGGCGCGCTCTCTGCGGTGGATTTCTTTTTAAATGCGGCGGTTTCTCCGAATCCGTCGGGTTTTCGTTAGGCCACGCCTATTTGTAGCGTGCACGACGGCGCCGATGCGCCACAATCCGATTGCGTGCGCCAAAAACCCGGGGCAATTCAGTGAAAATCGGCGCAAAACCAAAAAAATTGGGTAACCCGCCGTAAAAACGCGATTTGGGCCCTTAGTAAATGACCCCCAATATATCCATTTATAAATCATCTGGAACAAGCAAAAATTCTGTTCAGATCTTATTAAAAAACATGCATGTCTTGTGTTTTTTTCTGTGTAGGTAATTAACTGTATCCTATGGTGAAGGAAAATTTACTCTCAACAGTGCTGGGGTATGCTTTTGATAATCTGCCTGGACAATTGGAGGAACTTCTAACACTACAGATAAGCTCTATAAATGAGCGTCTCTGGATGCAGTCCATTTGGTGGTGTTGAAATGCTGCTGGTCATTACTTTGACTCACCAGGGCAGTCTACAGCTAGAATTCCACAAAGGCTTGCTGCTGACACAAACTTCCCAGCATACATAAACTGGAATTCCACCTAATTCCACCTGGAATTTCCGCTTCAAAGTTTGTGCCGTGTTCACATTTTCAGCATTTACACTCTGCTGCTGTTTGCCTATCTGCACTGCGGAGGACGTTTGGCCTGGCCACCCACTGCCTCATATGTGATATATCACATGGCATCCTCGCCACCACTTCTTCATCCAAAGTATAACTGCTTTCAATCCATGTCAGCTCTTGGTCCTGGATAATCACCTCTCACTTCTTCAACCATGAAGCCCTAACTGCTGCCCTCCCTCTACATCTGCACATTGCAGAAAGTCACAGCCATTGGCAGTTATCTTTAATCAACATCATAGGTCTGTTATATCTCAACCAACAATAAAAGTTCTTGGGTATATTGCAACTCTATGTCTGGGGTGGGCGGACACAGATTTTTAATTCCTGCTTTCCTTATTTTTTTCAACTTGACTTTAATTTTTAAACTTTTCACCCCTTAATATAAAGACATTAAAGTACACCCACCATTATTACAATTACATAATTATACAGTGTCATAGCAGAGAAACAGATCACAGATGGGTGAAATACCTTGTATTATAAGGTTAAGTAGTCAGGCATAATTAACAAAACAAAATAAACCCTCCCCCTTTTTCTTCCCTTCCCCTACACTCCGATTGCCGCTCCCTGGAACGCCATCGGAGGGCGGCGATAGGTTGCTATTGCAGCCTAGAGTCTCATTGAGACTCGTAGGCTTGCCATGTGCAATGATTTATAATAGCCAGCAGAGGGCATTAAAATCATTGTAAAATAGCTATATACTGCAATACAGTAGTATTGCAGTATATAGTATTAGCTATCGGACCCTGCAGGGTTAAATAACCCTGGAGGATCTAAAATAATGGTAAAAAAAACTTTTAAAAAATGTTTAATAAAATATGAAAAAATAGTAAAAAAAGTAAAAGTTTAAATCACCCCCCTTTCCCTAGAACTGATATAAATATAAATAAACAGTAAAAATCCTAAACACATTAGGTATCATTGCATCCCAAAATGTCTATCAAAATATATTAGAAATTTAACCCCGTAACCGAAATTGGCGCCCAAAGTCAAAAATGCCACTTTGCCATTCTGAAAAACATAAAAAATTCTATAGAAATTGATCAAAAGCTCATACAGTCCTCAAAATGATAGCATTAAAAACATCATCAAAAGTAAAAAAAAAATGACACCACCCACAGTTCTGTGCACTGAAGTATGAATTTCTTTTTGTACAGAAGGTTTTAATTTTTTTAAATGTATGAAAACATTTTTGGTATCCTCGTGATCGTACCAAACCAAAGAATAAAATAGATATCTGATTTGGGGGGCTCAGTGAAAGTTGTAAAATCCAAGCCCACAAGAAAACGGTGCAAATGCGTTTTTTCATCATTTTCACTGAATTCTGAATTTTTTTTCCCGCTTCCCAGTACACGGCATGGAATAATAAATACCATCACTATGAAGTTCAATTTGTTACGCAGAAAACAAGCCCAAACAGAGCTCTTTACATGGAAAAATAAAAAGTTACAGATTTTTGAAGGTGGGGAGTGAAAAATGAAAATGCAAAAACGAAAAAGGACCACATCCCTAAGGAGTTAAGCAATACCAATGTTCTAGTTAAAAAGAAACTCCTCTCACCACATGAACAGAAGTTGCAAAACAAAGTAACAATCCAGGAAAAATTGAGATGACTCTTAATGTTATATATTTTTGAAGTGACTGATGACAAAAAAGATGTGGTTTTGCATATGTATTTGCACACATTGCAGCGAGTGCCCCCGCATCTTATGCTACCCTCGTAACTTATTTGACCAGTGTCTCTTCCTGTGGTAATAACTTTTCAACGCTTTAAGATATCTCTGTGATTTTGAGATTGTTTTCTCGTGAGACATTGTAGTTTATGTTAGTAGTGTCATTTTGGTGATCCGTTCCTTTTTTGGGGGATAAAAATTCAAAAATTTAGAAAAATTTTTAAAATTTTTTTAAAAAATGACTATTTTCAAAGTTTCAAATGTTATACTTTTTAGACAAAAAGTGATACCACAATTTTTTGCTAGCACAGATAGCACACAAAAAAAATAATGCACACTAAACTACACGGACAAGCCGCACAGATAGCACACAAAAAAAAAAGATAATGCACACCAAACCACACGGACCAGCCGCACAGATGGCACACACAAAAAATAGCTAAGTGCACCCAACCACGGGTACACCTACGGCGCTCTGGAAAAAAATATTACCAGGCACCGAAAAAAAACCTATGTGCGTGGTGCTCTGCCATAGGGCTGGTACACCCCTGGGTATAGTAGAAGTCTGTGGAACAGGCAGGGGAGTAGGGAGGGGGGCTAGCATTTGGGTCCCGGCTGAACTTTTTTATTTTTAAATTAAATTAATTAATAATTAATTTATTGTATATAATGCACACAGATTACGCAGCACTGCACAGAACTTGCCAAATCGGTCCCTGTCCCTAATGGGGCTCACAACCTACCAGTATGTTTTGAAGTGTGGGAGGAAACCGGAGGACCCAGAGGAAACCCACGCAAACAGAGAGAGAACATACAAACTCTTTGCAGATGTTGACCCTGGAACTTGAAGCCAGGTCCTTAGCGCTGCAAGGCTGTAATGCTAACCACTAAGCCACTGGCTACCCTATGATAATAAAAAAAAACTACTCTACCACCTGTCCACCTCTTAGAAGAAAATGATATGCCTGGCGTTAAAGACAGCCCTGCCTATAATGCTTTTAAAAAAATTTAGAGACTAAATGATTTTCCTACGGTGATGCCAAGAACACATAGATATGGACACATAGATAAGCAATAAATAGACAAAATTCATAGATTACAGATGGCTAGCAGCAGGGGTTTCCCATCCTTCAGACACAGAGTTGAGTACTCAGCATACTCCACCATACAGCCTCTGCTGCTACTGTTTAGTGGCTTACAAGTCTACAGGAGACATAATGATATAATTATATCAAGCTTCCTGCACCCAACCACTCAAGATTGAAAGCAGCAGAATTTCTCCTTGAGGGAAGAGAGGAAGTAATATTATCTTAGCTATATATATATTTATATATATATATATATATATATATATAGTATATGTGTGTGTAGCATTAGTGGAGAAGTATAGAGTCTGTAGGGGCTGGTGCATATATTGGGAGGTTTGTGCATTGGCTTGCATGTGTATGGGAGGTTCATTCACAGCACTGACGTGTGTTTATTGGGAGGTTCTGCAGCACTGACAGACGTCGTATTGAGGGTTCTGCAGTGGCTGCCGCATGTAATTGGGGGGGGGGGGTAGACTGTTGTAGTCTGGTGTGTGGTGTGTTGGGAGGTTCTGTATATAGATCACACAATATTGGGGTGTTCTGGTGTGCATTGCGAGGTTCTGTAGTAGATGATCAATGATAGGAGACAAGGCCCATACACTGAACTCAGTAGGAGTGGCCATAATGCCCTCTTTGTATGATTCTCACAACATCATATGAAGAAGACCAGAGACCAGCAGTAGGTGGAAGACCCTTCTCCTACCACCATTTTCATAGATTTAACATGGGACAGTAATTTCTACTGTCACTAATACAGAAAAACATATGCAGCTATCAGCATTATTTTTTTTTTTTTTTAGAAAGCGGGAGTTGCCCACACTCGTATAAATAATCTTTATTCAAGAATACATACTTTCTTAGTACAGTTAGATAATACACGAATAACATTACAATTTCATATTCACAATCTCCGTATAATCCTATTAGTTTTATCCAAACCTATCAAGATCCAGCATTTTTTTTTTTTTTTTACCTATACCTATACCCAACCCTCCCAACTCCCACCCGCAAAAAAAAAAAAAATAAAAAAAAATACAAAACTACATTCTCTCTCCCTTATTCTCCTCCCTCCATCTCCAATCCCCCAATAAACTGTATTCATTCAGTTTATTACATCTTTCGAAATAGATCTTTTCATAGACATCATTTTCCATAGAATGAGAGAGTCCACCCTCACCATGCGGTTCGGAGTATCCTTTTTGAGTACAACCTCCGTGCCCAACATATAGAGCTTGTTTACCCTCCCTCCTTTTTATACATATTAATTACTCCAGGATACCAAAATACAAATACTGGATCCGGAACCAGATCTAGACCGAGTGTTGCATTCAATAATACTCAAGATCCCTGCCAGTATTCTGAATATGAGTACAACTCCAGAACATATGCAGAAAGTCAGCCTTATCTCCCACAGCGATTATAAAATTGGAATTTCTTTCTTTATACATCCTAGACATTCTATAGGGAGTATAGTATAACCTATTGAAATAAAGTATTGCATAATCCTCAATTGTGTAATGAACTGTGGTATAGTCTTGAAATACTCCCACCTCTCCATCCCTATTGATCCTATTGCTCTAATCCTTCTCCCACTTATGGAGTGTACCCAAAAGAGTCTTTAATTTTTTATTTAGCCACTAGCCATAAATAATGCCAATCGCCTCTTTTACAAAACTTCACAATTCTTGAGAATTCATAAGAGGGTTTTTTCATTTGGAGAGAATCGACCCCTAACTCCTAAAGCATGCCTCAGCTGAAATATCTGAATAGATCTTATTCCTTAACCCCACATTCCTCCTTAATGTTCACCCCAAAATTTGAGTTCATCACTCTAGTATTTGACCAGAACTTAACACCTTTGCTGATCCATACTGGAAACTCATACTTGAAATAGGGATCCCCTCCACAATCTTAGCCACCCTGCATTAAATCTAGTCATTCTAAATTTTTCTTCCTCTTTCCCAATTTAATACGGAACAGGTGTATGGTCCGAGATACCTCTTGTTCATATGAGACATCTTTAGTGACTCAATTGTGTGTTTATTATTTCCTAGACAATAGTCAATTCGTGAGTATCTTAAATGTGTTTTTGAAAAGCAAGAATATGCCTTCCCATTGGATATTTTCCGCTCCAAAGATCAGACCACCCAAACTTCTATAAAATCCTAAATTTTTTATTTCCTCCCTTTCTTCCCGTACTATTTTCCCTCATCTTGGTACTTCTGGTGTCAGTCTTATTATTTAAATCCCCCACAATTAACAACATTATTTCTTTTTAACTATCAAAAATCAATTAGAGTGTACACACTTCAGCGCCAAAAGAGTTGGAATATAGATTGTTGCCAGAACCATTTTTTTCCACAAAGATACTACAAAAAAGAAAAATATATCTTCTTCTTTATCTATTTTAGTGAATATATTCCACGGGAGACTTTTATGAAAAAATTGAAACACCCCTGGAATATTAAGTGGTATGAGAAAACTAGTACCGATCCATCCTTTACACAAAACTTGACTGTACCTTAGTCAGGTTCGTCTTGCACAGCAAAACAATAGCCGGTAGGTAATTCCTAATAACATTAAGACTGCCAGTTTTTAAGTTTTTGGATAGACCTCTAATATCCCGACAGAATATTAAGAAGTTCTTTAGTCATAAATACTTTTACCTCCTAAGGGGACCCTATCTAGAAGGGGAGTAAAAGGAGCGAATGGCCGGGAGAAACGGGAAGAGAGATAAAACCTAACAACAACCAACAAAAAAAAAAAAAAAAAACCAATTCCCCACCCCCCCAAAACCCCTCCCAACAGTTATCCACCATCCTGGTAGATCCTAAAACCTAGCATGGCACTCCGTCATCCCCCCACAATGCTCCTCCGTAATCATTTATATGGCTTTCTCGCCATTTTACACTTCATCTGGTAGTCAATATTTGCGTACCCCTCATAAAGATTTTCAGGACTGGCCGGGTATATAAGAAGTATTTATGCCCTTTCCATTAATTGTTTTTTTACTCTTAAAGGCAGGCTCTTTTCCTTTGAACCTCTGTGGGAATCTGGAAGAATAAAACCTTATTGTATTCCACCTCACATCTTGTCCCTAACCTCCTTGAGCACGGTCTCTCCTTATCATTGCTTGAAAGAAACCTTACCAACAATGTTCTTGGTGGAGTCTGGAGTTCTATCATTGGGGAAACCTATGAGCTCTCTCAATCTGGAAGAACTCTGATAATTTTTCTAGGTTCCACAGTTTTTAAACCAATCAGTAAAGAACCTCACTGGGTCGTCACCCTCTCTTTTTCAGGGAACCATTATCCTCACATTGTTCCTCCTGAATCTAATTTCAGATTCCAGTAGTTTCTGTGCCATGGTTTTATTAGACTGTTTTAGCTACCAGGAGTTCATTTTTCAACTCGGCAGTAGAGTCCTATTATTGCCCAGTCTTGTCTCTATCTCTGTAGCCTTTCCCCAAACACGAAAATTCCTTCCTCATAGCAGATAATCTACCTTCACTCTCTTTCACAACCTCAAAACATTGCTTGATCTGTTCTGATAGTCTTTCAATGAGAGGTTATCCTTATTCCCTCCCCCTGGGCTCCAGGGGTTCAGACTCTGGGTTCCTCACACCTGATTATTCAAAAATTTATCAATTTTTAACACAGTTTTTCCCTTTGTTCTTCCCCCTGGTGTGAGGGGTCCTTTCCGGAGTCCCTCTATTCTTGGTCGCCCTATTTTTGGTCGCCATTTCTTGTATAACAAGCTACTATACACCCCCTATAGAATATCCCTTTTGGTTAGCTATACAGGTCCAATGTTAAGTATGGAGAATATGTACCTACAGATTAATAAGGCCTATACCACAATAACATAGGCATATTCAATTGTTATCCCAGGATTAATATATATCTCTGTCCACAGAGCTCCCTTAATTAGCTACGTACGGGCGCAAATATCACTCCAAGTATATTACCCGGTACTCAGACGCTTATTGTTAGTATGGTTTTCTACAATAGACAGGAAGGGTTTGAACAGAACCTTCAGCCCTAAATAATACATTACGTATATAGCCCCAACAGAAAGTAACAAATCCTGTTGTCTTTCTTACAGTGTTTTGTAGATATTAGACCAGGCTGTTTCAGAAAAAGCAACAAATCATTAATTATTACCGTGATGACATATAACATAGATTAGTCCATTATTAACCATAGCGGACCAGCAATTTGTAATAGATTTCCAATATCTCCTAGGGTTAATATGCAGTAAGATAGCAGAAGCAAAAAAAAGTTTCAGATTTAGTTCAGATGTTTCAATATCCCAAGGCGCATTAGCTGTTAGTCCACTTAAAAAAAAAAAAAAAAAAAGGTTCCAGCAGGTTTGTAATTCCTAGGGTTAGTAT
Organism: Engystomops pustulosus; assembly: GCA_019512145.1. NCBI lineage: Eukaryota > Metazoa > Chordata > Amphibia > Anura > Leptodactylidae > Engystomops > Engystomops pustulosus. The sequence continues at coordinate 150,832,265 of CM033642.1, forward strand.
GGAGACAGAATATAGAAGCGAAAAGATTCATGTGTTAAGTCAGGAAGTTCATCATCCAAAGCGCCTATTAGTTGTTAGTCCACTTAAGTAAGTCCAAATACCACCAAAAGAAAAAAGCACTGTTCTTATAGAGGCCACTGAATCAATGGGATACACAGCCGGTTACATTAAGGAGGGCAATAATGGTAGAAGAAAACAGAGCAAAAGCAGCGATCTACTGATCAGAAAAAGGATTCTCATACGTTACATATCACTCAGGCCGTTGCCAATACTGGATGCAGCCCTTGCCCGCCTCAGGAAAAAAAAAGGCAAGCGGTTTTCCTCCGGATCATCGGCAACACCTCCGGGTTCCACGGACTCAGCCCACTCCGCAGGTTGTGTCCTGTGATCTCCTCCGCGTCCACCCATCTCACCCGTCAGCGTCAGCTCTCCTTCTGCTCTGGTGTCTATGGCCAAATATCCTCACGGCCACCTGGAGTTCGCGACCCGGCAAGCTCATATCCAGCGGCGTCTCAGGACGGGCTACCCTCATTCACAGCATGGCGTCGGATCACAAGCTGCAGAGCACCTGGGGGGGGGAAGACCGCGCGCCGCGCGAGCTCGTCTCACGCTCCATGCTCCTCCTTCCCTCTCATCGGGAGTCGATCAGCATTTATTTACAGTATTTATACATGGACGTGATGTAAGGAAACCTTTGCTTACTGCTGGTGCCATTAGCCTCCTCCATAATGAAAAAGATAATGGAAAGCCCTATGTAAAACTGAGGACCTGTGGGGGAGGGCCCCACTCATTTATAGTTACGCCACTGTTCTTCATCCTCCATCACATAATAATAGTTTTATAAACATGTTACATGTTTAATCAGCCATAAAAGTAACAGATGTGCAACTAGATATGCTGTTAAATATATATAGCTGGTCATGATAACAATCACCACCACAAAAAATAATTATGTTATTTAAAAAAGTATAACTTAATTACATATATTTAACACATTTTGCATTGTAATCTTTAAGAGATCAGAGATTAACAATAAAAATGAAAGAATTTGCACTTAAAATTGAGACAAACCTATTAAAAATAGCTCAAGAGGCTTAGTTATAGTTATTTTCACAAGATGACAAGTGACCCAAGCGGATGTACCCAATATAGGCATGTCATAATGGAAAGCTGAGATCTTGCTATTGCTTTGTATTTCCAAGAATATACTGTAATGATTTGAGTTCAATCAATACTTAATGTTTCTGTTATCCTGATTCATCAGATAAAAAATGAAATTCCCGCCATCTTAACCTGCTCTGTCAGGTTTCTATTCACCTTGTACAAAAAGATCATACAATTTACTGAGCTATTTTTCTCGTAAATAACCATAAAACTGAAAGAAAGAAGTTTCCATTTATCATTTTTAATTCGAGTCAATAAAGATAACTATAAACAAGATTTTCATTTTCCAATTAAATATATGATCTGTCACACCAAATCACTTCAATAGTATTATAAATGTAGTAAATTAAGTATTTTTTAAAGAGAGATTCATAAATAAACACTCAATAGGCATTTCTCGGATTAAGAACGTATAGGTTCTGTAGATTGTACTTAATTGAATTTGTATGTAGTCGGAGTACATATATTTATAATTGTAACTCCAAACAATTTTTTTGACAACGATAGATTTTCATATTTTGAATGTCAAGGATTAAAATAAAGCTCATTGCAGACACATTTGAAGTATATCAATCAATGTATATATAGTTGATATATCATTGTGACTATTGCGATCTGGCTATACCACAAAAGGAGCTTAGCTCTGGTAGAACGGGCAACAAGGTGCATTTGCCCATGCCTGCTACTTCCTAACACCGCAAACATTTGTCGCACAAGCATTGGCTTATGATAAATTTCCTCCTCTAATATTTGAGCGTTCTATTTCTGAATTATTATTACTGATTATATTATTCTATTACTTTTGGTGTGCCAGATCAAGTCATACATTTGAGTCTCATTTTTATGACCCCGGTAATACATAGGGCTACGATCATACACTAATCTCTCTTGCTCCATCTTATCCAGGGAACATCCTAACCTTACTAGATTATTCTTTTTTTCATTATTCTGATCTTCTGATGGATTTGAATAACAGACAACTCCTCCCTCTTAAACAAATCACATTTCTATGTATAATGGGTTATCGGAGGGTATAAAAGGGGCATAGACCAAGAGATTGCAGCGCTGGAGGCCGGAGGCCTTCAGGCCAGGAGTACATGTTTATTTTTTTTAACCCTCCCTTCCTGGCACCAACGGGTTTTTATACCTCAGATCACCCCTTTAACAGCCAGTCAAGCTGAAACTCACAATTGTATGTGAATGTTACTCTGTGTCATTTAGGCATATCTTAGAAGTCTGTGAACTTGTGGTTTGATCTCTCTGTTCCAAGTTAGCAAGTCTCTACTAATCAAGTTGAATCTTTGGGGCTAAGCAAAGGATTTATATTGGTAAAATCCTGTGTTTGAGAGGTTCTTTTCTGTCCCTTTGCATGTACATCTGATTGTCACTTAGAATACTGCTGTATGTGCCCCGCTGGCTGCATAGAGAAAATTGGGGGAATACACGTTGATACAAGTCTAACTAGGAGCTCCGACCTCTCCTAGTAACATGGTCCCTAGCCTACCATCTCTTTATGTGGCGGAAGGGTCATGCCCTGAAATTTTAAAGAATATATCTGAATCTTTTTACTGTTGGTGAGTGGAGAAAATGAAAACTCAGAATTTGGTCTGATGCATTCTGTACCCCATAGGCAAAAAGTAATGCCGTACTATAAATGGTCAGTGTTGAAGCACGCTTCCTGAGGGCAGAGCTGTTTCGTAGAGCCTATAGGGAATATGGGTAGTCTGGCAACACACCCATATCTCATTATGGTTCAGTAGGCAGCGCTGTTCTCCAGATAGTCAATGTGCATAAACACCAGAAGCTGGGTAGAGCTGATGTATGATATTTATGATGTGACTAGCATTAGAAAAAGAGGCCTGGAGGGTCACTTTAATGTAATCAACTTGGTGCATCCAATTGTACTTTGGTAAATATGACATGATTGTGAATCTAGCACAAGAGATCTCCCAGGCTGTACTGCACACAGTGAGATGACAATCTCTACTATCTGGGAAGTGTCTTAGGAAATTATTTTTAAATGCTGGCAGCTGTCAAACCCATGTGCTTTGTACATTATGAGCTGCCTAGAACTCACCACTTGTAAGGATAGACTTAGCTTGGTTTTATAGATTGTATTTATACATGTTTTCTTATGCTGACTTTTTCTGGCTGTTTTGGTCCACTTATTTATAATGTGGAAGTATTTTATGCTACACATACGTTTTCTGTAAGAGCTTAGCAAAGCTACAAACTTGAGACATAATTATGAATTTAATGAATGACCTTGAGACTTTATGTGCAACATAAATGTGCCCAGTCTTACACCACAACACTTTTCTTCTCAACACACTACTATAACTTATACAAACGCTCAGTTTATTTTATATAGGTCAATGTAAATCACAATGGCAGCAATAATGTTCCTAATGGCTGTTATTCCCATAAATGAATTCCTTTTGGAATCTCTGAATACATTGAAAACTTGGTGGTTCCATTCTCCTGTCAAAGGGGTGTGTATAGTCTGTGTATGTATAGGGCCATAAAAATCCTGCAAACCAGGATTATTAGGGGAATGGGGGGACTAGAATACATGACAGATTACAAAAATTTGGGATTATTGCATTTAGAAAAAGATGGCTGAGGGGAGACATCATTACAATTTACAATACCTGAACGGGCAGTACAAGGATCTCTCCAAAGATTTTTTTTTCTCTAAACCTGTGACCAGGGGCATCCCTACGTTCTAGAGGAGAGGCAGTTCTACCATCACCATAGACAAGGATTCTTCCCTGTAAGAGCAGTGAAACTGTGGAACTCTCTTCCGCAGGGATGTGTTAGGTGGATTCTTTGTACTTTTTTCAGAGAGCCCTAAATCTCTTTCTTGAGAGTAAAATTATCATGGGTTATGAGTAAAAAAACATTAGTTTAATTCTCAAAGGTTGGACTTGAGGACTAGCTTCTTTTTACTTATATACTATGATACTATTTTGAAGCATGTGGAATGTCCCATCACCATGAGGAACACACCACTGTTGAGTTACTATCATAGAAGTTTATCAATGGTTTTGTCTGGAAGGTGGTTTCAATGGAGGATATTGCCACTGGGAATCACATCAGGTCGTGCTACTTTCAACCTCTGCATTGCAAACTTTAAAGCTGAAACCCATTGAAACACCTGAATTGGCATCAAAAAAAAACACTTGTTTCTTGGGTGATCAATGAAGCCAACAGATTGTCATTCTCTGTAAAGAAGTTCCCAAAAACATTTTTCCATGAACAAAACTTACAGTAATAATTAAACATGTAAGACCTATGTATACTAAATATTTATAGTTGTGTTAGTATAACAATTGTAGACCAGACGACTGCTGCTTCAATGGTTGTCCAACAATAACAATAATGTGAAATGTGTAAACAAATGTGTATGGCCACTCTAACAATAACAAGCCATCCTGCAATTCCAGACAGCTTTTTTAGTTAGTAGGTAGTATATATCAAGTGAGATCTGCGTAGTGTTCTAATCAAATAAAAAGCAAATTTTTCAAATTCAATTCAGGATTTAAACCATCCCTTCAGAACCCACGTCATACACAATTAAAAGCTAGACATTAACAGGCTTCCCAATGGAGATATCCTGATGACATAGAAACTGTACAATGTACATATGTACCACCTATTACATATGTAAGAGGAAGGTAGTGGATTTTATCTAAATAACCTGTTTATAAGAGACCATGTCACTATCAACAAACACCTGAAAAGGTAAATGTTTCTCTGAGGTACAAAGTCATATACAGCAGTTCACCTTTTATGAGTACCGTGTGAGTACACTGCTTATTTAGATCTTTAGTTACATTTTGCAGACTGAACTCCCTCTTTTCCAAAAGTCACCTATTTTACCATAAGTATCACTTAGAACACTCTGTCCCTCTCAAGTGTCCCACTTCTGCAAACACTTGTAGCTATTTCACCTTTCTCAATATCCTCTATTTGTTAAAAAAATTAGTTTATCTAAATACTCCAAGTAATGTTCCTTTAAGGTCACATTATATGTGCAATCCAATGCTATCATTACCTCCTTTCTTTTGTTAGTTAAATTACTGTTAACAACCACATCAGAAAAATACAGAACAGGACAACCTGCAAGATAACTATACTAAATATACATATGTATTGTATATATTCATGTAGGATACACTCACATTCCAGTTCTAAACTATAAGAAAGTACAATTTCTTCTCAGCTTCCACACTTGTTTAGATCTCTAAAGTTAAATGACGCAATGACAAAACACTCGTCACGAAGATTCATAGGTACATATGCATCTCTAAGTACTCTTCTCTGTAACACCTTTGCATCAAGTTCTCCCACACACTAGGACTGGTAAGCTGCAATATTAAATGGGTGGTCACTTGTCCAAATCTTCTCAGGCTCCTGTGTTCTGATCACTTCTTTGCAAGCAAAATGCCCTTAGTACTAGGAATGTTAGAGATCTCTTAAGATGTGTCCTTTAGTTGGACTTCTACTGAATCATGGGGTGACTCATTTGAGGGAGATTGAAAGTCCGGACCTGGATATAGAAAAAATTAATTATATTGTTAGATATCTAATAAAAGGTGCCTGATTTAATCACATCCTTCAGTTAACAAAACCGAAACCCGGATACCCCTTCCAATTTTTGGCCCATTTCCCTTCGCACTCAGACTTACACACTGTCTGCAAATTGTTGGCCTTGAGACCCTGCGGACTTCTCCCTTGGTTTGTGCCCCCCGATGAAGTAGGTTTTTTTAATGGGTGCCAAACCACTGAAGGAACAATAGTTCATCAACATATTTTGTTGGTTGATGCCGTCGAATGCTTCTCTGCTCCTTACTTGGATGTGGCGAAGTGTATGATCAGGTACACTGGGGGGTATCTTCACTAGCACTGGAAGCTTTTGCCATTAATGGCCCCTTTGTAGCTGCAATACTGACTCTATACACGCTCAACTCAGCCGTTTTCTCCTGCATGTTCAAGATTACCAATGCAGGAGTTAACATAGCAAAAATATTGGAAGTCGCCACGATTCCCGAAATTAAAACTATTGACCGTGAAGTTCAGTATAACTGTACATTACAGCATCTAAGTAGCTACGAGAACTGGTCAGTCGACACATGTAAGAATATTGGGAGAAGTGGTAAATTATATGGACCTTCCATCCTTGGTTAAGCTACATATTTCCCTCCTCGGAGCACTCAATATTAATGCTTGGGTGCATACTATCACTCATAAGAGAACCATATACATTAATGTAATACTGTTATGTGGGATTGCCTTTTGTTGTAGCTTAACCCCCTCCTTCTACTTTGATGTATTGCTGCATTACTATGGCAATTTTGTGGTCTGCACTTACTTTATGAATGCATCCTATCTCATCCTTGATCTTAGGAAATCTCGACGTTTCCCTGACACCTGTTTTACCTTTCTTTACCTCTAAAGTGAATAAGTTCTTCCCTTGTCTTCTCTGGGCCACTCGACAAGATGCACAGAGAGGTGACACAGATGGCTGGTAAGGGATGAGACCTCTGATTTTGAGTATGGCATGCCATGACATGTTTGCTACCATCAATTATGATAAATGAATTGATACATAATAAAGTAGGTTTTTAAGGCTTCTTTATTTCATGCTAATTAAGTGCAGTGTATTTGAAGAGCGGTTGAATAATGAAATTATTCGGAACGTGCTACATTGATTATGAATTCAATTGTTGTTCCACTGTATATAATCACGGGGGGTTCTGTTCATACTAAGTGGGTAACAATGGTATATTAAAAGTAATTTGAGGGGCAGCAGGTTGTTATGCAGAAATAAATATATGTGTACATGATAATTTTGGGGTGGGACACTATATATATATATATATATAATATATATAATATATATATTATTAAAAGGCTTTGCCCATGAAAAAGAGTTCTCAGATTTATCCCCTATGATGGTAACCCATTTTTACCCCTTTACTTTACAATTTTACCAGTTTTTATTGCTGTTGTAGCTCCTATAACTCAGTGATGGTCAGTGTTGGATTCCAGAGTGTGGGTGGGGATTCTCTAAGCAGACACTTTATGATTCCTCTGTGCTAGAGATGCTGTGGTGGACAATGTGCTTAGATTAACAGGGTACAGGTTTATCTACACTTATTTAGCTTCTGAACAATTTACTAGCCATCTGACACACAGAAAACACAGTGACACTTGCAGCTCTGCTAACCTCACTCATATGACCAGATCAGCTCTGCTATAGCCTCCCTCAAATAAAGACCTATCTGTCTATAGCTAGTATATAGTCTCTGCACACTGGCTGCTTGCTAGCAAGAAGTGCCTAGTGAGCTGTCTTGCAAAGCATGGGCGACGGCAGGAGCACGGAGAGCACTGTATTGTGCAGATATGAGAAGTTATCATGAGAAGAAATCTGACCTAATAAAAAGATTTACGGTTGAATCCAGGGGCAACCAAAATTGTATAACCCAGGACTGATAGTGACAGGTTGGAATTATATCTGTGAAATGCTGTATGTTAATTTCAAGAATGTGTTATTTTGTTATCCTGTAGTATATTTGAAGCTTGTCCTTGTGGTATAAGGTAATTGAGGTTCTGTACTCATATAATTGAGGGTATTGTATTAAATTTGATTTTATTTAATTTAGGGGACTATAACTGTATATGTTTTATAAACATATTATACAGGGATAAGAAATACACATATTAAGCAGGCACTGTATTAAATAGAGGGATATAGTATTTATAACATAAGTTTTACAGTATGTATTCCTGTAATGTAAGGGGCATGTGTCAAGAGTATATAGGTTTAGGGGGCATAGTTGTTATCCAGGAGATACTATACTGTAAGTGACATTTTTAGGGGTGCGTATGGAGTTATCAACTTCTGTGCGGAAAATTCGCAGCGATAATCAAGGCGAAGAAGTGTACATATAGCCACCTATAATATGGACCTGAAAAGGTTCCCTGGTAAGATGTAAATTTACAATTTTTCTTACCTGTATTTAAAGACATTTCAGCTAGTTTTAGAGGAGGTCAGAGGGAGCTACTCCTGCTGGTGAACCTAAATATCAGGCAATGCATTTCTCGACCTGTTCTTGCAGAAGACCAAATCCAAAACTGGCTCTACTCTCTGTCATCTTTACCTAGGTACAAGGAAAAACAGAATAACATTACAAAATTTACATTATATGAAGAAAACCTAAAAAAAAATATCCTATTCACCACTCAATTTTCAGACATGCTTGTTTGAAACATATACAGTTTTGCCAATCTCACCACTGAATTAGTCACTAGTAACCACAACCCTCGATTTTGCAGTTGTGGATGTGTGCTGCCTACATTGCATTACTTTAGTATTTTGGCAACACTTAGATAAATTGCTTTCTGTTTTGACATTTGTCATAGCTACTTCTTTCTCTGCATGGGGAATAAAGCCACTTTGGTTCACCACATCCATTGGAGTGCTGCACTGCTTTCTCCATGTAGATCTGTCTTGGATGTTTTACAATGTTTACAAGCAAACATTCAAGCATAGCTTCTCACCTTTCAGAATCAATTGTTTTCAGTATCGTGATTTGATAGCTCTAAGTGTCCATTTGTGCATGGCACCAGAGCACTGGTGTATAACAAGTTTTGCTTTGCAAAAAACCTAGGAGTATCTCATTGTATACAATGTTTGTACTTCCTGTAATGTCCCTATTTTAATTCCATTCAGATTTTTTCAACACTCAATTAAACAACTATTCACATAATTGTTCAATACATGTCTATCATTCACGACAAATAACCATCCACTAGAAGTAGTTTCAATAATACCATTAAAAGCAACGGGGTAAGAGAGTGCCCATTGAATGGTGAGGACTCTTGCCATAAAGTGAAGGAGTTCTCCTAGGAAAATACTTACATGATACAGGATCATAATAAATACAAATTAATGCAAATGATTCAATATTACAATATTTATTTTTGAAAAAAGATCATTACAATAAGGATACACGCTTCTGCAGCACGAAGCCTTTTGGATCAGTAGCATCTCTGGTCAGAATAAAAAGTGTGTTGGAACCAAGTCATATTGCTCTATAAAATAAACTAGGGACAGCATACATAAATGATTATGTTTGTTATGTATGTTTTGTTATATCAAATCTACTCAATTTTGACTTCAAATTGCCTTCATTACCAATTAGAAATTACAAAGTCATCAACTGTGGCCTTACTTTATTTTGATGAAAGGTAGACATGAAAATAGTAGGCAACTGTCTACGGCTCTATGTGATGGGTATTTAAGTGCAATTGCATCTAGAGGTGTACAATCTGCTAAAATTTACAAATAGCTTGGATTAGTGAAATAATAACACACATGCATAGTTAGACTGTACAGTAAGTCTTATTTTGTGCCAGGTTAACTAGTGTCTGATGTTGGATGTAAATCCTCACTTAATTGGGTTATTACTTGAAATAATTTAGATAATATGCCCCGAATAGTGTTGCTTTTGACTGAACACCAGGAGCATGTAACAATATAAGCATATATATATAGTGGATTCTCTACAGTTACTTTGTTTTTTAATGTTAAACTGTTTTATTCAACAAAAACTCCAGAGAATCAAGACTGCCCAAACAACAACAGGCTCCCCAAACAACCTATAAGTGTAGTGTAGTCAGAGTTGTAGAAAGGTGGGTCCATGTTGGCACTGAGTTTGGAGCTAGTAATGTGAGGGTGACGGCAGCTGTTCGTAATCTATCTGAGGTTGCCACGTTTTATAACAACGCTTCATGTTATCTTCCTTATTGCAAAGCACTCTTTTCATATCTGCAAGACCCTTGCTTCACCTATGCTACTGACAGGGCGATGACTTTAGTCATCTAGTCAGAGCTCGACATGAATCCTGGTCTGCCATACAGATAAACCGACACAATTTATGCTGTAAAACTTCTGTGGTTTATCTGCCAACAACAGTACTTCAAGAGTAGGTTTTTCATTTTCAGGACCGTTGAAATCATTTGAGCTACGTGGCTCCAAACCGTCACCCGTTGACATGACTACCACTGGGACATTGTTCCAATCTAGCCACAACTCTGAAACACAAGGGTTAAGCTGAAAGGGGTGACTTTATGAAGCGTTCCGCGGACTAGATAGGACCTTTGTAGATCTCATTGGAAATCTACCATTTGATTTCTGCATTATGAACCAAACCTAACTGAGAATGCTGTAGCTACACTGATGCAGCACACATCTGTTAATTCTATGCTGAGTGGGTTTGCTGAAAAAACTTTCTAAAATTATGGTAATGAAGCTTTGAGCTCTGTGCTGGGCTCGGCGCTTCTCCTTTCACATTAATCACTGCTTCGAAGATGATGTAATCACATGTTGGCTGTAATAAATCGCTGCACCATCCCCAAAGCTGGTATCATCCGCTCATTGATTAGTCCTGTCGGAATAGTTCAGGAACCTCAAGTGTAATGTGTTTACCCAGCTTTCCAAGGTCCTGAATGTTTTTTCAGCAAAACCACTCTACTGGGGATTAAACAAGATATGTGTTGCATCAGTGTAGCTACAGCATTCTCAGGTTCTTGATTCCCAATGTATAAAAACAAATAGTAGATTTCCTTTAATCGCGGGTTTCCTGGCGATTTCTGTTTGCGCTGAATTGCCCCTGTATTTGGCGCACGCGATCGGATTTTGGCGCATCGGCGCCGCTTGCATGAGACAGAAATCGGGGGGTGGGCCGTCAGACAGCGCGCAAGACTTAACATTAGAAATGTGTCGGCAGGACACGCACTTACAAGCAACGGGAAGAAGAAGGTAAATCCGGCGCACCTTTGTCAGAAGCGTTGGATGCAGGAACTCGGGTGCACGAGCTTAGTGAATCGCGGGCAGACCTGAATCCTCGTCGGACAACGCACCGCAGGATCGCGACAGGACCTGTTAAGTAAATCTGCCCCTATTTTCATCTCTGCAACGACATATTGACGATCAAGTTGAGTCAGAAAGAAAAATTCTGATCCCTAGCTGGGTGATATCAGTTCGAAAGATAAAGGCCAACATCCCCGGCTCCTCCACCATAAAAGATTACCCACTGTGCGGTACTATCTGCTTACAAGACATACGATTGCAGAGAGAGTCAGTGATATCACCAGCTCTATGATTTGCTCTGTAGGCATCGCCAGGGATGTGAATAAATTTACTCTCTGGAGTGCCTCAGGCTCATTTGAATATTTTTATAAACTTCTATTTGCCAAAATACGTCCGTTCATGAGGGAGGACAAAAGATGCTGAATTTATTTTTGCCCTAAGCCAGGATGGCGACCTTGAGAGACCGAGTGCCCAAACGCAAACCAAACGCCAACGTTTTATCACGATGTGCAAACACAGAAATTTAGCCCAATGGGTCCACAATACCACCTAACAATAAGACAATAATCTGCCATATGATGCTGCCACCTTTACAACCACATAAATAGCATCATTCTGGTAATAAAGACTATAGAAGGCCATGTTACCATAATATTCATACTATGCTATACAAATATAGTGATGATTATCATATTATGCCATTCAGTGAGGAATATACTGCCATATGCTTGATTATCATTACCCCCATACAGTGACAGTAGTCTGAGTAGATGCAGAGACAGGGGACTGGTGATAAGTTAGCTTGCTCATGGACCAAATATTGCCATCTTTACCCCCTTTTGTTTTTGCGTTTCCATTTTTTACTCCCCACCGTGAAAGAGCTGTGCGTAAAAACTTGCAATTCATAGTGATGGATTTAATATCCAATTCCCTGTACTGGGAAGTGTGTAAAAAATTCCAAATGCAGTAAATTGGTTAAAAAAAATGCACTTTGGACATATCTTGTGGCTTATGATTTACAGTTTCCCTACTGTGCACCCCAACGACCATTTCTACTTTTTCTGTAGGTCATCAGTACGATCACAGGGATAAGAATATTTACATAGGTTTAATAATGTTTGGTATACTGTTAAAAAATTTAAAACCTTCAGGTACTAAAAAAAAAAAAGGTAATTTTGCCATTATTCTGGTGTGAATTTTTGGGCGCTTATTTCATACTTTGGTGTACGGGCTGTGTGTGGTGTATTTTTTGTGATATGAGAATGCTCTTTCAGTGTCTACCATTTGGGACTGTTCCACCATTTGACACTTTCATAGCATTTATTACACGTTGCAAATGGCACAAAGTGCAGCATTTTGGGAGGTGTTTGTAGTGGCAAGTGGTTGTTGTGGGGGTGATGTCAGGTGGATTTGGGATCACCATAAAGACTTGCTGTCTGTGGCACCATATCACTTCCTCATCCCTCATCACCTGCACCACACTGCCAGTAATGCAGCATGCACCGGTGTCATTTTCAAGGGGGCTTATGTGGGGTTGTCTTGGGCTTCACTGGACACTGTGCAGTGTGATGAGCACTTCAGATACAGGCATGTGCCACAGACAGCTGGTCATACATGGGATTGGGACCTCTAAACCCAATATGTATAGTTGGTTTATTGTCACCTCTCCAGGACCTCTGTAAGTGTGTGAGCAGCACCGCGACTCCTGACCTGCTTATCACTCTCTGCTCTGCTGCTGTCAGCTCTGTTCTGTGGCTGCCTCACCCGTTTCTTCACCTGTTTCCCGGGCTGAAGAGGAGGAGGGGGCGGGCACTTCAGGCTGCCCGCTCCGACTTTATGAGACCGGGTAATGGTAGCGTGCCTGCAGAGAGGGGCTCTGCGGTGCCTCTCTGGGCACGTGGCCCTAGGCGCCACCGCTGCCCTAGTCCATGCCTTTGCTCTGTCCCTGTTACTTACACCTTGGTGCCCTCCATTCATCATTGGGCAGATGTGCATTACCCGGTCAATTTGCGATCAGCGGTTGCGTTCTCGATCGGGGATTCGGGTTCTGCACGGGATCATAAGTGTTCCCGACGTCCACCAGGGGTCGCTGCTGCGCTGAAGTTCTCTCGTCGGAATGCACTTGGAAGTTTACGTCATACTCGTGGGTTGCAGTTTAGCGCGTGTCAAGCTACACTTTTGTTTTTTACAATGTGGATTTTTTTCTAATCCGGCGGTTTCGTACGGCCATGCCCCCCATTTCGCACGTGCAGCTGGCGCCGATGTCACCACAATCGATCGCGTGCGCCAAAAATCCCGGGCAATCGGGGAATCAACGCTAATTGGAAATTTGGCCTTTATCCCCCACAATTAACAACATTATTTCTTTTTTAACTATCAAAAAATCAATTAGAGTGTACAACACTTCAGCGCCAAAAGGAGGTGGAATATAGATTGTTGCCAGAACCATTTTTTTCCCAAAGATACTACAAAAAAGAAAAATATATCTTCCTTCTTTATCTATTTTAGTTGAATATATTTCCACCGGGAGACTTTTATGAAATAAAATTGAAACACCCCTGGAATATGAGGAGTGGTATGAGTGAAAACTAGTACCGATCCATCCTTTACACAAAACTTGTACTGTATCCTTAGTCAGGTGCGTCTCTTGCAAGCAAACAATAGCCGGTAGGTAATTCCTAATAACATTAAAGACTGCCAGTCTTTTAAGTTTTTTGGATAGACCTCTAATATTCCAAGACAGAATATTAAGAAGTTCTTTAGTCATAAATTACTTTTACCTCCTAAAGGGGACCCTATCTAGAAGGGGGAGTAAAAGGAGCGAATGGCCGCGGAGAAACGGGAAGAGAGATAAAACAAGCAACAACAACCAAACAAAAAAAAAAAAAAAAACACAATTCCCCCACCCCCCCAAACCCCTCCCCAACAGTTATCCACCATCCTGGTAGATCCTAAACCTAGCATGGCACTCCGTCATCCCCCCCACAATGCTCCTCCGTAATAATTTATTATGCTTTCTCAGCCATTTTACCACTTCATCTGGTGAGTCAAATATTTGAGTAACCCCCTCATAAAGTATTTTCAGGCTGGCCGGGTATATAAGAGAGTATTTAATGCCCTTTTCCATTAATTGTTTTTTAACATCTTTAAAGCAGGCTCTTTTCCTTTGAACCTCTGCTGGGTAATCTGGAAAGAATAAAACCTTATTGTTATTCCACCTCACATCTTGTCCCCTAACCTCCTTGAGCACCTCTCCTTATCATTGCTTGAAAGAAACCTCACCAACAATGTTCTTGGTGGAGCTCCTGGAGTTCTTATCATTGGGGGAACCCTATGAGCTCTCTCAATCTGGAAGAACTCTGATAATTTCTTAGGTTCCACAAGTTTTTTAAACCAATCAGTAAAGAACCTCACTGGGTCGTCACCCTCCTCTTTTTCAGGGAAACCAATTATCCTCACATTGTTCGCTCCTGATCTAATTTTCAAGATCCAGTAGTTTTCTGTTGCCATGGTTTTATTAGACTGTTTTAGCTCCAGGAGTTCATTTTTCAACTCGGCAGTAGAGTCCTCATTATTGCCCAGTCTTGTCTCTATCTCCTGTAGCCTTTCCCCAAACACCGAAAATTCCTTCCTCATAGCAGATAAATCTACCTTCACCTCTTTCACAACCTCAAAACATTGCTTGATCTGTTCTGATATGTCTTTCAATGAGAGGTTCTCCTTATTCCCCTCCCCCTGGGCTCCCAGGGGTTCAGACTCATGGGGTTCCTCCACACCTGATTTATTCAAAAATTTATCAATTTTTAACAGTTTTTCTCCTTTGTTCTTCCCCCCTGGTGAGAGGGTCCTTTCCGGAGTCCCTATATTCTTGGTCGCCCTATTTTTGGTCGCCATTATCTTGTATAACAAGCTACTATACACCCCCCTATAGAATATCTCCTTTTAGGTTAGCTATACAGGGTCCAATGCTTAAGTATGAGAGAATGTGACCTACAGATTAATAAGGCCTATACCAAATAACAGGATATTCAATTGTTATCCCAGGATTAATATATATCTCTGTCCAACAGAGCTCCCTTAATTAGCTACGTACGGGCGCAAATATCACTCCAAGTATATTACCCGGTACTCAGACGCTTATTGTTAGTATGGTTTTCTACAATAGACAGGAAGGGTTGAACAGAACCTTCAGCCCTAAAAATACATTACAGTATATAGCCCCAACAGAAAGTAACAAATCCTGTGTTTCTTACAAGGTTATTGTAGCTATTAGACCAGGCTTATTTCAGAAACAAGCAACAGATCATTAATTATTATCCCGTATGACATATAACCATAGATTAGTCCAATTATTAACCCATAAGGCGGACCAGCAATGTTAGTATAGATTTCCAATATCTCCTAGGGTTAATATGCAGTAAGATAGCAGAAGCAAAAAAAAGTTTCAGATGTTAGTTCAGATGTTTCAATATCCAAGGCGCCTATTAGCTGTTAGTCCACTTAAAAAAAAGGTTCCAGCAGGTTTGTAATTCCTAGGGTTAGTATGGAGACAGAATATAGAAGCGAGAAAGATTCATGTGTTAAGTCAGGAAGTTCATCATCCAAAGCGCCTATTAGTTGTTAGTCCACTTAAGTAAAGTCCAAATACCACCAAAAGAAAAAAGACTGTTCTTATTAGAGGCCAACTGAATCAATGCGGATAGCAAGCCGGTTACATTAAGGAGGGCAATAATAGGTAGAAGAAAACAGAGCAAAAGCAGCGATCTACTGATCAGAAAAAAGGATTCTCATACGTTACATATCACTCCAGGCCTGTTGCCAATACTTGGATGCAGCCCTTGCCCGCCTCAGGGAAAAAAGACAAGCGGTTTTCCTCCGGATCATCGGCGAACACCTCCGGGTTCCACGGACTCCAGCCCACTCCCGCAGGTTGTGTCCTGTGATCTCCTCCGGCGTCCACCCGATTCTCACCCGTCAGCGTCAGCCTCCTTCTGCTCTGTGTCTATGGCCAAATATCCTCACGGCCACCTGGAGTTCCGACCCGGCAAGCTCATATCCACGGGCGTCTCAAGGACCGGGCTACACCTCATTCCCACAGCATGGCGTCCGGATCACAAGCTGCAGAGCACCTGGGGGGGGGAAGACCGCGCGCCGCGCGAGCTCGTCTCACGCTCTCATGCTCCTCCTCTCCCTCTCATCGGGAGTCTATCAGCATTATTTTTACAGCTATTTATACAGTGGACGTGATGTAAGGAAACCTTTAGCTTACTGCTGGTGCCCATTAGTCTCCTCCATAATAGAAAAAGATAATGGAAAGCCCTATGTAAAACTGAGGACCTGTGGGGAGAGGGCCCCACTCATTTATAGTTACGCCACTGTTCTTCATCCTCCATTCACATATATAATAGTTTATTATAAACATGTCACATGTTTAATCAGCCATAAAAGTAACAGATGAATGCAACTAGATATTGCATGTTAAATATATATAGCTGTCATGATAAATAAACACACAAAAAAAATAATTATTTATTTAAAAAATGTTATACTTAATTACATATATTTAACACATTTTTGCATTGTAATCTTTAGAGATCAGAGATTAACAATAAAAATGAAAGAATTTGCACTTAAAATTGAGACAACCTATTAAAAATAGACTCAAGAGGCTTAGTTACAGTTATTTTCACAAGATGACAAGTGACCCAAGTGGATGTACCCAATTAAATACAGGCATGTCATAATGGAAAGCTGATGATCTTGCTATTGCTTTGTATTTCCAAGAATATACTGTAATGAGTTTGAGTTCACATCAATACTTAATGTTTCTGTTATCCTGATTCATCAGATAAAAAATGAAATTCCCAGCCATCTTAACCTGCTCTGTCAGGTTTCTACCCTTGTAACAAAAAGTCATACAAGTTACTGAGCTATTTTTCTCGTAAATAACACCTAAAAACCTGAAAGAAAGAAGTTTTCCATTTATCATTTTTTAATTCGAGTCAATACAAGATAAATATAAAACAAGATTTTTCATTTTTCCAATGTAAATATATGATCTGTCACACCAAAATCACTTCAATAGTAATTTATAAATGTAGTAAAATTAAGTATTTTTTAAAAGAGAATTCATAAATAAAACACTCTAATAGGCATTTCTCGGATTAAGAACAGTATAGGTTCTGTAGATTTGTACTTAAATTGAATTTGTATGTAAGTCGGAGTACATATATTTTATAATTGTAACTCCAAACAATTTTTTTTGCAACTATAATATTTTCATAATTTTGAATTGTCAAGGATTAAAAATAAAGCTTCATTGCAGACACCTTTGAAGTATAATCAATCAATGTATATATATTTGGATATATCAATTGTGACTATTGCGATTCTGGCTATACCACAAAAAGGAGCTTGAGCTCTGGTAGAACGGGCCAACAAGGTGCATTCCTGCCCCATGCCTGCATACTTCCTAAACACCTGCAAACATTTGTCGCACAAGCATTGGCTTATGATAAATTCCTCCCATAATATTTTGAGCGTTCTATTTCTGAATTATTTATTACTGCATTATATTATTCTATTACTTTTGGTGTGCCAGATCAAGTACATACATTTGAGTCTCATTTTTATGACCCCGGTAATACATAGGGCTACGATCATACACTAATCTCTCTTGCTCCATCTTATCCAGAGGTGAACATCCCTAACCTTACTAGATTATTCTTTTTTTCATTATTCTGATCTTCTGATGGATTTGAATAACAGACAACTCCTCCCTCTTAAAACAAATCAACATTTCTGTATTAATGGGGTTATCGGAGGGTATAAAATGGGGCATAGACCAGAGAGATTGCAGCGCTGGAGGCCAGGAGGCCTTCAGGCCAGGAGTACATGTTTATTTTTTTTAACCCTCCCCTTCCTGGCCACCAACGGGTTTTTTATACCCTCAGATCACCCCTTTAACAGCCATGTCAAGCTGAAGTCACAATTGTAGTGAATGTTACTCTGTGTCATTTAGGCATATCTTAGAAGTCTGTGAACTTGTGGTTTGATCTCTCTGTTCCAAGTTAGAAAGTCTCTACTGAAATCAAAGTGTGATCTTTGGGGCTAATGCAAGGATTTATATTGGTAAAATCCTGTGTTTGAGAGGTTCTTTTCTGTCCCTTTGCATGTACATACTGAATTGTCACTAGAATACCTGCTGTATTGCCCCGCTGCTGCATAGAGAAAAGTTGGGGGAATACACGTTGATACAAGTCTAACTAGGAGCTCCGAGCCTCTCCTAGTAACATGGTCCCTAGCCTACCATCTCTTTATGTGGCGGAAGGGTCATGCCCTGAAATTTTAAAGATATATCTGAATCTTTTTTACTTGTTGGTGAGTGGAGAAAAAATGAAAACTCAGAAAATTTGGTCTGATGGCATTCTGTACCCCATAGGCAAAAGTAATGCCGTACTATATAATGGTCAGTAGTTGAAGCAGCTCTTCCATGAGGGCAGAGCTGTGTTCTGTAGAGCCTATAGGGAATATGGGTAGTCTGCAACACACCCCATATCTCAGTATTGGTTCAGTAGGCAGCGCTGTCTCTCCAGATAGTATAATGTGCATAAACACCAGAAGCTGGGTAGAGCTGATGTATAGATATTTATGATGTGACTAGAGCATTAGAAAAAGAGGCCTGGAGGGTCACTTTAATGTAAATCAACTTTGGTGCATCCAAAATTGTACTATTTGTGTAAATATGACATGATTGTGAATCTAGCACAAGAAGATCTCCCAGGCTGTACTGCACACAGTGAGATGACATATCTCTACTCATCTGGGAAGTGTCTTAGGAAATTATTTTTAAATGCTGGCAGCTGTCAAACCCATGTGCTTTGTACATTATGAGCTGCACTAGACTCACCACTTGTAATGGATAGAACTTAGCTTTGGTTTTATAGATTGTATTTATACATGTTTTCTTATGCTGACTTTTTCTGGCTGTTTTTGTCCACTTATTTATAATGTGGAAGTATTTTATGCTACACATACGTTTTCTTGCTAAGAGCTTAGCAAAGCTACAACTTGAGACATAATTATGAATTGAATGAATGACCTGAGAGACTTTTTATGTGCAACATAAATGTGCCCAGTCTTACACCACAACACTTTTCTTCTCAACACTAACTATAATGTATAACAAACGCTCAGTTTATTTTTATAATAGGTCAATGTAAATCACAATGGCAGCAATAATGTTCACTAATGGCTGTTATTCCTCATAAATGAATTCCTTTTGGAAATCTCTGAATACATTGAAAACTTGGTGTTTCCATTCTCCCTGTCAAAGGGGTGTGTATAGTCTGGTAGGTATAGGGCCATAAAATCCTGCAACCAGGATTATTAGGGGAATGGGGGACTAGAATACACTGACAGATTACAAAATTTGGGATTATTCAGTTTAGAAAAAAGATGGCTGAGGGGAGACATCATTACAATTTACAAATACCTGAACGGGCAGTACAAGGATCTCTCCAAAGATTTTTTTTATCTCTAAACCTGTGACCAGGGGGCATCCTCTACGTCTAGAGGAGAGGCAGTTCTACCATCACCATAGACAAGGATTCTTCACTGTAAGAGCAGTGAAACTGTGGAACTCTCTTCCGCAGTAGGTTGTTATGGTGGATTCTTTGTACTTTTTTCAGAGAGCCCTAAATCTCTTTCTTGAGAGTAAAATTATCATGGGTTATGAGTAAAAAACATTAGTTCAATTCTCAAAGGTTGGACTTGATGGACTAGCTTCTTTTTACTTATATACTATGATACTATTTTGAAGCATGCTGAATGTCCCATCACATGAGGAAACACCACTGTTGAGTTACTATCATAGAAGTTTATCAGTGGTTTTGTCTGGAAGGTGGTTTCAATGGAGATATTTGCCACTGGAATCACTGCAGGTCCTGTGCTACTTTCAACCTCTGCATTGCAAAACTTTAAAGCTGAAACCCATTGAAAACACTGAATTAGGCATCAAACCAAAACACTTGTTTCTTGGGTGATCAATGAAGCCAACAGATTGTCATTCTCTGTAAAGAAGTTCTCCAAAAACATTTTTCCATGAACAAAACTTTACAGAAGTAATTAAACATGTAAGACCTATGTATACTAAAATATTTATAGTTGTGTTAGTATAACAATTGTAGACCAGACGACTGCTGATTCAATGGTTGTCCAAACAATAACAATAATGTGTATAATGTGTAAACAATAATGTGTATGGCCACTCTAACAATAACAAGCCATCCTGCAATTTCCAGACAGCTTTTTTAGTTAGTAGGTAGTATATATCAAGCTGAGATCTGCGTAGTGTTATATCAAATAAAAAGCAATAATTTTTCAAAATCAATTCAGGATTATAAACCATCCCTTCAGTAACCCACATCAATACACAATATTAAAAGCTAGACATTAACAGGCTTCCCAATGGGAGATATCCTGATGACATAGAAACTGTACAATGTACATATGCTACCACCTATTACATATGTAAGAGGAAGGTTAGTGGATTTTATCTAAATAACCCTGTTTATAAGAAGACCATGTCACATATCAACAAACACCTGAAAAGGTAAATGTTTCTCTGAGGTACAAAGTCATATAACAGCATGTTGCATTTTAGTGAGTACCAGTGTGAGTACTACTGCTTGATTTAGATACATTTAGTTACATTTTGCAGACTGAACTCCCTCTTTTCCAAAAGTCACCCTATTTTACCATAAGTATCATTTAGAACACTCTGTCCTTCTTCAAGTGTCCACCTTCTGCAAACACTTGTAGCTATTTCACCTTTCTCAATATCTCTATTTGTTTAAAAAAATTAGTTTTATCTAAATACTCCAAGTAATGTTCCTTTAAGGGTCACATTATATGTGCAATCCCAATGCGATTCATTACCTCCTTTCTTTTGTTAGTTAAATTACTGTTTAACAACACACATCAGAAAAATACAAGAACAGGACAACCTGCAAGATAACTATACATAAATATACATATGTATGTATATATATTCATGTGAGGATACACCTCACATTCTCAGTTCTAAACTATAAGAAAGTACATTTTCTTCAGCTTCCAAACTTGTTTAGATCTCTAAAGTTAAATTGACGCAAATGACAAAACATCGTCACGAAGATTTCATAGGTGACATAATGCATCTCTTAATTACTCTTCCTCTGTAACACCTTTGCATCAAGTTCTCCCACACACTAGGACTGGTAAGCTGCAATATTAAATGGCTGGTTCACTTGTCCAAATCTTCTCAGGCTCCTGTGTTTCTGATCAGCTTCTTGCAAGCAAAAATGCCCTTAGTACTAGAATGTTAGAGATCCTTAAGATGTGTCCTTTAGTTGAGGACTTTCTACTGAATCATGGGGTGACTCATTTGAGGGAGATTGTAAGTCCGGACCTGGATATAGAAGAAAAATTTAATTATATTGTTAGATATCTAATAAAAGGTGCCTGATTTAATTCACATCCTTCAGTTAACAAAACCGGGAAAACCCCTGGATACCCCTTCCAATTTTTGGCCCATTTCCCTTCTCAACTCAGACTTACAACTGTCTGCAAAATTGTTGGCCTTGAGACCTGCGGACTTGCTCCCTTTGGTTGTGGCCCCCAGATGAAGTAGGTTTTGTTAAAGGGTGCCAAACCACTGAAGGAACATATAGATTCATCAACATTATTTTGTTGGTTGATGCCCGTCGAATGCCTTCTCTGCTCCTTACTTTGGATGTGGAGAAAGTGTATGATCAGGTACACTGGGGGTATCTTCACTTAGCACTGGAAGCTTTTGCCATTAATGGCCCCTTTGTAGCTGCATTACTGACTCTATACACGCTCAACTCAGCCGTTTTCTCCTGCATGTTCAAGATTACCAATGCAGGAGTTAACATAGCAAAATATTGGAAGTCGCCACAGATTCCCGAAATTAAAACTATTGACCGTGAAGTTCAGTATAACTGTACATTACAGCATCTAATAGCTACGAGAACTGGTCAGGTCGACACATGTAAGAAATATTGGGAGAAGTGGTAAAATTATATGGACCTCTCCATCCTTGGTTAAGCTACATAATTTCACTTCCTCGGGCACAATATCTAATGCTTGGGTGATACTATCACTCATAAGAGAACCATATACATTAATGTTAATACTGTTATGGGGATTGCCTTTTTGTTAGCTTAACCCCCTCCTTCTACTTTGATGTATTGCTGCATTACTATGGCAATTTTGTGGTCTGCACTTACTTTATGAATGCATCCTATCTCATCCTCTGGCCTTAGGATATCTCGACGGGTTTCCCTGACACCTGTTTACCTTTCTTTACCTCTAAAGTGAATAAGTTCTTCCCTTGTCTTCTCTGTGCCCACCTGACAAGATGCACAGAGAGGTGACACGATGGCTGGTAAGGGGATGAGACCTCTTATTTTGAGTATTGGCATGCCATGACATGTTGCTACCATCAATTATGATAAATGAATTGATACATAATAAATTAGGTTTTTAAACTTCCCTTTTACTTTCATGCTATATTTAAGGTGCAGTGTATTTGAAGAGCGGTGAATAATGAAATTATTCGGAACGTGCTACATATAGATTATGAATTCATTGTTGTTCCACTGTATATAATCACAGGGGGTTCTGTTCATACATAAGTGGGTAACAATGTGTATATTAAAAGTAATTTGAGGGGCAGCAGGTTGTTATGCATAATATAATATATGTGTACATGATAATTTGGGGTGGGGACACTATATATATATATATATATATATATATATATATATTATTAAAAGGCTTTGCCCATGAAAAAGAATTCTCAGATTTTATCCCCTAGTGATGGTAACACATTTTTACCCCTTTACTTTACAATTTTACTCAGTTTTATTGCTGTTGTAGCTCCTATAACTCAGTGATGGTCAGTGTTGGATTCCAGAGTGTGGGTGGGGATTCTCTAAGCAGACACTTTATGATTCCTCTGTGCTATAAGATGCTGTGTGCTGACAATGTGCTTAGATTATCAGGGTACAGGGTTTATCTACACTTATTTAGCTTCTGAACAATTTACTAGCATCTGACACACAGAAAACACAGTGACACTTGCAGCTCTGCTAACTCACTCATATGACACAGATTCAGCTCTGCTATATGCCTCCCTCAAATAAAGACCTTATCTGTCTATAGCTAGTAGAGTAAGTCTCTGCACACTGCTGCTTGCTAGCAAGAAGTGCCTTAGTCTGAGCTGGTCTTGCAAAGCAGGGGCGAACGGCAGGAGACGGAGAGCACTGTATTGTGCAGATATGAGAAGTTATTCATGAGAAGAATCTGACCATAATAAAAAGATTTACGGTTGAATCCAGGGGCAACCAAAATTGTATACACCAGGACTGATAGTGACAGGTTGGAATTATATCTGTGAAATGCTGTATGTTTGTTAATTTAAGAATGTGTTATTTTGTTATCCTGAGTATATTTAAGAAGCTTGTCCTTGTGGTAATAAGGTAATTGAGGTTCTGTAACTCATATAATTGAGGGTATTGTATTAAATTTGATTTTATTTAATTTTAGGGGACTATATAACTGTATATGTTTTATAAACATTATTATACAGGGGATAAAAAATACACATATTAAGCAGGCACTGTATTAAATAGAGGGATATAGTATATTTTATAACATAAGTTTTACAGTATGTATTTCCTGTATGTAAGGGGCATGTGTCAAGAGTATATATTGTTTAGGGGCATAGTTGTTATCCAGGAGATACTATACTGTAAGTGGCATTTTTAGGGGTGCAGTATGGAGCTTATCAGAACTTCTGTGCGGAAAATTCTGCAGCGATAATTCAAGGCTGGAAGAAGTGTACATAATAGCCACCATATGATATGGACCTGAAAGGTTCCCTGGTAAGATGTAAATTTACAATTTTTCTTACCTGTATTTAAAGACATTTCAGCTAGTTTTAGAGGAAGGTCAGAGGGAGCTACTCCTGCTGGTGAACCTAATATATCAGGCAATGCATTTCTACGACCTGTTCTTGCAGAAGAAGCAAAATCCAAAACTGGCTCTACCTCTGTCATCTTTACCTAGGTACAAGGAAAAACAGAATACAATTACAAAATTTACATTATATGAAGAAAACCTAAAAAAAAATAGCACTATTCACCACTCAATTTTCAGACATGCCTTGTTTGAAAATGATACAGTATTTGCCAATCTCAACACCTGAATTAGTCACTAGTAATCCAACCCTGCTCGATTTAATGCAGTTGATGTGGCTGGTCCCTACATTGCCTTACTTTTGTATTTTTGGCAACAATTAGATAAATTGCTTTTCTGTTTTGACATTTGGTCATAGCTACTTCTTTCTCTGCATGGGGGAATAAAGCCACTTTGTTTCACCACATCCATTGGAGTGCTGCCTGCTTTCTCCTATACTTCTGTCTCTGGATGTTTTACAAATGTTACAAAGCAAACCTTCAAGGGATAGCTTCTCACCTTTCAGAAGTCCAATTGTTTTCAGTACTGATGCTCATTTGATCGTCTAAGTGTCCATTTGTGCATGGCACCAGAGCACTGGTGTATAACAAGTTTTGCTTTGCAAAAACACTAGGAGATCTATCATTTGTATACAATGTTTGTACGTCCCTTTAATGTCCCTATTTTAATATTCCATTCAGATTTTTTTCAACAACTTTAAACAACTATTCACATAATTTTTTTTCTAATACATTGTCTATCATTCACGACAAATAACCCATTCCACATAGAAGTAGTTTCAATAATACCATTGAAAAGCAACCGGGTAATAGAGAGTGCACATTGACTGGTGATGATCTCTTGCCATAAAGTGAAGGATTTTCTCTAGGAAAATACTTAACATGATACATGGTATCATAAATAAATACAAATTTAATGCAAATATATCAATATTTACAATATTTATTTGAAAAAGGTCATGTACAAATAAGTGCACACACTGAAGCGACATTTTTGGATCAGTAGGCATCTCTGGTCAGAATAAAAAGTTGTTGTAGACCAAGCTCATATTGCTCTATAAAATTAACATGAGGAGGACAGCATACATAAATTAATTACTGTTTGTTATGTTATGTTTGTTATATAAAAATCTACTCAATTTTGACTTCAAAATTGCCTTCATTACACAATTAGAAATTACAAAGTCATCAACCTGTGGCCTTACTTTATTTTGATGAAAGGTAGACATGAAAATAGGTAGGCAACTGTCTACAGGCTCTAGTGTGATGGGTATTTAAGTGCAATATTGCCATCTAGAGGTACAATCTGCTAAAGTTTACAAATAGCTTGGATTAGTGAAATAATAACACACAATGCATAGTTAGACTTGTACGGTAAGTCTTATTTTGTGCCAGGTTAAACTAAGTGTCTGATGTTGGATGTTAAATCCTCACTTAATTGGGTTAATTTACTTGAAATAATTTAGATAATATGCCCCTAATAAGTGTTGCTTTTGACTGAACACCAAGGAGCATCGTAACAATATAAGCATATATATATAGTGGATTCTCTACAGTTACTTTGTTTTTTAATGTAAAACTGTTTTATTCAACAAAAACTCCCAGAGAATACAAGACTGCCCAAACAACAACAAGGCATCCCCAAACAACCTATAAGTGTAGTGTAGTCAGAGTTGTGAGAAGAGGTGGGTCCATGTTGGCACTGAGTTATGGAGCTAGTAAGGTGGAGGGTGACGGCAGCTGTTCGTAATCTATCTGAGGCTGCCACGTTTTATAAAACGCCTTCATGTTATCTTCCTGTATTGCAAAGACCTTTTCATATCTGCAAGACCCTTGCCTTCACCTATTCTACTGACAGGGTCGATGACTTCTAGTCATCTAGTCAGGCTGCGACATGAATCCTGGCTGCCATACAGATAAACCGACACAATTTATGCATGTAAACTTCTGTGGTTTATCTGCCAACAACAGTACTTCAAGAGTAGGTTTTTCATTTTCAGGACCGTTGAAATCATTTGAGCTACGTGGCTCCAAAATACAGTCACCCGTGGACATGACTACCAAATGTGGGACATTGTTCCAATCTAGCCACAACCTCTGAAACACAAGGGTTAAGCTGAAAGGGTGACTTTATGAAAGCGTTCCGCGACTAGATAGGACCTTTGTAGGATCTCATTGGAAATCTACCATTTGATTTCATGCATTATGAACCAAACATAACTTGAGAATGCTGTAGCTACACTGATGCAGGCACACATCTTGCTTAATTCCTATGCTGAGTGGGTTTGCTGAAAAAACTATTCTAAAATTATGATAATGAAGCTTTGACGCTTCTGTGCTGGGGCTCGGCGCTTCTCCTTTCACATTAAGAATGCACTGCTTCGAAGAATGATGTAATCACCATGTTGTGCTGTAATAAATCGCTGCACCATCCCCAAGCTGCTGTGTATCATCCAGCTCAGGTTGATTAGTCCTGTCTGGATAGTTCAGGAACCTCAATGAATAATGTGTTTACCCAGCTTTCCCAAGGTCCTGAATGTTTTTTCAGCAAAACCACTCAGTACTGGGATTAAACAAGATATGTGTCTGCATCAGTGTAGCTACAGCATTCTCAAGGTTCTTTGATTCACAATGTATAAAAACAAATAGTAGATTTCCTTTAATCGCGGGGTTTCCTGGCGATTTCTGTTTTGCGCTGAATTGCCCCGGGATTTTGGCGCACGCGATCGGATTTTGGCGCATCGGCGCCGGCTTGCATGAGACAGAAATCGGGGGGTGGGCCGTCAGACAGCGCGCAAGACTTAACATTTAGAATTGTGTCGCAGGACACGCACTTACAAGCAACGGGAAGAAGAAGGTGAACTCCGGCGCACCTCGGTGCAGAAGCGTTGGATGCAGGAACTCGGGTGCACGAGCTTAGTGAATCGCGGCAGACCTGAATCCTCGTCGGACAACGCACCGCAGGATCGCGACAGGACCTGTTAAGTAAATCTGCCCCTATTTTTTCATCTCTGCAACGACATATTGACGATCAAGTTGAGTCATGAAAGAAAATTGCTGATCCCTAGGTGGTTGATTCAGTATCGAAAAGATAAAGGCCAAAACATCCCCGCTCTCTCCACCAACTAAAAGATTACCCACTGTGCGGTAATAGCTGCTTTACAGACATTACGATTTGCAGAGAGAGTCAGTGATATCACCAGCTCTATGATTGCTCTGTAGGCATCCAGGGAATGTGAATAAATTACTCTCTGGAGTGCCTCAGGCTCATTTGAATATTTTATAAACTTCTATTTTGCCAAAATGCGTCCGTTCATTGAGGGAGGGACAAAGATGCTGAATTTATTTTTGCCCTAAGCCAGTGATGGCGAACCTTTGAGAGACCGAGTGCCCAAACTGCAAACCAAAGCCAACGTTTTTATCACGAGGTGCCAACACAGAAATTTAGCCCAATGGGTCCACAATACCACCTAACAATAAGACAAATAATACTGCCATATGATGCTGCCACCTTTACAACCACATAAATAGCATCATTCTGGTAATAAAGACTATAGAAAGGCCAATGTTACCAATAATATTGCTATACTATGCTATACAAATATAGTGATGAATATCATATTACTGCCATTCAGTGAGGAATATTACTGCCATATGCTGATTATCATTACCCCCATACAGTGACAGTAGTCCTGAGTAGATGCAGAGACTAGGGGACTGTGATAAGTTAGCTTGCTCATGGACCAAATATTGCCATCTTTACCCCCTTTTTGTTTTTGCGTTTCCATTTTTTACTCCCCACCGTGAAAGAGCTGTGCGTAAAAAATTGCAATTCATAGTGATGGAATTTAATATCCAATTCCCTGTACTGGGAAGTGGTAAAAAATTCCAAATGCAGTAAAATTGGTTAAAAAAATGCCTTTGTGACATATTCTTGTGGGCTTTGATTTTACAGTTTCCACTGTGCACCCCAAACGACATTTCTACTTTTTTCTGTAGGTCAGTACGATCACAGGGATAAAATATTTACATAGGTTTAATAATGTTTGTATACATTTACAAAAATTAAAACCTCAGGTACTAAAAAAAAAAAAGGTAATTTTGCCATCTTCTGGTGTGAATTTTTTGGGCGCTTTTTCATACTTTGGTGTACGGAGCTGTGTGTGGTGTAATTTTTTGTGATATGAGAAATGCGCTTTCAGTGCTACCATTTTGAGGACTGTACACCCATTTGACCACTTTTCATAACATTTTATTACACGTTGCAAAATGGCAAAAAAGTGGCATTTTGGGAGGTGGTTTGTAGGGCAAAGTGGTTGTTGTGGGGTGGATGCACAGGTGGATTTGGGATCACCCATAAGACTGCTGTCTGTGGCCACATATACACTTGCCTCAGCCCTCATCACCTGCACCACACTGCCAGTAATGCAGCATAGCACCGGGTTACATTTTTCATAGGGTGCTTACTGTGGGGTTGTCTTGGCTTCACTGGACGCCTTGTGCAGGTGATGAGCACTTCAGATACAGGCAATGTGGCCACAGACAGCTGTCATACAGGGGGATTTGGGACTCTAAACCACAAGTATGTATAGTTGGTTTAGTGTCACCTGCCAGGACCTCTGTAAGTGTGTGAGCAGCCCCAGCAGCTCCTGACCTCGTATCACTGCTCTGCTCTGCTGCTGTCAGCTCTGTTCTGTGAGCTGCCTCACTCCGTTCTCTTCCCACTGTTTCCCGGGCTGAAGAGGAGGAGGGGCGGGCACTTCAGGCTGCCCGAGCTCCGACTTTGATGAGACCGAGGAGATGGTACGCGTGCCTGCAGAGAGGGCTCTGCGTGCCCTCTCTGGCACGTGTGCCATAGGTTCGCCACCGCTGCCCTAAGCCATGCCTTTTGCTCTGCCCTTTACTGTACCACCTTGGTGCCCTCCCATTCATATTGGGGCAGATTTACTTACCCGGTCCATTTGCGATCCAGCGGTGCGTTCTCTGCGGAGGATTCGGGTTCTGCCGGGATTCACTAAGGTAGTTCCTCCGACGTCCACCAGGTGTCGCTGCTGCGCTGAAGTTCGTCGGAATGCACTGAAGTTTACCGTCCTATCGTGGGTGCAGGTTAGCGCGTGTCAAGCTACACTTTTGTTTTTTAAATGTGGCGTTTTTTTCTAATCCGTCGGGTTTTCGTACGGCCATGCCCCCCGATTTCCGTCACGTGCAAGCTGGCGCCGATGCACCACAATCCGATCGCGTGCGCCAAAATCCCGGGGCAATTCGGGGAAAATCAACGCTAATTGGAAATTTTCGGATAACCCGACGGAAAAACGCAATTCGGGCCCTTAGTAAATGACCCCCATTGTGTCCACCCAGCTGCCACATTGCAGCTCCTCTGATATTGTGCCCCAGTTCCCCCTCATATTAAAGCACCATATTTTTGTACTCCCTAGCAGGTCCACATCATATTCTGCCTCCCTCCCCCAGCAGTTCCACCTCATATGGTGCTCACCCAGCAGTTGTGCCTTCATTTGTGACCACAGCAGCTCACCTTCATATTGTGCCCCCCCAGCAGATCCCCTTCTTATTTTGCCCTCTGCAGCAGCTCCCCCTTAGATTTTGCTCCCAAGCAGATCCCCCTCTTATTGTGCCCCCAGCAGCTCCACCTCTTCCAGTGCCCCCTCTAACTCTACCTCCACAGCGTAAGAGTTTTTTTAGATTTGGAATTGATACATTTCCCAAGGGTGAGGGGGAAACCACTCCTCACTGGCCACTCCAAGGAAACTAGGGACACAGATCTGCATATAGAAAGGTAAACTTTGATTTACTGTAAAAATTCTTTGGCAATGTGTACACTATTCTCTATGGGGATGTGGGGGAGTCAGAAAAAAAGGGCTCCTGATGACAGGTTCCCTTTAATAATGAAGAAACACTTTAATAATGGTCATTTGAAAATTCAGTGGTTAGTGATTAAATACCAATTGGGTTCAAAAGCTCCACGTCAGTATTGTTTGTTATGATACTAAAGTATGACATTTGGGGTATTCTACAAATACTAAATGTACTACTGTGTGCAATACAAGGAGTTAAGATTCAGGAATGCAATTTGGGAATAGCTGAAAACTTAGGACCACAGGTAATTGAGGTTAGTCACCATGACAACGCCAGGATTTTTCTCCGGGCAGCCAAGTACTGATATTTTACACAGAAACATGAAAGTGATGTGCAGGAATGGATGAGGACGGCATAACATGGATGATATAATATAATATTCAGAATACTTGCTCTACTATATAAATACATTTATAAGATTCATTCCTTAAAGATGATCTATCTTCAGAATACAAACTGTACACATTAATAACACATTAGTGACTGTCATACATATTTTTTAAATCATTAGCCACTAATGGACTTTATTCCAATACATAAGTCTCCTGAGGGGGCTTACCGGGCAAAATCCCAAATATACATTGTCATATACATTGGTCATTGATAAGTTATTGGTTACAGGTGCATCTGTCATCCCTGCTGATCAGCTGTTTGACATCGTGGATGGAACTGAAACAAGACAGTTCCATCTGTACTATAACACTTGCCAAGACTGATTGAAGCTTTTACTTACATTACATATCACTTTATTTCTGACTCAGTCTGTAGTGTGAAACAGCTGACTGGCAGGGTTACCTGATCGCCACCAAGTACCTATTAACCTGTTAAAAATGCCCAAAAAATGTTAAGTACTTTTATAGATTAAAAAAAATGTGAATCACTGTTTCGTTAAAGTACCAGGCAAAAAAACCTGCCATGTTATTCATCTTTTATCACTTAACAGTGAAGGACATATAGAAAACACAAAAAACTGCGACAAAAACACTCTGAAAAGTGATCAAAAACACTGTTTCCCAAAATGGCCTAAAACATTACATTTTATCATAAATGAAAGTGCTATTACAAAAGTCGTTCAACCCAAAATTATATACAAGAAATTTCCCACATCTGGAATATATATAATTTTTCTTTTTTTCAAGATTGTGTTGGTTCTAGAATTAGTATTAGACATTGGGGCACATTTACTAAGGGCCATAAATGTCCAGATTCATAAAGAACAGGCGCTAGAAATCCTGAATGTGACGCTCTCTGCACTATAGATAGGCAAACTGCATATAGCGCACTTTGGACTGTTGTTAGTAAATGTGCCCCAGTGTGTCTGTCTTTCTCTGGTGGGGAAAGGGGATATCTACTATTGAAAACATTTGGAATTGAGATTCAACAATGTTAGCTGATCCTAGGAGCAAGACATAGGTAATAGGCGGTCCCCTACTTAAGAACACCGACTTACAGACGACCCCAAGTTACAAATGGACCTCTGGATGTTGGTAATTCACCATACTTTAGGCCTAAGCTATAATAATCAGCTGCAGAAGTCATGATAGGTGCCTGCAAATAAGCTTAGTTGTTAATTTTGGATTATGACAGCTCAACATTTTTAAAATCCATTGTCAGCGACCAAAAAAATTTTGCCTGTGGTTACAATTATAAAATATACAGTTTGTGACTGTCTGTATGTCTAAGTTTAAAAATCCCCTAAAAAATACTTACAAAATATTTGTGTCCTTGTTATTTTACACTACTAAAATTACACAAAATTTCTCCAAAAGCTTCAATGTAAAAGCTTTGATGTCATTCTGCAGAGGGTTCATTAACCCCTTTGCACACCACAATTTTAAAGTTATTCCATCCATAAATATTTCAATAAAAATTGGTCAAAAGCTCATATATCAATGAGAACTCTGGCTTTGTAAGCATGAAACTAAAAAAGTTGTGGCTTTTAGAAGAAGAGGAGTAAAAAAACACAGAAAGGGAAAAATGAAAATGGGCTAAGTCTTGTAAGGGTTTATTTATTTATAATGGAGTTGCCCTCAAATAGGTAAACTCAGCAATGGTGACTCTGGGTTGCTTTCATCAGTTCCCCACTAAAGATTCCACTTAATTGGACATTAGCATTACATATGATGAGACTAGATTACCCAACAAGCCAAAACTATTATTATGCGTGCAATTGTAACTACATTCAGAAAAAGTTTAAAAATGCATGTCTGAAATAATTCCTCAGAGCCCATCTATTAATACTGGTGTGTTGTGTACCATTCCTAATCATCAGCCCACCCAGCATGCAGCATGCCAGGAGAGTGACAGATATATGTGTTGCTGTCAGATATGCAGCGCCAATCAGCAAGAGAGATATTTGAAATTGGCAGTTGCCATTTTAGCCATTGCATTTAAGTCTACAGCAACATATTTTGCTATCACTGTAGTTGCTCCTGTACAGATCTCTGGATGTCAGGGACTGCTGGAGACTGCTTCTGCCTTTCCTTCTGTCACTATGCTGAAGTGGTGTTATGTAGTGTACAGGGGCACCAATAATGCCACAGCCTCTATAAACCCAGCAGTCGCTGGGTCTGAAATGGTTAACTGGGTCTCATCACCCAGTACAGCTCTGCCCAAGGCATCTGCCCCCACAAAGTTTGTTTCCCTTGATAACTGAACCTCTCAGAGCTTACTTTGGCACACATAGGGGAGAACTTTGAGCAGTTGTCAATGTGTTAGACTGGCAAGTTTCCAACAGTCGGATTTATAGTTCGGTGTATGTGCAGTGTTAAATGCCTTCTGATGCGAGTATCATCTGTGTGTGCTCTATGCGAATAGACCACCACCACCAGTTGCACATATGTTTAATATCTGCTCAATTTCTGCTGTTTTTGCTATGTTTTTGCACAGGAAATTCACAAATACCTCAAACATAAAATTGAGCAAAAACTTCAAAATTGAGCAAAAATTACAAAAATGTGAAAGTTTGAGATAAATCTCCCCCCTGTAGTAGCAATGGACCCATATACACCACCTCCTATGTGGTGTAGTTTTGCGTTTTTTTGAAAATTCTCAGTTGATAAATGTGGTGTTACACAATATTTTTTCCGCCATTGTGTGACTTTAGAATTACATTTTTTTCTCGCCAAAAAAATAGCATAAACGATGTTTGTGTAAAAATTTGCGACAATTATACGCCTAGAAGCTACATAGGACTAATGATAAATCTCCTCCATAGTGCCTGTGGAGAGAGCGGGCTTGGAGTTGAGAGCGGCTGTGAACTCACCCCCTTTAGTAGCAGGGGCCGGCACTGGAGGAGTCAGTATCCTAGGACTGTGGCAGGTAAATTTGGGGCTATAAGTACTTGGATATTAAGGTAACAAAGACAAGCTTGCCTTGTAGTCTTCTGGTGGAGCATCTTTGGTTTGGTTGGTCTCTAGGTCCCATTAGCGAAGGGCTTGCACAACTATTTCTCTGTTGTGTTCACAGTAGACATGCATTACACATATATATACACATGTGCATTATGCATGTTCTACACACACAGACCATTTATATACCACAATTTCACACAGACACATACGCCATATACACGCTAAACACATTTATACATACTATGCTGTATATACACTACACACAGACCATATAAAACTTGTTAAAAACTAAAATATGTAAATTAACTGCAGAGGCTACTGGGGCGTGTACTAGGCTACTGGGGCAAGTACACACCCCAGTAGCCTCTGCTGTGAATTTACATATTACTAAAATAAAGTTTAAGGGCAGAGGCAGGAAGAATCTACCATCAGATCTACTTCTGATGATAGATTCATCATGGTAGGTTTACTTTAAGATTTTGAGGCCGACCTCCTTTCTTTGGGATAGTCTAGAGACTGACTAGGCTACTCCATGACCTTAATGTGCTTCTTCTTGAGGCAATCCTTTCTTGTCATAGCTGTATGTTTTTGGTTATTGTCTTGCTGGAAGAGCCACGACTCATTTTTAATGTTTGGCGGAGGGAAGGTTGTCACTCAGGATTTTATGGTACATGGCTCCATTCATTCTCCCATTGATGCAATGAAGTAGCCCTGTGCCCTTAACAGAGAAACACCCCCAAAACATGTATCCATGTTCTATGCTTGACAGTGAGGACAGTATTCTTTGGGTCATAGGCAGTATTTCTCTTCCTCCAAACACGGCGAGTTAAACATTTTTTTGCCTCATCTGACCACAGCACCTTCTCCCAATCACCCATAGAGTCACCCAGGTGTTCATTGGAAAACTACAGACGGGCCTCCACATGTGCCTTCTTGAGCAGGGGGCACTGCAGTATTTTAAACCATTACGGCGTAATGTGTTATCAAAGGTTTTATTGGTGAAAATGTTCCCAGCGGCCTTGAGATCATTAATAAGCTTCCCCCATGTAGTTTTAGGCTGATCTCTCACCTTCCTCATGATCAAGGATACCCTTTAAGTGAAATTTTGCATGTTGCCCCAGATCAATGTCTTTTAACAGTTAATATGTATTTCTGTCTATGAAAAGTGGTCTTTTATACATGTGACTATATAAGACACTGTTTATTTGCCCCTGTGGCAATTGGATTTTCTAAATTTAGTGCTTTCATGGGAACAAGGATTATCGTTAACAATTCATTACAGACTCCTACAGCTGATCATTGCAGCCTAGGACTAAAGTAAAGCATCCAGAGAGCTTCACCAGAGGTCACAGGGTCAAATATATGATCTCTTAAAGGGGTTTTCCCATCTGGGCATTTACATTTAATTAAATTCATTTGCCATCTGTAAACATTTCTTCACTTGGATGTTAATTAAAAAAATATTCCTGTGTGAAGATAATTTCTCATAAATGTAGTCATGTTGTCTCTTAGAAACCAGATAACTTCCTCGGATACGACCACGTCACACTCTGGCAGCGGTGGCCAGACTTGCGCTATAGAGTCCTGCCGGACCACCAGGCTTCAGCGATCATTACCACAGGGTGGCTGTGGGACCTGGAGTAACTCTTCGGACATTTTATATACAATAACCTTTTGTTTCTTTGTGCACTCAATCCATCAGAGGTGGCCGTATCCGAGGAAGCTATCTCGTTTCTAAGGGACAACATGGCTACATTTATGAGAAATTATCTTCACACAGGAACATTTTTTTAATAACATCTAATTGAAGAAATGTTTACATAGGGCAGATTAATGAAACTGAATGCGAGTGCCCAGATGAGAATACCCCTTTAAGTAATATTAACCCCTTAACGACTTGGCCTTTTTTAGTTTTTTCACTTCCATTTTTCACACCCCACCTTCAAAAATCTATAACTTTTTTATTTTTCCACATAAAGAGCTGTGTTATGGCTTATTTTCTGCGTAACAAATTGCACTCACTTCGTAGTGACGGTATTCAATATTCCATGGCGCGTACTGGGAAGGGAAAAAATTCAGTAAAATGCGAGTGAAATGGTGAAAAACACATTTGCAACGTTTTCTTTTGTGGGCTTTGGATTTTACACTTTCACTGTGTGCCCCAATGACAGGTCTACTTTATTCTGTGGGTTGCTACAATCACAGGATACCACATTTGTACAGGTTTTATAATGTTTCATACATTTAAAAAATTAAAAACCTCCTGTACAAAATTTTTTTTTGTTTTGCCATCTTCTGCGCTAATATACCTTTTTTCATACTTTGTGTCCGGAGCTGTGGGTGGTGTCATTTTTTGCGACTTTTGATGGCGTTTTCATTGCTATCTTGTTAGGACTGTGCTACCTTTTGATCACTTTTTATTAATTTTTAATATTTTCCAAAATGGCAAAAAATGTCATTTTTTACTTTGGACGCTATTTTCCGTTACGGGGTTAAATGCAGTGAAAAACCGTTATTAATTTTGATAGATCGGACATTTTTGACGCAGTGATACCTAATTGTGTTTATGATTTTTACTGTTTAAATATTAATTCAGTTTCTAGGGAAAGGGGGGTGATTTGAATTTTTAGGTTTTTAATAAATTTTTTTTTTTTTTAACTTTTTTTAACTTTTACTTTAACTATTTTCAGACTCCCTAGGTACTTTAACCCTAGGTTGTCCTGATCGATCCTACCATATACTGCCATACTGCAATATGGCAGTATCTGGGGATTTTACTCCTCATTCATTACAATGTGCTGATACGCACATTGTAATGAATGGGTTAAAAACGAGACAGCTTCAGGCCTTCGTGAGGCCCGATGCTGTCATGGCAATGGATACCACCGCTCCCCGTGACGTCATCGGGGAGCGAAGATCCGCGCCAAGATGGCGGGCGCCCATGCGGCGCCATCTTTTTGACCTCCGGCAGCATTGCCGGCGGCGATCGCGTGAAAGCAATATGCAGCAAAGACTTACCGGCTATGGAGAGGGCTCGGCCCTGCAGCCTCTCCATGCACGGGACCCGGACCGGGAACGGCATGATGTATAGCGGTGCATAGTACATTATGGCATCTGACCGTCCAGGGATGTATGATAAATACGGAATAGTCCTGGTTTTTCGGGGCATGTTTAAAATGGTAATGGTGTCCTTCCGAATGCTTTGGAGCACACGCTGTCCCTTTTTGTGTCATTCCTTGTGGTAGGAACTTCTCCTGAAGTGCTGCCCTGGTACAATACAGTAAAGGTGGTCCTCTCTTTAGAAGTACATACACTCCCCCTTCCTGGTCTCCACAAAAAGAAATGCTAATGACCACCTCTGGACTGCATATTGTGTAGCATTATTGTGTAGCATTATCAGCGCATCTGCATGATGTAACACGACCAGCTTTTGTACCACACCTTCGATTTCTCATGTGTTATATGGCTGAAGCACAAGGTCTGACAAGTCAATGCCTGCCATGTACCTACTGTAGTCCAAATGCAGTTAGGTTTTGTACTGGTACCTGCATAATGGGACAGGCTACCTCCACAACCATCACTGAGTCGGTGGGACAGTCTGATTTGTGGGCACTGTCCCACCATCACAGGTGGCTGGGAGAATGTCCTGGTTCCCCCTGTATCCCCAGTATGTCCCCGCCTCCTCCTGGACCTTTACTATGAGCTGCCAAGAGCACCAAAGCATTGGAACCAGGGGAGTGGGATCAGCCCTGCTGAGCTCAGCACCTCAACTGGCTCTGCCTTCTCCTCGAGTCAGTTGGACACGGGAGAAGACAGAATAACTGCGGGGAAAACCGAGGTAAGGTATGGTTACATTTTTTTGTGTGTAATACCAGGACTGGAGGCCAGGAGGTGGATAGAAAACAGGGGAGGCTGGAGAACAGGAGGCTACAGAGAAGGACTGAGGACAGGAGGGGGCTACAGAGGGTCCGGAGGACAAGAGACTATAAAGAGGCTGGAGACAGGGGCTACGGAGGAGGATGGAGGACAGGGGTTACAGGACTGCTGAGGACAGGGGGTCACAGGAGGAGACTGGAGGACAACGGGTCTCAAGGAGGCTGGAGGACAGAGCCACAGAAGGAACATAGAGGACAGGAGGCCACGGGAGGAGCTGGAGAACAGGAGTCGGCTGGAGGACGAGGAAGATGGAGAACTGAGGCTACGAGGAGGCTGGAGGACAGGAGGCCACCGAAAGAGGAGGACAAAGAACAGGGACCACATCATGTGAGGAGGTGTAGGAGTACAGATAGTATTATTTGTAAGTTTGTGCCTTCTCCTCGAGTCAGTTGGAGCCCAGGAGAGACAGAGAAATAACTGTGGGGAAACGCGTAAGGTATGTTACAGTTTTTTTTTTGTTTAATACCAGGGACGGGGCCACATAGAGGAGGGCTGGAGGCCAGGAGGGTGGATAGAAAACAGGGGAGGCTGGGAGAACAGAGGCTACAGGAGAAGGCTGGAGGACATAGGGGCTACAGGAGGGTCCGGAGGACAAGGACAATATAAAAGCTGGGGACAGGGGCTACAGGAGGAGGATGAGACGGGGGTTCCAGGACTGGCTGGAGACAGGGGGTCACAGGAGGAGACTGGAGGACAAGGTCTCAGGAGGAGCTGGAGGACAGGAGGCCACAGAAGGAACATAGAGGACGAGAGGCCCGGGTAGGAAGCTGGAGAACAGGAGTCGGCTGGGAGGACAGGAGGAGATGGGAACAGGAGCTACAGGAGAGGCGGAGGACAGGAGGCCACCGAAAAGAGGGGAGGACCAAAGAACAGGGACCACATCATGGTGGGAGGTGTAAGTACAGATAGTATTATTTGTAAGTTTGTGGAGATAAAATATAAGTAGAAAACCAATTTAAAGGGAGTGAAAAAAATCACAACAAGGGGTTTTATAGTTGCGAGCTGATAGGAGGTATTATAGGGGTCCATAGGGGAGGGGTGGCCAAAGTAAGAGCCTTGCATCTAGCTCGCCATGTGGGGGACCATCAA
Source organism: Engystomops pustulosus (assembly GCA_019512145.1). Lineage (NCBI taxonomy): Eukaryota > Metazoa > Chordata > Amphibia > Anura > Leptodactylidae > Engystomops > Engystomops pustulosus. Next base: position 150,870,604 of record CM033642.1, read on the forward strand.
AGGTCGAAATATTACCACTATATTAACATAATAATCAGGAAGGGGGGGCATTCCAGAGGTACTATTGTGGAGTCCTTCCTTATATACCTGAACTTGTAATAACCTTGATCACTTTTTTAGTACGGTACTTATGCCATCGTCATTGGGCGGTGCTGGTCAGAATTGAAGACTCTATTTAACACCCATACCCTGACATTGGAACGTAGTTACTTACGTCCGCACGAGGTGCGGGACTTTGAATGAAACATTTCAAATTGCCACACTTTAGTTTTAACCCCTTGTACAACAATTAAAGGGTTACCGACTTCATAAAAGTGGTTTTATGTACATATGAGAGGTGGATTTCTAAATGGGTTGAATTTATGGGTTTTTATTTATTTAGGCCGTCAACGTGCACTTGAACCTTAGCAGGTCCCTGATTCCGCGTTTTTTATGAAATGTAAAAATCGCCCTAACGTTTCAGGGCCCCAAAACTCAAAAATTTTATCAGTGTTGATGTGAAACGCATAGAACAGCTTCGATATCGAAAATCGAGAATTTTTCCAAATTACACAAATATCATTTTTTTCATAATATAAGCAACAACTACTAGCAATGTTTCAACAACATGAATACAAAATGTACAGGAAAACATGTTCAAAACTAACTTGAAAATGTTAAGAGTTCCAAAGTTAGATCTCTTATAGTAACACAGGGCCAGTTTGAAAAATTGGCCGTTGTCCAGAAGTGGAACGGCTTCGGCATTAGGGGTAAATTGTAGCAAGAAGATTTTGTGCGGGTCCCATAGCCTGGTCACACTTTGCCTAAATGGTTTAATATTGGTCTGACTTAAACAAGCACATCATAAACTTGGTCATCCTGGGTGGCCACTGTGTGTTGTCGGCATTAGTGCCAAAAATTATGATGCTTCAGCAGGTTGTGGTATAGTATGTCTGTGGTCCCAGTAGTCCCTGATTGATGGATTCTTTTACTAACCCATAAGAAGTATTATACCCTAAACTTCTCCATCTCTGTCTGCGTGACAGGGATGTGGGGTTGTGCATTAAATGAAGTGGGGTTTTGGGTCATATTTCTGGTGCAGCCATAAGAGATTGGTTCTGGCTACAATTACATTAATCCGAAAAAAAATATTTATGCCTGGTTGCGACTGAGTCACTAAGAACGAGCACCAGAAAATCAAAAGCCCGATAAATTGCCCCATCTGTGTATTAAACCTAGGCAGTGGGGGTCCGGATTAGGGAATTATTTCCTATATCTATTCTCAACTCTGGGAGGAGTACTTTGAATAGAATCCCCTTACTACTATTTAAGAGAAAGCGGATACGGGAACTCTTCGCAACTCCCAATGGGAAGCAGTCCTGGAGGGAGATACATATTGTCTCTGTCAGAGGCCCTGGATATGTCCAGATACATCTCCTGTATGCAGTATATAATATTCGTGTTGTTCCATACAATAGGACGTGCGGCCCTGAAGCTCTGTTGTCTCAGGTGTCCGGTCCGTAGATACCAATTGTTACTAATTGATGGTGGGAATGTAGGAAGTAGGAGACTCTTGGAAACAGGGATTGCACATGCATCCTCAGAATACTGTTGGGTCTGGAGTCGTTTGCTTGCTAGGTCTGCACCGACTACCGTAAAGGTAATTACTTTGTTAGCTACACAACAATTCTTTTCTCCAAGGCGCCATGTCTTTAGTGGCTCTTGGATCCAGACCTTCAGGATTGTCAGGCCCACGCGTGGTAGTGAGACCAACCTGACACCCACACGGACGATACAAGTAAGCACCACATGGGATCGGACGTCTACAGTTGCCACCACGGTTTTCACCAGAGCCGCCGCCACATGGGGTTTCGACTTGCAGCAGGCCATATGTACCACCAGGCAACTCCACAGCGAGAGACTATGTCCGCGGTGGCTGGCCAAGCGTAATTACAAATCGTTGAGAAAGAAATGTTTGTGACAGCACTAGGTCAGGAGCGGGCGGTCACCAGGACTGGGATGAAGGGAACAGCATCGTGGTCACACGTGGACGACTAGATACTCGCATTGGAACAACTTTCTCTCAGGCATCGAAGAAACCAACGCATACGCAGTGGTCCAGGTAGAGGCGAGCATTTATAGGTTATCAGTGGTCAGGCCTTAGCGGTGTCTGGCCCTTTAAATTTCAACGGCGGGCCAGCGCACAAGCTTGAAGTGAGGCGACGTTTGCTGGAGTCGCTTGTGGGGGGGTGGGAAGTGAGGCTTGCGTGGCTCAAAGGGGCACACTGAGGCACCATGTGGCCACCTGCGACCCGGGATATGGTGTCGTCAGGAGTCATCCGTGCAGGCACCAACTGATGCAGGAGTTTTCAATAAGTAACACCTTATCAGTCGGATGGGGTTGTATACTCTAAAAGAAAATGTCACAATGTGAAAGCTATGGTGACAGGTGGCTGGATACAGGGGCTTCCCAGTAGATCACTGGTAGATTTCCGAGGAGTTCTCAGTACCACTGATGATGCTGATAACTAAAGACTGGCCATTCATCATTCAGTGTTTTTCTAGGGAGAGGCTACCCAGATATCACGATGAGACTGTGTGGTATATGTCCCTTACTTTCTCGATATGATCGCGAGTAACAGATTAAACTGGTGTAAAAACAATGAAATCGGCGAGCCTATCTGTCCTGCTGTTATGGGAGAGGAGGGGGATGGGAGCTTTTGCTGTTTGTGTGTTTCGTGTAACTGAGATGTGTATCAACTATGTTAAAAAACCACAATAAAAATGTTCTGATTTAAAGTGAATTCAACAATAATTATCATACATAAAAAGACCAAAGTGTTTTATGGGCTTGTGTTAAGAGGCCACCAATTATGTGAGGTTATAGATTTAAAAAGAAATTAGTTCAGACAATTCAAAGATAAATGTTAAGTATTTTGCCTGCCAATTCCACGTAGGTCTAAGAATAAAGCTTAAAAAGTGTGGAATGGACTTATTGATTGTAAAATAATTATCAAATGTATCCGTTTTAACAACAGTGGGCCACTGTCTCGGAGCACATACATACGCGTTCACACCAGACTATAAGCAAGTGGGCCAATGGACTGAACACATCTGTGCACGCACATCACAGTAATTATCTATGGGCCATCTGTGTAATACATTTCTGATTCACCTTTCATAGTACTAGCTTTCCGAACGAGGCCAAGGTGTACATCAGGTTACCTACAATAAGCCCCTTGGACCACCATTGGTACAGTGTGGCCACAATAAGGCTCATAATTTAGGGTCTGGTTCCATCGAGGGCACGCCTCTAGGGCCGGTCCTCTGAGTGTTTAGGCCTACAGGAGAGTTACTTAGCGCCACTGAGCACGCGTATATCTAATAGTGAAGCATTCACCAACACACAGCACACATAGGACCATCCTTGCTTGGGGTCTTGAACTTACACACCCACCAGCCGTATCCCTTCCCCAGCTGCCTCCTTGTGAGACTTAAAGCCTATTGATTCCAACCCTAGGTGTGGAATAACAGATTGGATCGCTAGCAGGACCCTTGGATCAACACACCCTGAGCACGACGCATCAAGACCCGGTAAGGCCGTCTTGATATTTCAATGTGTTCATCGTGGTCAAAATGTGGTCCCAAATAAATGGTGCTATATCACCTCACCGCCACTTTATAGGTACAACCATGCCGTAGACGGGTTGACCCCCTTTTGCTTCGAACACTGCTCAATTCTTCGTGGCATAGATTCAACATTGCGTGGATATCCTCAGAGATTTTGGGTCATATTGACATGGGGGATGGCATCACCATTTGCCGCAGATTGTCGGACTGCACAGTCCTGATGCGAATCTCCCGTTCCACACATCCCAAAGATGCTCTAATTGATTGGATCTGGTGAACTGTGGAGGCCATGTGAGTACAGGTGAAGCCATTGCCATGTTCAAGAAACCAGTCCTGAGAGTTCCAGCTTATGACATGGCGCATTAACTTGCTGAAAGTACCATCGATGTTGGGTACATTGTGGTACTAAGGGATGGACATGGTCAGCAAACCATACTCATTAGGCTGTGGCGTGTGCAACGATGCCTCAAATTTTAGTACCAGGGGCCAAAAGGAGCGTCACAGACAATATTCCCCACCATGACACACCACACACCATCCGAACCGTTAAATACGAAGGCAGGAGTGGATCTATGCTTTTTTCATGTTGTTGATGCCAAATTTGACGCCTAATCCACCCAATGTCGCTCGAGAAGTCAGACTCATCAGACGGCAACGTTTTTTTCCAATCTTCTACTGTCCAATTTTCGATTGAGTTGGTGCAAAATTGTAGCCGTCAGTTTCCTTTAATAAAGCTGAAGGGTGGCCCGGTGTGTCTTTCTGCTGCTGTCAAGCCCATCGCCCAAAAGTTCGACGTACTGCTTTCAGAGATCTCTTCTGCCTACCTTGGTTGTAACGGGGTGCGTTTGAGTCATGTTGCTTTTCTATAGCGACCAGTCTCGCCACTTCTCCTCTGACCTCTGGCATCAAAGGCTTCCGCCACCCTTGCTTCATGAAACTACAGTCTGGATGTTTTTTCTTTTTCGGCACATTCTCTGTAAACCACTAGAGATGGTTGTGCGTGAACATCCCAATAGATCAGCATTTTCTGAAATCTCGAACTAGCCCTTCTGGCACCCAATAACCATGCCCGTTCAAAGGCATCACATCCCTTTTTCCCACTAGCTGATCTCGCGTTTGTGAACTGCCAGGAGATTGTCTTGACCATGTTACATGCCTAAAAATGCACTGGGGTTTTTGCCGCCATGTGAATGGCTGATTAGAAATTAAGTGTTAACGAGCAGTTGACAGTGTGTACCCTAACTAAGTGGCCGGTGAGTGTATAAAGGAAGAAGTCTGCTCAAAAGTTACATGAAATCATGTGCCGATGAACAATTACAGAATCGAAAGAAAAGGGTACAGCTAACACCCATGGCTGACAACCGTCGATCGGTGACTGACACAATCACAGGTGTTAACCCTTAATGTCACCCAAATGAATCACACAATGACAATGGCTTCACTTAAGTGACCAGTTTTAACGGGTGCACCATCTTGGATCAAGCTGTTGCCTACGAAGACATCGGTGGGCGTCAGCCGTTGTTACGAAACTAAACGCAGGGTAGGGTGGAGCAGTCCCCTGCTCTATTAAGATCAAGGATGATTAAAGTATACTTACAATACTGTATGTGGTTCGGTATCCTGTATAAGTTCTCAGAACCCCTGTGGTTAAAGTTACCCTAGGGTCAGTGGTGGCGACACCTATGGCAAGGGGTACCAGAGTGGCACCAGAGCCATTTTGTGGGCACTCAGGACCACTCACGCCAGATCTTCAGACACCATCACCAAATCTTCCTGCGATACGAGGCAACTTAAGAGATGCTGCTCTCGAGGACTATTTTAAAGTGACACTTACTCATTGACTGTTTGGAACCATGGGACAAAGTGAGAAGGTTGTACAGAACTGCATATCTTTAGAGGTTTTACATTGTGGGGCACACTATTCTTCCTCCACAGTAGACCGCGAGATAAGCTGCAACGAGAGTTCTGACTTTGCCCTCCTTATTCAACTGTATAAAAAGTTTAATCATCCCAATTTGCCCTAGTAAAACGCTAAAAAATAATAACAAGTCAATAAACTTTTTAGGTATTCCAGCGTCCCAAAATGCCGATATTTCAATACGGTGGTCATTTACTTAAGAAACAACCCACCACAGACGACCCATAGTTACAATGGACCTGTGGATGTTAGGTAATTAATACGTATGTCAGGAGTTCGGATCAGTGGATCCTATGGACCACACCGTGGGATTTGGTACTAGCAGACAACTGGGACAGAATCTAAGTGGCACCTGGTCTTCAACCAGAAGCCGGCAGCACAAGTGGGATGTGCTTGCTGCGGCAGGGATTACCACCGGTCGCTTTCCACAGGTGCGACTAGCCAATGTGGCAGGCCGAGCGGTCGTGTTACACCTTTGCAGCAGAGTAGTCTCGGTCAGTTTCGTCAACAATGTCGGGGCAGGACGCAGAGATGCACGGTCATCCAATCCGGGCAATGGACACGGCAACACAGAAATGGAGAGTGAACACACAGGAGCCAGGGGAACAGGAACCTGGGAAATAGGAAAACGGAACCAAGGACTAGTTCAGGTACCACAGGGACGCCGAATATCGCACTTTGCCCGAAGGCATAGGACATAGATACCTTCAGGGAGGGTAGGAAAGATGCAGGCTCTCATCTGTCTTCACAGTTCATTTCATTAAAAGCCATATATATAACATTTTTTCAAATAGATTGTTATTAATGTTTTTTACCCGTGTGAAGATAATTTCGTCCATAAATGTAGTCATATGGTCCTTAGAAACAAGACTGTGTCCCTGGATCCGTCAACCTCTGCTGGAGGGATTGCACAAAGAAACAAATCGTTTTTTGTAATGAAATGTCCTGAAGTTACTGGCATTTCCCCATCTTTAGTACTGATTGGTTGACCAGGTGGTTGGGGCAGGACTCAATAGCAACATGTCTGGTCACCAGCTGGCCAAAGTGAGAGGGACGTGTCGATAGAGGAAGTCTATCTTGTATCTAAGAGGACAACATGACTACATTTAATGAGACAATTATCACACAGAACATTTTTTTTAATTACATCCAGTGAAAAATGTTTACAAATGCAAATATTTGAATAAATGTAGATGTCAGATGGAAACCCCTTAAGTCATTTCTGAAATGGGCAGCGCAATTAACGGCGCGCTTTCCTTTAATTTATTGAAGGCTGCTCGCCAGCGCGCCCGAGGAGCGGGACGCTACATAACTGCTATAACGTTATCAAATGTTCTGCAATTAAGCTGTATTGTTAATCCTGGTTCTTATGAAAATCCAATATTTTTACAATCCAGTTGACCCAACAATTTGGCTGGGGGTTATTTACAATTGGCAGTTCGACTTACATACCAATTCAACTTAAGAGCAAACTACAGAATCTTGTACTAACCAGGGGTCTGCCTATATAGAAAACTTTTTATTTCCGGGGGTGAAACCTGGAACAGGAGAAATAGCCCAAATGACGCAAACCCTACGTTTTTGTCATGTTTGAGACACATAAAATTCATAAAAAGTGATCAAAGAGGCCAACATCCCCTAATGTGGCAATAAAAACGAAAAACGTCACCATGTCCTGCAAAAAATGACACACACCTTACAACAGCTCCAGACCCAAGAATGACAAAGTCGTCAGATATGGCAAAATTAAGAATTTTTTTTTAGTACACAAGGTTTCATTTTCAAACCTATTACAAAAAGCCAAATAAAAACCTAGACTATTGTTATTCCCTGTAATCCCACCCAAAGCTGAAACAAGGTGTCATGTTTGCATTTTTTTCAATGTATTTGGAATTTTTTACGCTTCCCAGTACGGCAGCATGGAAAAGAAATACGCCACTAGAAGTACAATTGTTATTGCAGAACACGCCCTTATGGTATATGATACATTGAAAAAGAAAAGTTTATGGATTTTTAATCAGAAGGGAAGCAAAAAAATAGAAACACAAAATCACTGACAGAGCAAATTGTTATGGCAGAAACAAGCCCTCATATAGCTATGTACACACAGTGAAAAAGTTATGATGGAAATTAGAGAACAAAAAGTCAAATGCCCAAAGGAAAACTGGCACACCACTCCGCCCAAAAGTGTTAACGAAAGAGTGAATTTTCAGCATGGGGATAAAGGTTTAAACATCTCACTGACTTGCTGCATAAAAGATCTGGAAGTAAAAGGATTACAAATATTTAAATCCCAGCGCATGTCCATTACTTACTGCTGCAGGACCTTTCCACGTTTTAGTAGGACTCAAGTTTTTTGCAGCAAAATTGCAGCATAGGCATTCTTCATTGGTAACTTTGGTGCGCCCCCTGAGACGGGCCTTTATGTGCACCCACAAGTAGGAGATTTTGACAAACTTAGCAGACTGCAATACTGACATACCCCAGTAGTATTTGGCACCTTATGTAGTTCTTTCTGGTCATGGGACATTTACATACAGCTTATATGACTGTGTGCTTGTGTGCCTGAGGAAGCAGTGAATCACGTTTAACTTACTGAGAGCTTTTCACACATGAGATTCCACTACCAGACATGTTGTGTAACAACAGAATGAATCCACCTTTCCGCAGTGAGCACCACCCCTCCTTATCCAGTGCCTGCTTTACCTGGGTGCAGTGACCCCCCCTGTCTGCTGTAGAAGCTATCCGTACACACACCTGCCAACTCCTGACACAAGTCCATCCTTCACCTGCAACTCTCCTCTGGGTAACAGATAAGGAACAAACCAAACTAACAGAGGGGGCAAGACCATAAAGAGCTCTAACTATCAGAGCCTCCGAGCCTCAGGGTTTTGTAGAAGGCTTCTTAAGAAGCTCTAGTTGTAGCCTCTGATGGCCAAGTAAGTCTGATAAAAACCTTCATTGTAGAAAAAAAGTCAATCCTCCCGATTCAATGGCAGATGGGTAGCATCCTCCGCTCCAATCCTTTATAAATGCAAGGCCATCCAGAACTGGTTGTGACTTGTGCAAGGATGGGCTGCAGGGACCACTGAAAGGATGACAGCTCCAGTCTGTTCATAAAAGACATACATTGGCGGCTTTCCTGAAATTGCCACTACCCTGTAGATATCACATACTATGTAATATTATTCTTGTGCCAGAGAAAATATGACTATTCAGACTAGTTTTCTTAAACAATCCTGGGTATAGTAGATGAATATAACCTCAAGAAAGACAATAGTATGTTTCATTTGTATAAATAAAACATCATCGAAAAAAATAAGATGAAAGGGTTTAAAAAATATTCCCCTATTCCTTGTTTTGTATACTGGAATCGAATTCCACAACATTCCTCTGTAGTTTCCTTTGTGAATGATATTAAACCAATCTAGAGTATTTAAAAGAATGATAGGTCCAGGTAGTAATGAGTGGACACGGTCAAATTCGGTTTCTGAACGACTGCAATTTTGACATCCTCTCCGTCGTGTTCCGGTAGCACCATCACGGATTGTGGATTTTAACTGTTTAAATTGGCCAGCTTTTGTTAACCACAGTGGCTTAGCGCATGCCCGGTACCTTGCAAACCGTTGGCACTGCGAACCGCCATCTTGAGACTGTGGCCAGCGTCATGTGTCTCTGGTTTATTGGACATGCACATTCGAAACATGATTTCTGCCCACTGGAAGACAACTGCCAGGGTCGAACAACTTACCATAGTAAATGGGAACAGAGCATTAGCGAAACAGACACTTTCTGGACATCGCTAAGGCAGTTGAATTATTTAAATACTGAAAGATTTACACTTATATGGTCTAGATTATATTTTCCAACATCACTTGTTTGCATTGTAAATTTTTGGAGTGGCTTCTGCCTTTTTTCTTTCATTTACCTTTGGATCCTAGGACTAGATGAAAGGGAACCGGTCATCAGGAAGGTCATTTTACTTGAGACAGTCTCTATAGCTCTGGTATGTTTGATTTAAAGATTCTTTTGTTGTTCATCAGAAAAAAATACACAGCTTTTAATCATTTTCTTTTAACATTACCCGACTCCTTGCCAGCAGTGAGTGGTGAGTCCGGGGGGCAGTTCAAAAGAGAATTGTTATAGGGAGCTTATGTAAGTGGGTGAGCGCAGGGATAGCTGAGGGTGGGATCAATGATAGGAGGAGGGATGAAGATTGAGGAGAAGATGAACTTTTCTGTTGAACTGCACCCTTCAGACACCTCAACTAACTGGAAAGAGCCAGGTAACATTATAAACAATTAAAAAGCTGTGGAATTATTCCGACCCGAGCTAACGACTTTAACGGTTGAACCTGCACATGCCAGAAGCTATTGGAAAGTGGTATCATGTAAAAGACTGACCTAAAACCCAATACCTGCATTGTGTTTCATTGCTGTCGGCTGTCTAATTTGATCTTTGTAACACACATACACCTGGTCATACACATGTTTGAAAAATAAATAATTTATCAGAAAAGTCCCTCAAATTCCTATTGCCGCCGCCATGTTCCAATACGATTCTTAGATGCTTTATTAAGCCACTTGTGGTGTGGACACTTTTCAGCATATGGCATCTTTACAGCTTAGGGTGCGCAAAGCTGTGATTCACATGGGGGGGGGGGATTAATTAATTTCTCCCCGCGGTGATCCAGTGCCCCATCTCTAAGAAGCTTCAGGTAGATTTGTGTACAATCTCTCCATTCTGAACCTGCTGCATCCACCAACTCCACCTTCCACTGGACCCTCTGGCACCTGTTTTTCAAATGATTCATTTATTTCAGTTCTTTATTTTTATCAGATTACAAATTGCAACAACCGGGCACTGTCCCAATAGTATTACACAACATACACACCATCAAATGAACAGTAGTGCTTTTCCATCACATGAGAGAGCTGAAGGTCAGGGAAGGTGGCCACATTTCTTGGTGACAAGGGTAGATGGGGGGTTAGGGTCCCAGTTGTGCCCTTTTACGCTAACCCATTTCCTACACTTTACAAAATTTTTTTGTTGTTCCCTTTTTATCTGGTTCAGTTCACTGTTGCCTCTAACTTAAAGAAGACTTCATTTGGTCAACAATGAAGTGAAGGGAATGAGTGGGTGTCTGAATGATAGAAGCTGCTTTTTGTTACCAATAACTCTCACATTAATAGAGAAGGAGCATCCTGAGTAGCCTCTGTACCTCGTATTTCCCCCCTCCATGCAAGAAGATAACAAAGCACTAGGTCCAACCAACAACTCAAACCCCACACTCATGACCCTACTTTTACTTCCAATCCACATGGAACGTTGGAACATTCCCTAGAACCTGATATGATTGTTGCCCTGTACTTCCAGCCCACTGTCCTGAACTTTGGGACATCCCCATAGACCATGATATAGGTCACATGATGTGGTCCCGTTCTTGTCCTCCTCTTTCGGTGGCCTCCTGTCCTCCAGCCTCCTCCTGTAGCCTCCAGTTCTCCATCTTCCTCCTGTCCTCCAGCCGACTCTGTTCTCACTGCCCGTGCCTCCTGTCCTCTATGTTCCTCTGTGGCCTCCTGTCCTCCGCCTCCTTCTGAGACCCCTTGTCCTCCAGTCTCCTCCTGTGACCCCTTCCTCCAGTCCAGTCCTGTAACCCCCTGTCCTCCATCTCCTCCTGTAGCCCCCTGTCCTCCAGCCTCTTTATAGTGTCTCTTTCCTCCGGACCCTCCTTTAGCCCCTCTCCTGTCCTCCAGCCTTCCTCTGTAGCCTCCTGTTTCTCCAGCCTCCCCTGTTTTCTATCCACCTCCTGGCCTTCCAGTCCCTGGTATTACACAAAAAAACAAATGTAACATACCTTACCTTCGTTTCCCGCAGTTATTCTCTGTCTTCTCCCGTGCTCCAACTGACTCGAGGAGAAGGCAGAGCCGTTGAGGTGCTGAGCTCAGCAGGGCTGATCCCACCTCCTCCTGGTTCCAATGCTTTGGCTGCTCTGCAGCTCTTAGTAAAGGTCCAGGAGGAGGCGGGACAATCCTGGGGATACAGGGGGAACCAGGACATTCTCCCAGCCACCTGTGATGGTGGGACAGTGCCCACAATCAGACTGTCCACCGACTCAGTGATGGTTGGAGGTATGCCTGTCCCATTATAGTTGTACCAGTACAAAACCAACTGCATTTTGGACTACAGTAGGTACATGGCAGGCATTGACTTGTCAGACTGTGCTTCAGCCATATAACACACATGTAGAAATCGAAGGTGTGGTACAAAAAGCTGGTCGTGTCTCTCATGCAGATGGCGCTGTATAATGCTACACAATAATGCTACATCAATATGCAGTCCAGAGGTGGTCTTAAGCATTTTCTTTTTTGGAGACCAGGAAGGGGGAGTGTATGTACTCTCTAAAAGAGAGACCACTCATGTTATTGTACCAGGGCAGCACTTCAGAAAGTTCCTACCAACAGGGAATGACACAAAAAAGGACAGCGTGTGCCTCCAAAGCATTCGGAAGTGACACCATTTACCATTTTAAACATGCCCCGAAAAACCAGGACTATTCCGTATTTTTTATGTGAGGAGGTGTAGGAGTACAGATAGTATTATTTGTAAGTTTGTGCCTTCTCCTCGAGTCAGTTGGAGCCCAGGAGAAGACAGAGAATAACTGTGGGGAAACGAGGTAAGGTATGTTACAGGTTTTTTTTGTTTAATACCAGGGACTGGGGGCCACAATAAGAGGAGGCTGGAGGCCAGGAGGTGGATAGAAAACAGGGGAGGCTGGAGAACAGGAGGCTACAGGAGAAGGCTGGAGGACAGGAGGGGGCTACAGGAGGGTCCGGAGGACAAGAGACAATATAAAGAGGCTGGAGGACAGGGGGCTACAGGAGGAGGATGGAGGACAGGGGGTTACAGGACTGGCTGGAGGACAGGGGGTCACAGGAGGAGACTGGAGGACAAGGGGTCTCAGGAGGAGGCTGGAGGACAGGAGGCCACAGAAGGAACATAGAGGACAGGAGGCCACGGGAGGAAGCTGGAGAACAGGAGTCGGCTGGAGGACAGGAGGAAGATGGAGAACAGGAGGCTACAGGAGGAGGCTGGAGGACAGGAGGCCACCGAAAGAGGAGGACAAAGAACAGGGACCACATCATGTGAGGAGGTGTAGGAGTACAGATAGTATTATTTGTAAGTTTGTGGAGATAAATATAAGTAGAAAACCAAATGTAAAGGGAGGAAAAAATCAAACAAGGGGTTTTATATGTTGCAGACTTGCATTAGGAGGTATTATAGGGGTCCATAGGGGGAGGGTTGGCCAAAGTAAGAGGCATTGTGCCATGTGGGGACCATCAAGGTCGATATTATACACTATATTAACAATAATAATCAGGAAGGGGGGCATTCCAGAGGTACTATTGTGGAGTCCTTCCCTTCATATACCCTGAACTTGTACATATACCCTGATGCACTTTTTTATACTGTACCATGCCATCGTATTGGGCAGGTGCTGGCAGAATTGAAGACTCTATTTAAACCCTTACCGACATTGGACGTAGTACTACGTCACGGGTGGCAGGGACTTTGAAATGAAAAAATTTCAAAATTGCACACAATTTAGTTTTAACCCCTGTAAAACAATTAAAGGGTTAACAGACTTCATAAAAGTTGTTTTATATAAATTGAGGGTTGGATTTTCTAGAATGGGGTAATTTATGAGGTTTTATTTTTATTTAGGCCTGTCAAAGTGACTTGAAACCTTAGCAGGTTCCTGATTCCCGTTTTTTATGAAAGTTCAGGGCCCCATAACATCCTAAAAATTTATCAGTGTGTTGAAAAAGTAGAACAGTTTGAATTTCGAAAATCGAGAATTTTTCCAAATTTACACCAAATATCAGTTTTTTTCATAAATATAAGCAAAACATACTAGCAATGTTTCAACTAACATGAAATACAAAATGTCACAGGAAAACAATTTCAAAATCACTTGAATATGTTAAAGAGTTCCAAAGTTAGATCTACTTATAGTAACACAGGGCAGATTTGAAAAAATTGGCCGTGTCAAGAAGGTGAAAAGTGGCTTCGGCATTAAGGGGTTAAATTGTAGCACGGAAATGTTTTGCGGTGGTTTATGCCTGGGCAAACTTTGCACTAAAATGGTCTAATATTGGTCTGACCTTAAACAAACAATCATAACTGTGGTCATCCCTGGGTGGGCACTGTGTGTTGTCGGCATAATGCAAAAACTTATGGATGGCTTCATGCAGGGTGTGGTATAGTATGTCTGTGGTCCAGTAGTCCCTGATTGATGGATTCTTTACTAACCCCATAAGAAGTATTATACCCTAATACTTCTCCATCTCTGCTGCAGTGACAGGGATGTGGGGTTGTGCATAAAATGAAGTGGGGTTTGGGGCAATATTCTGTGCAGCATAGAGATTGGTCTGGACTACAATTAAATTTAATCCGAAAAAAAAAATATTATGCCTGGTGCGACTGATTCACTAAGAACGAGCACCAGAAATCAAAAGCCTGACTAAATGTGCCCCATCTTGTATTAAAACTAGCAGTGTGGGGTCCGGATAGGGGAATTATTTCCTATATCTATTCTAACCTCTTGGAGGAGTATTTGAAAGCATATCCCCTTACTATTAAGGAAAGCGGATACGGGAGAAATCTCGCACTCCCAATGGGAAGCAGTCCTGGAGGGGATACCATTATTGTCTCTGTCAGAGGCCCTGGGATTATCCCAGATACATCTCCTGTATGCAGTATATAAGATATCTAGTTTGTTCCATACAATAGGAGTGCGCCCTGACTCTTGTTGTCTCAGGTGTCCGGTACCGGATACCAAGTTGTTAAATATGATGTGGGAATGTAGGGAGCTAGGAGACTTCTGGAAACAGGTATTGCACATGATCCATAGAATACTGTTGGTGGATCTGGAGTTTTGCTTGCTAGGTCTGACACAGACACCGTAGAAGGAATTACTTTGTTATGTACACAAAAATTACTATATCTAGCGCGCAAGTCTTTAGTGGCTCGTTGGATCCAGACCTCAGCATTGTCAGGCACCAGGGGTAGTGGACCAACTGGACCACCACGGACGATAACGTAAGCCAACACATGGGATCGGAGTCTAAGTGGCACACGGTTTTCACCAGAGCCCGCCGCAAAGCGGGTTCGACTTGCAGAGGCATAGTACCACCAGGGCACTCCACAGGCGAGACTTTGTCCGCGGTGGCTGCCAAGGCGTAGTACAAAATCGTGAGAAAGAAATGTGGTTGGGGACAGACAGAAGGTCAGGAGCGGCGGCACAGGAGTGAAGGAACAGAATCGTGGTCACAACGGGAATAAGGATAATCGCATGGAACAAAGCTTTCTCTCAGGCATAGAAGAACAAAGATACAGCAGGGGTCACAGGTAGAGGCTTAGCATTTATAGGTAGTCAGGTGGTCAGCGCCAATTAGCGGTGTGCTGGCCCTTTAAATTTCAACCGGCCAGCGCACAAGCTGAAGTGAGGAGACCGTTGCTGGAGTGCTGCTAGGTAAGTGAGGCTGCTGTTGGCTCAAAGGGGCACACTGAGGCACATGGGTGCACCTGCGACCCGGAATATGGGTCGCAGGATCACCCGTGACAGGCACCAACTATGCAGGAGTTTATCAATAAAGTTAAAAACATTATCAGGCTGGAATGGGGTGTATACTTAAAAAGAAAATGTGTCAAAAATGTGAAAAGCTATGGGGAAGGTGGCTGGATACAGGGGGCTTCCGAGTAGATCACTGGTAGATTTACGAGGAAGTTCTCATTACCAACTGATGATGCTGATAACATAAAGACTGGCATGTCATCATTTCATGTTTTTCTAGGGGAGGCTACCCAGATAATCACGATGAGACTGTGTGGTAATATGTCCCTTACTTTCTAGATATGATCGGTACAGATTTAACGACTGGTGTATAACAATGAAAATCGGGCTCCTATCTGTCTGCTGTATGGAAGAGGGAGGGGGGACTGGGATGCTTTTGCTGTTTTGTTCTTTGTGTAACTGAGTGTGTATAAATATGTTAAAAAACCACAATAAAAATGTTCTGATTTAAAAAGTGAATTCAACAAATAATTATCATACATAAAAATGACCAAAGTTTTTATGGGCTTGTGTTAGAGGCCACAAATTATGTGGCAGGTTATAGATTTAAAAAGAAAAATTAGTTCAGCAATCAAAGATAAAGTTAATTTTTGCTGCCAATTCCACTAGTCTAAGAATAAAGCTTAAAAAGTGTGGAATGGACTTTATTTGTTTAAAAATAAATTATCAAATGTATACGTTTTAGACAACAAGCTGGGCCACTGTCTGTAGAGACATACACGTTACACCAGCTATAAGCAAGTGGGCCAAATGGCTGAAACACTGTGCAAGCCAGCACAGTATTATCTATGGGCATCTGTGATTACATTTCTGAATTCACCTTTCATAGTACCAGCTTCCCTGAAGAGCCAAGGTACAAGTTAACCTACAAAGCCCCTTGGACCACCATTGGTACAGTAGTGGCACAATAAGGCATCTTATTTAGGGTCTGGTTCCAGTCGAGGGCAGCCTCCTAGGGCGGTCACTCTGAGGTTAGGACTACAGGGGTTAATAGCCACTGAGATACAGAGTATAATAATAGTGAAGACATCAACAACAACACAGCAACATAGGCACATCCTTGCTTTGGGGTCTTGACTTACCCCAACCCACACGTATCCCCTCCCCAGCTGCCTCCTTGTGAGACTTAAAGCCTATTGATTCCAACCCTAGGTGTGGACATAACAGGATTTGGATCAAGCAGACCCCATTGGATCAACACCTGAGCACTGACTGCATCAAGACCCGGTAAGGCCGCTTGATTTTCAATTGTGTTCATGTGTCAAAATGTGGTCCAAATAAAATGGTGCTATATACACTCACCGGCCACTTTATTAGGTACACCATGCTAGTAACGGGTTGGACCCCCTTTTGCCTTCAGAACTGCCTCAATTCTTCGTGGCATAGATTCAACAAGGTGCTGGAAGCATTCCTCAGAGATTTTGGTCCATATTGACATGATGGCATCACACAGTTTGCCGCAGATTTGTCGGCTGCACATCCATGATGCGAATCTCCCTTTCCACACATCCCAAAGATGCTCTATTGATTGAGATCTGGTGACTGTGGAGGCCATTTGGATACATGTGAACTCATTGTCATGTTAAGAAACCAGTCTGAGATGTTTCCAGCTTTAGACTGGCCATATCCTGCTGAAAGTAGCCATCAATGTTGGGTACATTGTGGTAATAAAGGGATGGACATGGTCAGCAACAATACTCAGGTAGGCTGTGGCGTTGCAACGATGCTCAATTAGTACCAAGGGCCCAAAGAGTGCCCAAGACATATTCCCCACACCATGACACCACCACCACCAGCCTGAACCGTTATACAGGCAGGATGGATCCATGCTTCATGTGTTGATGCCAAATTCTGACCCTACTACCATCCAATGTCGCAGCAGAAGTCAAGACTCATCAGACCAGGCAACGTTTTTTTCCAATCTTCTACTGTCCAATTTCGATGAGCTTGTGCAAATTGTAGCCTCAGTTTCCTGTACTTAGCTGAAGGAGTGGCACCCGTGTGGTCTTCTCTGCTGCTGTAGCCCATCTGCCTCAAAGTTCGAGTACTGTGCGTTCAGAGATGCTCTTCTGCCTACCTTGGTTGTAACGGGTGGCGATTTGAGTCAGTGTTGCCTTTCTATCAGCTCGAACCATCTGCCCTTCTCTCTCTGACCTCTGGCATCAAAAAGGCATTTCCGCCCACAACTGCCGCTCACTGGATGTTTTTTCTTTTCGGACCATCTTCTGTAAACCCTAGAGATGGTTGTGCGTGAAAATCCCAATAGATCAGCAGTTTCTGAAATACTCAGACTAGCCCTTCTGGCACCAATAACCATGCCACGTTCAAAGGCCTCAAATCACCTTTTCTCCCATACTGAGGCTCGGTTTTGAACTGCAGGAGATTGTCTTGACCATGTCTACATGCCTAAATGCACTGAGTTGCCGCCATGTGATTGGCTGATTAGAAATTAAGTGTTAACGAGCAGTTGGACAGGTGTACCTAATAAAGTGGCCGGTGAGTGTATAAAGGAAGTCTGCTCAAAAGTATAATGAAATCCTGTCAGATGAAAAGTACAGAATCCGAAAGAAAAGGGTACAGCTAACACCCATGGCTGACAACCGCGATCGGTGCTGGCACCAATCACAGGTGTTAACCCCTTAAGTGTCACCAAAGTGAATTCAACAAAGACAATGGCTGCACTTAAGTGACAGTGTTATACGGGTGCCACCATCTTGGATCAAGCTGTTGCCCTCACTGAAGTCATCGGTGGGCGTCAGCCAGTTGTTACGAAACTAACGCAGGGTAGGTAGCATCTGCTCTATTATAGATCAAGTGAATTTACAGTATACTACAATACTGTAGTGTTGCGGTATACTGTATAAGTTCTCAGAACCCCTGTGGTTAAAGTACCCTAGGGCAGTGGTGGCGAACCTATGGCACGGGTACCAGAGGTGGCACTCAGAGCCATTTCTGTGGGCACTCAGACCATCACTCCAGGATCTTCAGACCATCACCAAATCTTCCTGCAGTACCAGGCAACTTAAGAGATGCTGCTCTCAGTGCTATTTTAAAGTGACACTTCATTGACTGTTTGGAACTATGGGAAAAGTGAGAAGGTGTGGACAGAACTGCAATATCTTTAGAGGTTTTCATTGTGGACCCACTATTCTTCCTCAACAGAGACCCTGAAGATAAGCTGCAACGAGAGTCTGAATTTGCCCTCCTTATTTCAACTGTATTAAAAAGTTTAAATCATCCAATTTGCCCTAGAACTGCTAAATAAATAATAAAAATCATAAACTTTTTAGGTATTTCCACGTCCCAAAATGCCGATATTTCAATACAGGTGGTCATTTACTTAAGAACACCCAACCTACAGACGACCCCTAGTTACAAATGGACCTGTGGATGTTGGTAATTTACTGTATGTCAGGATTCGGGATCAGTGGATCCTCTGGACCACCGTGGGAGTTGGTACTAGCCGACACCTGGGACCAGAATCTAAGTGGCACCTGGTCTTCACCAGAGCCTGCAGCAAAGTGGGATGGTCTTGCTGCGGCAGGATACCACCAGGTCGTTCCACAGGTGCGACTAGCCCAATGTGGCAGCCGAGGTCGTGTTACCTTAGCAGAAGATAGTCTCGTGGTCAGTTTCAGGCACATAGTCGGGGCAGGCAGCAGAGATGCAAGGTCAAGTCCAATCCGGGGCAGATGGGAACGGAAACACAGAAATGGAGAGGAACACACAGGAGCACGGGAACAGGAACATGGGAAATAGGAAAACAGGAACCAAGGAACTCAGGTTCAGGTACACACAGGAACGCAGGAATATCGCAGCTTTCTCGAAGGCATAGGCACATAGATCCTTCAGGGAGGGTAGGAAGAGGCAGGCTCTCATCTGGGCATTCACATTCAGTTTCATTAAGCCATATAAATATACATTTTTTCAAATAGATGTT
Source organism: Engystomops pustulosus (assembly GCA_019512145.1). Taxonomy (NCBI): domain Eukaryota; kingdom Metazoa; phylum Chordata; class Amphibia; order Anura; family Leptodactylidae; genus Engystomops; species Engystomops pustulosus. The sequence continues at coordinate 150,889,708 of CM033642.1, forward strand.
ATTAATTTTTTTTACCCGTGTGAAGATAATTTCTCATAAATGTAGTCATATGGTCCCTTAGAAACAAGACTGTGTCCCTGGATACGGTCACCTCTGCTGGAGGGATTGCACAAAGAAACAAAAGTTTTTTGTATATGAAATGTCCGGAAGTTACTGCATGTCCCACATCCTGTAGTAATGATTGTTGACCAGGTGGTTGGGCAGGACTCAATAGCACATGTCTGGTCACCGCTGCCAAAATGTGAGGGGGACGTATCCGAGGAAGCTATCTTGTTTCTAAGGGACAACATGACTACATTAATGAGAAATTAAATTCACACAGGAACATTTTTTTTAATAACATCCAATTGAAAAAATGTTCACATATGGCAAATGAATGAAATTAAATGAGGATGTCCAGATGGGAATACCCCTTTAAGTCATTTTCTGAAAATGGGCAGCGCCAATTAACGGCGCGCTGTTCCTTTAAATTTATTGAAGGCTGCGCGCGCACGCCCTAGGAGGCGGGGACGCTACAATAAACTGCTATAACTGTTATCAAAGGTGTCTGCAATTAAGCTGTATTGTTAATCCTGGTTCTTATGAAAATCCAATATTTTTAAAATCCAGTTGACCCAAACAAATTTGGCTGGGGTTATTATACAATTGCAGTTTCGACTTACATACAAATTCAACTTAAGAGCAAACCTACAGAATCTTGTAACTAACCAGGGGTCTGCCTATATATGAAAACTTTTATTCCTGGGGGTGAAACCTGGAACAGAAAATAGCGCCCAAATGACCAAAACCCTACGTTTTTGTCACGTTGAGACACATAAAAATTCCATAAAAAGTGATCAAAGAGGCAAACAGTCCCCAAAATGGTGGCAATAAAAACGTCACCATGTCCTGCAAAAAATGACACCTTACACAGCTCCAGACACCAAGAATGAAAAAGTAGTCAGAATATGGCAAAATTAAGAATTTTTTTTTAGTACAAAAGGTTTTCATTTTTTAAAACCTATTAAAACCAAATAAAACCTATACATATTTGTTATTCCCTGTAATCCCACCCAAAGAATAAAACAGAGGTGTCATGTTGCATTTTTTTCAATGTATTTGGAATTTTTTCCGCTTCCCAGTACGCAGCATGGAAAAAGAAATACTGCCACTAGGAAGTACAATTGGTTATTCAGAAAACAAGCCCTTATGGTAGATGATACATGGAAAAATAAAAAGGTTATGGATTTTTAAAGAAGGGAAGCAAAAAAATAGAAACACAAAATCACTGACAAGGAGCAAAATTTGTTATGCAGAATACAAGCCCTCATATAGCTATGTACACACAGAAAAATAAAAAGTTATGGATATTGAAATTAGGAGAACAAAAAGTCAAATGCAAAAAAGGAAAAATGGCACACCGCCCAAAAGGGTTAAAGTGAAATTTTCAGCATGGGGGATAAGGTTTAAACAAATCTCACTGACTTGCTGCATAAAAGAATCTGGAGAGTAAAGGATCTACAAATATTAAATCCCAGCATGTCAATTACTTCTGCTGCAGGAACATTCTCAGTTTTAGTAACTAAAGTTTTTGCAGCAAAATTTGCAGCAGGCATTCTTCATTGTTAAATTTGGTGCGCCCCCTGAGACTGCCTTATGTGCACCCACAAAGGAGGAGATTTTGACAAACTTTAGCAGACTGCAATACCTGACATACACCAGTAGTATTTGGACACCTTAGGTAGTTCTTTCTGGTCATGGGACATTTAACATACAGCTATATGGACCTGTGTGCATTGTGTGCATGAGGAAGCAGTGATACACGTTTACTTACTGGAGCTATTTCACACATGAGATCCACTACCAGACATGTTGTGTAACACAGAATAATTCACATTTCCCAGTGAGCACCACCGCCTGATCCTCAGTGCCCTGCTTACCTGGGTGTCAGTGACCCCCCCTGGTCTGATGTAGAAGCTAGCCGGACACACACCCTGCCACTCACTGACAACAGAGCATCCTTCCACCCTGCATCTCTCCTCTGGGTAGCAGATAAGGAACAAACCAAAACTAGACAGAGGGGTGCAAGGACCATAAAGAGACTCTAAGCTATCAAAGCCTCCTGAGCCTCAGGGTTGTAGAAGGCTTCTTAGAAGCTCTAGTGGTAATCTTCTGATGGCCAAGTAAATTTCTGATAAAAAGCCATTCATGTAGAAAAAAAGTCATCCTCCCTATTCAAATGGCAGATTGGTAGCATCCGCTCCATCCTTTTATAAATGCAGCCAGCCAGACTGGTTGTGACTTGTGCAGAGGATGGGCTGCAGGGACACACTGAAAAGGATGACAGCTCCAGTCTGTTCATAAAAGGACAATGAACATTGGCGGCTGTTCCTGAAAAGTGCAACCCTGTAGATCACATACTATGTAATATTATGTCTTGGTGCCAGAGAAAATATGACTATTCATACGAGTTTCATGAACAAATCCTGGGTATATTAGATGAATATACCTCAAGAAAGACAATAGATATGTTTCATTTGTATAGAATAAAACATCACTCGAAAAAAAAGTAAGATGGAAAGGGATTTAAAGATTCCCCTATTCATTAGGTTTTGTATACTGGATCTAATTCACACAAATTCCTCTGTAGTTTCTTTGTGAATGATATTAAAACCAAATCAATAGAGTATTTAAAAAGAAGGATAGGTCACAGGTAGTAATGAGTGGACACGGTCAAATTCGGGTTCTGACGAATGCAAATTTTACAGTCCTCTTCCAGTCCGTGTTCAGGTAGCAGCCAGCACGGATTGTGGATGTTAACTGTTTAAATGCCAGCTTTGTTAAAACTACAGTGGCTGCGCATGCCGGTACTTGCAAACCGTTGGCACGGCGAACCGCCATCTTGAGACTGTGGCAAGCGTCATGTGTCTCTGGTTATTGGACATGCACATTCAGGAAACATGATTTCTGCCCAATGGGAAGACACTGCCAGGGTCGAACAACTTACCATAGAAATGGAACATGAGCATTAGCGGAAACAGAACACTTTATGGACAATCGCTAAGCATTTGAATTATTTAAAAATACTGAAAGATTTACCAGCTTATATGGTCTAAGATATATTTTCAAACATCACTTGTTTGCATTGTAGAATTTTGGAGTGCTGCTGCCTTTTTTTTCTTTCACTTTACATTTGGATCCAGAGGACTAGGATTAAAGGGAACCTGTCATCAGGAAGGTCATTTTACTTGATGACAGGTCTCTATAGCCTCTGGTATGTTGATTTAAAAAGATTCCTTTGTTGTGCATCAGAAAAAAATACACAGCTTTTTAATCATTTCTTTAACATTACCCGACTCCTTGCCAGCAGTGAGTGGTGAGTCCTGGGGGCAGTTCAAAAGAGAATTGGTTATAGGGAGCTGATGTAAGTGGGGGAGCAGGGGATAGGCTGAGGGTGGGGAGGGCAATGAGTGAGGAGGAGGGGAGGAAGGATTGAGGAGAAGATGACTTGTTCTGTTTGAACTGCACCCTTCAAGACACAACTCAAACTACTGGCAAAGAGCCAGGTAACATTAAATAAACAATTAAAAAGCTGTGGAATTATTCAGAGCCAGAGCTAAAGACATTTACGGTATGAAATGCACATGCCAGAAGCTATTGGAAAGTGTTATCATGTAAAACTGACCTTAAAACCCAATAACTGATTGTGTTTCATGGCTGTCGATCTGTCTAATTTAGATCTTCTGTAACACACATACACCTGGTCATACACATGTTGAAAAATAAATAATTTATCAGAAAAGCCTCAAATTTCTATTGCCCCATGTTCCAATACTGATGCTTATATGCTTATAGTAGCCACTTTTGGGTGTGGACACTTGTCAGCATAGGGCATCTTTACAGCTTAGGGGTGCAGCAAGCTGTGATTCACAGTGGGGGGGGGGGATTTATTAATTTCTCCCCGCTGTTGATCCAGTGCCCAAATCTACTAAGAGGCTTCAGGTAGATTTGTGTACAATCTCTGCCATGTCTGACCTGCTGCATCCACCTACACTGGACCTCTGCCACCTGTTTCAAAATGATTCATTTATTTCAGTTATTTATTTTTATCAGATATACAAAGTGCAAACAACAAGGGGCACTGTCCCATAGTATTACAACATACAAAACATCAAATAGAACCAGTAGTGCTTTCCATCACAGTAAGAGGAGCTAGAAGGTCAGGAGAAGGTGGGACAAATTATTTGGTGACAAGGGGAGATGTAGAGGTCCCAGTGTGCCCTTTAAGCTACCCATTTCCTACACTTACTAAAATATTTTTTTTGGTTCCCTTTTTATCTTGTTCAGTTTCAATGCACTCTAACTGTTAAAGACGTTTCATTTGGTCAACAATGAAGTGAAGGGAAGGAGGGGGGTGTCCTGAAATGAGAGAATGCTGCTTTTTGTTACCATACTAATCACATGAAATAGAGAAGGAAGTATCCTGAGTATCCTCTAGTTTCCTCCATGCAGTGAAATAAACAAAGCAATAGGTCCAACAAAAACTCAAAGCCCCACACTCTATGACACATACTTTGTACTTTCATCCACAGTGGAACGTTGGAACATTCCCATAGACCATGATATAGATTGGTGCCCTGTACTTCCATCCACAATGTCTGAACTTTGGGACATCCCCATAGACCATGATATAGGTGTATCCATGATATGATGTGATCCTGTCAGGTTTTTGTGAAGAGGGAGACAAGTTGAAGGTGTATATGGCCTGATTCATAATCCAAATGTATGTATCTCTCCATACTTCATTTAAGACCACCCGCCCAAGCATATGACACCCCGTCACTATTGTCTTGTCAAAATAATTTCATTCAACTCCTTCTCACGTATTCATATTGTACGTATTGTACATTATCTAAACCATATTTATCTCTTACTTCATCTTAACTCATCCAAGAGAGTTTAGAGTCATGACTATCCTGTATGCCTTCCCCCCTCCGTTTGTGGAAGATGCTATTCAGAGTTCCTTGGGGGAAAAGCCGTGTTGGCCCACAGAGGTAGAAGTTTAGCTGTAGCATATACGAAAGCCCATGCACCATGTTGCTATTGTGTTTCTCGAAATGATCCTTCAATTTCTTTCGGATTACTGATAGGGGGTGTGTAGCAATGCTAGAGTATGAAATCTCATATGTGCCTCGCTATGCTGGCTATGTAATATATCCTTATATTAGGATAGCTAATATACCTGTCTCACTATCTACCATTAATTTTGTTATTTGTATACGTGGCTTCCTCCCTTGCCACAGGAAATGAGAGCCTTGAGTCTAAGGATATCTGCATGATATAGCAACATCGGGAGCATTTAGGGAGGTTCTAATAATTTAGACATGCTCATCATTTTTGAGCAAATGGTTAAGCCCCTACAAGGACAAAGGAAGTTTATGCCACCTTTCCAGTGAAGGATAATTGCGTCTATATATAGACTCCTGAGTACAGCAAATTTTATTGCTTAAATAAGTTATTGTGCTCCTTACCACCGGTATATTTCTGAATGCTTCTTCTGGGAAGGGACCCTTATCTAAGAACAATATAGCACATTTCCCAACATTCACCATAAAATTCCTGTAATACATCAATAATCGTTCTCAAGTCTTCCATGACATCAGCCATGAAAAATATGATGTCACCAGCAAAAAAGCCCACAATAGAGGTTCATATCACAAATCTTTATACCTTCATATACCTTCTCCAAATCAAGTAGATCTTTTTGTAACGGATGAGAGAGAAAGCCCAATGTGTTCACCCTAGCTGCTAGGTCTGAATATTTGTTACCACTTTTTGTTGGGTTCGTATAAACTGCTCTTTTCTCTCCGCTCACAGTTCACACAAAACTAGCATATTTTAAAGGGACGGCGAGAAAAAACGCCAGATATATTTTCCCCCCTGATAGGGCACGACTCTATCTTCATCTCCTGCACCCTTTTCACCAGTGGGTCACTAATGCCAAAGAAGTCTATCTATGACCAGGAGCCGTGTGGATGAGAGTAATATGTGTGTTCCTTTCCATTAGGGTTTGGTGTGTTGCCAGATGTCAATTGTCTGTGTAAGTGTGAGTGCAAGTCTCATCTAGTTACTCTAGTATCTCCCCCTGTAAGCGCCATTCTATCTTTCAAATGCGGCGCTGATTTCAGATCTCCTCCCTGCATTTAATGTGGACAACTATCTAAAACTATACGGCTTACCAGATCATCAAAAAAGGCTTTTGATTGATATTAGGGGCATATATTTACTCATGATTTACCGCAGGGGAGCCGTACACTGACCTAGCCCACGACTTGAACATACGTAAATAATGTGACTCCTGTAGGCGAGTCTCCTGCAATATGGCAATGTCCATCTTGAGGCGCTTCAATTAAAGGAAACCTACCATGAGGAATCTACTATCATAAGTAGATCTGACGGCAGATTCCTCCTGCCTGCCTATGTCCTAATCTGTAATTTAATAAGAAAAACTTTATTTTACTAATATGTACATAAACTGGGGCGTGGAGTAGCCTTAGCTCCCAGTGGCATTCCAGGCTAGTACTCGCCCTCGTAGCCTCTGCAGTTAATTTACACATTACTAAAATAAGTTTTTTTATAAGATAGGTTCCAGGTTTATTAAAGTACAGATTATTGCAGAGGCAGGGAGGAGGTATCATCCATCAGATCTACTTCTGATAGTAGAATCCTCATGGTAGGTTTCCTTTAAGACCTTTAATATTCCACATAAGAAATTTCATATTATTTAGACAGATTAGAGTCTAGCTCCCCTGCCAGTGTGGATCATATTGGAGCCCCTCCCTCTCCTCATCTGCCCCAAACATGTCAAACATATAACCATTAAGAAAAATAAAACATGTTAAAAGCTGTGGATAAGAGTCAATGTACAGTAGACAAGAACTGACATCTTTCCCAGCTTCCGTGTTTTCCCGACTCTTCCAATATGATGAAAGCCGCAATTGTAAAACATAACAATAGACAACTTTCCTCTGACTTTCCCTTCCCCATTACCGTCACATAGGAGATCAGGCTGGGCCACCCCATAATAGATTCCTCCATCGTGTCTACATACAATTAGAAGCTAAGTTCCCCATTCATGGTTAAACCAGACTTAACCATCCCTGTATAATCAGGCCTTTGTTTTTTCCGTTGTTAAGTTAGGTCACCATTGATTTCAATGGCGTTGTGGTTCATGGCCTAGTCAAATACACAAACCAAACTTTTTCCCAATATGTGGCGGAACTTGTCAAACCCAATTTTCGACATCCGCTCATCACTAATTATTAGACTTTGGGAAAGAATATAATCTACTGTTGCTAATTAGATATCATTAATTTCAGTTCTCCATGTGTGTGATGAGGTAACACTACAAAATAAAATTTTGTAGCAATTGTACACTACAGTACTGCGTACAAAATAATGATGACATTTGAAACTGTATTGCTATGAGGTAAAGCAATACATGGTATCATATGACTCTTGTGTCATGTATCACCTGGATTTTTTTCTCTGTTCCAAAATGTAATACTGTTGTAGATAAGCAAACACAAACACTCAAGGGCAATAAAAATTTCTCCTCATTCGGGAGTAAAAAAAAAGGCCATACTTTCTATGGTCTTTTGGCCTGCAAAATCTTAAGAAAATGAATAAAGTCCCCAGACATACGGTACATACATTAACCCCTTAAGTACCAGGCCCTTTTTCGTTTTTGCAGCTTTATTTTTCACTCCCCACCTTCAAAAATCTGTAACTTTTTTATTGTTCCATTTAAAGAGCTGTGTATGGGCTTGTTTTCTGCATAACAAATTGCACTTCTTAGTGGTGGTATTTAGTATTCTATGCCGTATACTGGGAAGCTGGAAAAAAATTCTGAATGCTGTGAAAATGATGAAAAACACATTTGCGCCATATCTTGTGGGCTTGGATTTTACGGCTTTCACTGTGCGCCCCAAATGACAGGTCCACTTCATTCATTGGGTCAGTATGATCATGGGATACCAAATTTGTAAAGGTTTTATAATGTTTTCATACATTTACAAAAATAAAAACCTGTATAAAAAAAGAAAATTCTTCATTTTGCCTTCTTCTGGTGCTAATAACTTTTTCATATTTTGGTGTACAGAGCTGTGGGTGGTGTAATTTTTTGCGACTTTTGATAACATTTTCAATGCTTCTATTTTTAGGATTGTACGACATTTTGATCACTATTCATAGAATTTTTCAAAATGGCAAAAAATGGGTGCTATTTTGGGCGCTATTTTCTGTTATGGTTATTATATTTTGATAAATTGGGAATTTTTGGATGCAGTGATACCTAATGTGTTAATGATTTTTACTGTTTATTTATATTTATATGACTTCTAGGGAAAGAGGAGTGATTTGAAATTTTTATATTTTTATTTTTTACTATGTTTTTGACTCCCTAGGGTACTTTAACCCTAGGTTGTCTGATTAATCCTACCATATACTGCCTTACTACAGTATGGCAGTATATGGGGATTTTGCACACCATCTATTATAATGTGCAAATCACACATTGTAATAGATAGCCTAGATCATGATAGCCTCGGATCTTTGTTTGACCCAAGGCTGTCATGGCAATGGATCGTCACTACCCGATGATGTCACGGGGAGCGACGATCGAAGCCAAGATGGCATCGATCGAGGGTGCTAGCGATGGGCGTTTGCTTCATTGTGAAGCAAATGCCCAGTGAGTATGAAGAGGGCTTAGCCCGTGAGCCCTCTTCATACTCCCCCATGTGCAACAAGACATAAGGGATCTATGGGGTTATGGGAGAATGATGGACAGAACACATCAGTAAATTCCCCCCTCTATAAAGCCACACCATACAGATAAAACTATGAGAAAAGAATTATCTAACACTTTGTCAGGCTAATAAGAATTATTCATATTCAAAGTTTTCTGCTTTTCAGGCAGATCAGTCATAGCACCCAAGTAACTTTCTAAGTAACATTTCCGGAATGTCTGCTTTATATCGGCATAGGGTTTTATGCATCCTCTCTCTTTTCTAGGTTGTTAGGAGGTTCAGAATTTAATGGGGTTCGTTATTCGAGACGAGCACTCGAGCATCGGGAAAAGTTTGTCTCGAATAACGAGTACCCGAGCATTTTAGTGCTCGCTCATCTCTAGTAAACAGTATCAAATTCAGATACCTAGTTTTATGGTGGGTGATTACGGACTGCTTAAAAACGGGCCAAAAATGCCACGTGTGCCATCACCCTTAGGCTGGCGCCACACATAGCGTTTCGTCTGTGCTTGCAAACGCAAACAAAGTCGCGCCCACCGGGGCGGGCTTCTGCCCGATCGCATCGGAGTTTCTATGGAAACGCCTGCGATCGTCAACGAGTCGCCGGTGTTTTGCCGCGGCCCTATTGCAAAAACACCGGCAGCAAAACACCGGGGGCTCGTTCCTGATCGCAGGCGTTTCCATAGAAACTCCGATGCATTGCATTTGCAAACGCAGCCAAAACGCAACGTGGGACAGCGCCCTAATAATCAAGATGCCTTTGTGTTTTATCTGAACTCAGCTTGTTTTCTTAGAATGCGGACATTGTTATTTCCGCCACATGACGTAGATGTCATTTGGTATCAGAGTGTGTATGTTCACCGCTACAACATGATGGTAATTATTCACGATAACATTTTAATTGTGCACCAACAGGTTTGACTGGTTTTGTAGTGACTCATGCAGGTCATATGAATGAGACTGCTCCGGAACACACCCTTATGACAACAGCATGGGTGATACAGCAGAAATGGGGCTATTCACATGCTGTAGTTAAAACTGCATCTCAGTCGTAACCAAATTGTATGTGATTTTAGGTGCATTTTCTTAATGTAACAGGTGATAGACATTAACTGAAAATGTGAATTAAAACCTGGCGATTAGGAGGCGTATGGGTCAACTTGAATTTTTATTGGGCAACTTTTTTTTCCGCACAGTTCAGACCTGGCACACTCATTTATCATTAGTTACCAAACATTCATATGACCAAAATTACTCAGATAAAGGCGCTGTCCCACGTTGCGGTTTGGTCTGCATTTGCATTTTTTAATGCATGCGGTTTTTGAGGGACTGCTTAGGCCACGGTCACACGTGCCGCTAGACGTGACGCTAGCACACAGTGGGAGGTCCTCGGCCCGAACGCACATGCGTTTCCAGAGAAACGCATGCGATCGGCTTATCAATCGCATGCGTTTCGTTGCTGGAAACCCATGTTTGTGCGGGCCGAGGAACCTCTCACCCCTGTGCGTAGCGTCACGTTATGAACGGAAACCGCCCTGCTGGTGACGCAATGCACCGTGTGATAATGCATATGGCGCCTTCCCACGTGGTCGTTTTCGGAGATTTTTTGGATTGTGTTCTGGCCGTCTTAGAACGCAACCACTGCTCCAGGTACTTGGGTCCTATTGAGATTTGTGCACGCACTCATTTTCTTCTTGTGCGTTTTCTCCCGGACGCAATGCGGGTTGAAGAAACGACTAGTTTGGTAATGCTATTTTTGAGGGAAAAGCAAAATAAAAATGCTGTGCGTTGTAACGCGGTTTTTTTTAACTAAAGTACTGGTGTATGACAATTTAACTGCGTTTTTACCGTGATCGATACAACGCCGGGGGTAGGCGGCCATAGTGGCGGGACGCCCACCCGTTGGCTTGACGTCTGCGGCCCCCGGGGATGGCCTTCGGCCCGCTTGCATCGGCGTTTCGGATACAAATGACATGGGAAACAATGAAGAGAAAGAAAGGGGGGAGGGAAAAAAAAAAAGGCAAAACAGAGACACATGCAATAATAATATTCTAAGTGTACATAAACATTAGTAAGTATACATGAGGTCTTGTTTAGAGTTTAATCCCTTCGGAAATCGAGTCTCCAAATTTAAAATCCAGAAGGCTTCCCGAGAGTACAGCAGTTTTTTCCAGTCTCCTCCTCTAGGGGGCTTGCGGACCTGTTCTATGGCTGTGACACGCATACTGCTAATGGACCCTGAATGTAATTCTTTATAATGTTTGGATATGCCAGAGAGACTGCGTGTACTAGCTATAGTGCGTGGATTGGCACCAGTTATATGTTCACTGATGCGGTCCTTCAGCTTGCGGGCAGTACAGCCCACATACTGAAGGGAGCAGATTGGGCAATGGACAAGATAAACAACATGAGAGGTCTCACAGTTGATGTATGAGGAGATGTTATAACTAGAGATGAGCGAACATACTCGTCCGAGCTTGATGCTCGATCGAGCATTAGCGTACTCGTAACTGCTCGTTGCTCGGACGAGTATTTCGCCCGCTCGAGAAAATGGCAGCTCCCGCCGTTTTGCTTTTTGGCGGCCAGAAACAGAGCCAATCACAAGCCAGGAGACTCTGCACTCCACCCAGCATGACGTGGTACCCTTACATGTTGCAGCACCTTTAATCTACTACTAGTTCACTGCCTCCATAATAATAATAATAATAATCTTTATTTATATAGCGTCATCATATTCTGTAGCGCTTTACAAATCATAGGAAACAAATACAAATGTAATGTAACAGAGCACAACATTTGTATGGAACAACAGGAGTGAGGTCCCTGCTCGCCAGAGCTTACGGTTTATGAAGATGATGGGGTAACACGAGGTAAAAGAATATTTAATGGTCAAGCCATTCTTCTTAGGGAATAGAAAAAAATATAATAAATGGAATTGCTGTCGCTTGAACCACTCAGCCGTCATCTTATATACCAGGTCCAGGGTGAATGGGACTGCAGAGAAGTCTGGTGCCTGTTGGTTGCTGGATAACAGATGGGAGGACGACACAGGACGGGTTAGTAGAAGAGTTAAAACTTCATGCAGTTAATGAGTGTTATAGGCTTGCCTAAAGAAATGGGTTTTAAGAGCACGTTTGAAACTTTGGAGGTTAGGTATTAGTCTGATAGTCCAGGGCAAAGCATTCCATAGAATTGGTGCAGCTCTAGAGAAGTCTTGGAGACGCGAGTGGGAGGTCCGCACTAGGGTAGAGGTTAATCTAAGATCACTGGCGGATCTAAGAGCACGGGTTGGGCGATAGACTGAGATAAGAGAGGAGAGGTAGGGGGGTGCAGCATTATACAGAGCTTTATGGATGAGGGTTATTATTATTTTAAACTGTATTCGAAAGGAGACTGGCAGCCAGTGCAGCGACTGGCATGAACTGTAAGCATACATGGTCCCCTTATCAAACGAGCTGTGTCAGGCAGAATTTTGGGTTGTTTTCATGGCTTCCATGTTAACTTTGTCGCCACCCTGCTGTGTAATCCACAAAATATACTGGCAAACTTTTATCATGTACCGATATTATTTGAGCGCTTCTTGCTCACCTCCTTTGGTTCCTCTCTGCCACCCATTGGTTTGAAGCCTGAGTCCATTTAGGGTATGTCGCCATGACACTCTCTAGCCTGCTGCCGCTGCCTCTGCATGCCGTCCCCTATAGTGTCAGGGTCAATTATTGGATGTTTTAGATGCTATCTAGCTTCATTCTGTCACTCTGTCATGGCCATGCTGTTACCCATAATTTTGGCATAATGGTGCGATTAAGCAGCCTCAGAGGCATCCATGCATGCTGCCCCTGCTGTTTCCTGTCCATTTCCGTGGTGTTTCCATCCTTTTCTGAGGTTCCCAGGTGTTTGGCCAAGCTTCCCTGTGCAGAGCCTTGGTCCCCTTGAAAAATGCTCGAGTCTCCCATTGACTTCAATGGGGTTCGTTATTCGAGACGAGCACTCGAGCATCGGGAAAAGTTTGTCTCGAATAACGAGTACCCGAGCATTTTAGTGCTCGCTCATCTCTAGTAAACATCTGTTGATGCTATTGTTGTGGATAACACTTTGTATCTCCTGTGTATGTGTTTTTTTTAATGTAATATGTCTCTTATAAAAAAGATTATAAAAGACCCCTGGGGACATTCTTTAAGTCCGGTGACACATGTGGCTTTTTTACGCATTTCTGTTGCGATTTCAAACGCATTGAAAACGGATGCATTTTTGCGCATATTTGCTTGCGTTTTTAAAAACACAAGGCTTGATGTGCGGTAATTCCATGCAGCTGTGTTTCTTGGAATTCATAAAAATGCAGAGCTCTTCTCCCTGCTGTTTGTGCATGTAATCACACGTGTCTCAAAACGCAAACCACAAACGCATGCGTTTTCAAAAATACAACTGCATTGAAAAGCGCAATGAAAACGCACCTCAAAAATGGAGACAAAAAAACATAGTTGAAAAGTTAAGTGTACAGTGCTGTGTGAGGGCTTGTTTTCTGCGTAACAAATTACACTTCATAGTGATGGTATTTATTATTCCATGCCGTGTACTGGGAAGCGGGAAAAAAATTCCAAATGCAGTGAAATTGGTAAAAAACCGCATTTGTGCCGTTTTCTTGTGGGCTTGGATATTATGTCTTTCACTGTGCACCCCAAATGACATGTCTACTTTATTCTTTGGATCGGTATGATTACAGGGATAACAAGTTTATATTGGTTTTATAATGTTTTCATACATTTAAAAAAATTAAAACCCCCTGTACAAAATTTTTTGGGGGATTTTGCCATCTTCGGGCACTAATAACTTTTTTATACTTTGGTGTATTGAGCTGTGGGTGGTGTAGTTTTTTGTGAATTTTCATGACATTTACAATGTTATCATTTTAGGACTGTACGACCTTTTGATCACTTTTTATAGAATTTAAAATCTTTTTAAAATGGCAAAAAAGTGCCATTTTTCGACTTTGGGCGCGATTTTCATTTCATTATCGGGGTTAAACGCAGTAAAACACGGTATTATATTTTGATTAGATTGGAATTTTCGGATTGCAACGAATACTAATTGTGTTATGATTTTACTGTTTATTTAATTTAGATTCAGTTATAGGGAAAGGGTGTGTTTGAGTTTAGTTTCTTATTATAACTTTTTTTTTATTGTTACTATTTTTCAGAAATCCCTGGGTTACGTGACCTAAGTTGTCTGTACGATTTCTACATTATACTGCCATATAAAAGTATGGCAGTATTTGAGATTTTCATCCTAATACAATACAATGTCGCTAGCACATTGTAATGAAGGTTAACCCGCGAAGTAGCCTCGGAGTCGTCGTGAGACCAGAGGCTACCATGGCGACATATAGACGCTCCCCGGATGACATCAAGGGGAAGCTACGATCCTTGGAAAGATGACGCGCCAATAGCGCCAGCCATTTTTTGAAGCGACGGAGCCTTTGCCGGGGTGATCAGCGGGGAAAATACCTGTGATAGGTGCGATCGCGTGTGTTACCGATAAGCCTTGCGCGTAGGCAGCAAAGACATACCGGACTATGGAGAGGGTTCATCCAGTGAGGCCTTCTAAAATCAACCGCGGCCTGCCTACCGTGACGTGCTATTACGTCAAGGGTCGTTGAAAAGTGTTATATTGCGTTTTAAAAAGCATGAAAAGCCAACCAAAGCGCAGCATGTGAACACTCCCTAACAGTTTTTTTTTTTTTTTAATCATCAGCTTCCTCTGGTACTGGGGCATTTTAGAGCCCCAGTTATAGGGGAAAACCAAGTACCCCTGTGTGGGCAGAGCTGTACTGGATCTGGTACGATCACCGAGGCTCCGCTGCGGCAATGCCAGCTCATCCATAAACTGCATAGCGCCACCCCAGCGGTAAGAAAGGAGAAGCAGAGGGGCAATAACCGAGTAATAGGGGCTAGGGCTGTGTCTGAGACCCACGCCGCACCGAGAGACGCAGCACCGCTGTAAAAGACAGTCGGCGGTGGTTGTCCAAGCGAAGAGAACTGCTCGTTACGAAGGAGAAGAAAGAAACAGCCGAAAGTTCCGGAAAGTTACGAAGCGGGCGTCGTGTAGGTGAGAGCATGGGGGAGTGGGCGGAGCGAGGATCCCCGGTGACCCGGTGCAGGAATCGGGTTCGCAGTGTGTTGCCGTCGATGACCATGGGTGCGTGCCTGGGAGGTGTTTGCTCCTCCTGAGCTGTCTGGAAGTTCAGCCCACTTCCTTTCTTTAACCATGTGAGTTGTGAGAAGGGCTTCCTGCTTACCCCTCCTCATCGTCAGTAAATATGTAGCTAGTTGTGTGAGGGGCTGTTATTCGGACGGACGTGACGGGCCAGCGTACGGTGGCAATAGGTGATGCCTGTTGTGGAAAGAATCCCTCCCCCCCCCTCCCCAAAAACTTTGTTCGTGGAAAACCTTGCGATTAGCTGATCTTAGTTAATAAAGTGTATTCCTCATTACAGTCAGTGTATATCTCTGCAAAAACTATACAAAAACACTGAGATCTGCCTCCTATTCATTTGAATTTGAGGAACAGGTGTTTTTTATAACTTTTATTTTTTTTGTAAGCGAGTGTTTGTGACCCATCTTTCATAGCGTTAGTGGCATATTCACCTGCAAACATGAGGTTTGCAAATTATTTTGGAAGTGGTAAGAGACCCACCAAACCGCAGTAGTGAACACTTCTTAGTTTGTTGTGAATGCAGGTTGGTTTTATTGGTTGAGGAATTCGGTTTTGATTCTGGTGAACAAAACGTGTCATTTGTATGTATCTGACAATGAGAATTTAGGAAAAGCCATGGAATATTTCACATGATGGTCACCACACATAACATCGCCAAATATATTGGATTTGAAATTAAATTGTCATGAGGGGACAATTCCTTTAAGCCCACCTGCACACAAACTGTTTCTCGGTTATGTGCTAGCTGTTTTTCTATAAATGGCTCACATCCCCATGTAAATCCCTTTTGCAATTACAAGTGCTTGTCTGTATTGCGGATCACTTTCTAACCTAACTCCAGCTACTGAGAGCATTGGTTGTTTTTTTTTCCCCATTTTTTTTCAAAGATCTGCAAAAACAATTGACATACAGTTGGCAGCGCAGATTGTTTTTGCGGACATACAGCTCAGCTTTTTGATAATAAGACAAATGACCCGCAAAACTGAGACCTGTGGTTTGTGGGCGGGGAAAAAAATGTTTGTGTGCGGTAGCCTGGTGATTCTTTTTTTTCCCATGCGGACTATAATCTGAGAGAAGCTGACTTATAACAAGACATCCATAAACGAAATACTTAGAATGGAGAGTTTTTCTGGACCCTCAACTGCTTGGGCATAATGGTGAATGGTGGCTTGGCAGGGGTGTAAACGCATAACCCGTCATATACCCTGGTCTTGGGTGCTTCTGGTGAAGTGGCACACTAATTATAAAACGCTTGATCGGATGTACCTTCAGTGGGGGGGAAATGGGAGGGATAATTTTAATAAATTCCCCCATATGTCCACACCGTCAGTAGCCTTCATCTAAGATATGAAGGATTGGAAGGCTGGACTTGATCAATACATAGGGCCAGTGGTGGCGAACCTATGGCCACGTGTGCCAGAGGTGGACTCAGAGCCTTCTGTGGGACTCGGGCCGTCCGTCACGGGTCACCAAAATGGGATCAAACCACCAAATGTTCTTGGCAGTACCAGGCAACTTAAGAAATGCTGTGCTCAGCGCTTATTTACAGTGACACTTGATTGTTGTTTGGAACTGTAGGAAAAGTTAGAACTGTTGAAAGAACTGCAATTTCTGTGGAGGTCCTCCTGTGCGAAAACCATTCTTCCTCTAAAGAGAGGAAAGGCCAGACACTTGAAAGATTGAAAGAACAGGTTAGCAATACGTTCAAGTAAAATGCAATGTGGCACTTCACCATCACTGACTTAGGGGGTTGGACCACAGAGAATGAACAATTTGGCCACCATGTAGAATTTTCTAATATGAGTGGATCTAGGGTGTGAAGACCCGGCTTGCAGCGTTTTTAATTATAATTTCCACCAGAAAACCAGCGGAAGTCTATAGCTAAAAAATATTGCCAGGTCTAATCTAAACAGGTCGATCGTGGTAGAGATGAGGATCCTGGACGGTGAGGCAATTTTAGGGGGGGAAGGCTTTAGAGCCTGCCTTAATAATTTTGTCCCAAGAGTAAAACTACATGAGTAATGGCTAATGGTCACATGGACGTTTACAACTTGGTTCCATATTTGAGCTATTTACTAAGCTCAATGGGTGTTGTATTGTATGTACAATAAAGCTTGGAACAGAGGAAGAGGGTGTCGCATTTCCAAATGGAATAGGTGATTATTAAACTAATTACCGGAATACCCAGAGACAGAGAATAATGAGAGATGATTTTCATGCTCAAGGAAAGCCAGCGTGGTGAGTCGTTGTACATAGCAGCCTTTAGTTGCGTTAGTTTACGTCAGAACGGGCTCAGACGCATTTTCTGGTTATCGGATGACCACCATACCCACCTTCCAGGCCTACTTCCTTGTTCAGACAAGTGGAAAAAAGCTGAAAATGGTTAAAACCCCCTTAATTAACGTATAACTCAGCATTTTTGTGCAAAAAGTACTCCACAATTCGACATAAGGACAGCCCCCCTCCCCCCAAGGCCCAACTGGCGGGAGAGGGGGGGTAGTTGCAAATTTCTGGCCTTATACATGGGAATTGGACTAAAAAAACATCTTGTATCCTGTTTTCAGGAGTATAAACACAAAACTATGATAAATAGGCCCCAGCATATTTTGTAGTCCCATAACATCTTCCTGAGAAAAACTTAAAAGTGGGGGCTTGCAGAGTGGTCGGAAGAGACCCACTACTCTGGGATGTGGAAAGCAGTACCCTTTTTTTCTGGCGTCTCTGAACAAATGGAGAGATGGCACTCTGATCATAGTGAAACTGGAAAACTGCTCATTGAGTTTTTCTTCTGAAAACTGGGCACAGGTCTAGCCTTCATACCGGGAAGCTTCATTAGGAAATGCAGGGGTGTCGTAGAGTAGTAATGTAGTCTTTATTGTGTGTGTAAATGGGAAATTTGGTCATGGTAGATGTTATACCAGGGCTGTGGAGTTGGTTAAGCCAAAACCTCTGATTCAATCATGTCTCCATCTCCACAGTTTTTTGTTTTTTTTTTTTTTTTTTTTTTGCCCATTGTTTTCCTGTCATGCTAGCAGTGCTGTAGATGATGGGGCTTTCTTCCAAGTGCCTCTTTCCTTGAATCTTATAGAACAGGAGCTTCACTCCTGCTCATATACCGGATTATAAGTATCTGTTTTATTAGTATACAGTATAAGCCGACGGTGGTACCTAATTTTTTAACACAAAAAAGCAGTGAAAAAACCTGTTTTTACTCGAGTATAATCCTAGGGTAAGAAATGGCAGTGGTCACAGACTCCCCACAAATATAGCCTGCCAGACCTGGCGTGGCCAGTCTAAAAAGGAGGCAGTTGGTTATGGCTAAAATACTCAGTACAGGCAGTCCCGGGTTCGTACAAGATAGGGTCTGGAGGGTTGTTCTTAAGTTGACATGTATGTAAGTCGAAACTGTATATTTTTATCATTGTAGATCCGCGACAAAAAAAATTTTTTTGGCCCCAGTGATATTGCAGTTTTAAACATTTTTGCTGTAATTAATGGACCAAGGCGTATCAATTAAAGCTTTCATTACAGGACACCACAGTGATCATTACAATCTGGGACCTATAGTAAAGCATCCAGGAGAGCTCACCAGAGGTCAGAGGGGTCGGTCTTGTAAACATGGGTGTCTGTAAGTCGGGGGTCCTTAAGTAGGGGACCGCCTGTCCTGTATTACGGTACCTTCAGCTTAATCTAAAGGGAGGATGAGGTGCACAGGCCAAACTGGACAGGCCACTGGCAAACTAGACGCAAGAGTTTGGGGGTCTGCACTCTGCTCCGACAGTAGTCTAATGAGCATGTCCAGAATGATTGGAAGCATTGCTGCAGGAGGCCCCCCAGGGGGGGTTTAGCGGTGAGTAAGGTTGAAGGAGTGCAGAATAAGAAAGTCCTCTCCTGGCACTCCATCTGTTGTCCTGACACTGATTGAGGTCAGGACCCAGAGAAGAGCGTCACACGAGGAGAACACAGGAGCTGTGCTGTACGCTCCCAGGTCCTCTCCTGGGAGTTCTGTCTGGGTCCTGATGCCACCGCATACAACCAGATTGAGATACAGAGCAGATGGCATTAGAGGAGAGAAGAAGAGGAGAGAAGAAGCTGCTGTTGTGGTTGCAGGGAGGAGAGGATCCCGAAGAAAAAATTTATTTTGTCTTAATGGGGTCGCGAGTATTAAGCCTGTTTATGGGTCTCGAGGTTATATTTTATCTGCGCTAGGGGATGCACTATTATGTTGCTCTAAATGCAGGATTGGTTCTGGGTTGGTATTTATGCTTGACTGTGGTATTTATAATTTGGGGTTGATATCTTTTTATTTGTGCTGTACGGGGTGTGTTGGGGCATCTGCTGGTTACTGAAGGGGGCCTCGAAGTTAAGCAAATGTGCTATAAAGGGGGGGCTTTTGGGACTAATAGTAAGATCTAAATTTTGCTTACCATGAAAAATTTATTTGCTCAAAGTCCAAATTAGGACAGACTAACACAGGACAATATCGATTTTAGCAATAAATTATAAAACTATATAGTTTCCTCAGAATCAAGGAAGAGGCTGGTTTTTTTTCACTTGAAATTTGTATTTTTATTTTCATTTAACATTTTTAATCTAAACAGATGAGCCGTTTCCTATGTATTGACTTCGAAGAGCAAAATAACACTATAAATTTACAAAGAGGCTTGTTTATGGGAGGGTATATAATAGTGCTACCTTTGGACTTCAGGAAAGAAATTTTCAGGGTAAGCATAAAATTAGGTTTCCTCTCGGCCTTCAGGCAGCATGAGGGATTTAGGTAGCAAATTTTTTGAAGCCACAGTAGCTTGCTGGACAGATCTGAGCTATAGAGAGCATTGCATTATCTGCCCAGGAAGTAGCTGTATATCTTATAGAATGAGCCTTCGGCTACATTCATATGACAGTGTGCCGCGTACCGTAGCACGGCGCACACTTGGTGGTAAGTGGAAGGGTGATGTGAAGGAGAGGGGGGTAAGCGCTGCTCAGCCCACCCCTCTCCATAGAGAAACATGGGAATGGCGCCGTATTACGGGGCTACGGAACAGTCTTGGCTTTTGCCCGTTACCGTAGGAATAAATGATGGTGGAAATGTTCTGGATGATACCAGTCTGGTATGATTTGTGCTCTTTACCGGATAAGGCTTGAAGCTCTGAAATTCTTCTAGCTGTGGAAATAGCAACTAAAAGATGTCTTCGACGATAAAATTGAGGTTCCAGTATAGGGCCAAGGGCGGTTCGGTAGATATTGTAGAACCAAGGCAATATCCCATTTTACTGACACAGTGGGTCTTAATAGGTCTGCCTACTTAATGAGCACATTGTAATGAATGGGTTAACCCGAAGTAGCCTCGGGTCTTCGTGAGACCCGAGGCTACCACGGCGACGGATTGGCGCTCCCCGATGAGGTCTCGGCTTTTTGAAGCCGCCGGCAGCTCAGCGGGAAAACGAAGACTTACCGGCTATGGAGAGGGCTCAGCCCGTGAGCACTCCCTAACAGTTTTTTTTTTTTTAAATTCATCAAGCTTTCCACTGTTACTGGGGCATTTGTAAGAGCCCCAGTTATAGGGGAACAATATCCCCTGTGTGGGCAGAGCTGTACTGGATCTGGTAAGATCACCGAGCCCGCTGCGGCAGTGCCAGCTCATCCATACACTGCATAGCGCCACCTCAGCGGTAAGAAAGGAGAAGGCAGAGGGGCAATAACCGGTAATAGGGTATATATATATATATATATATATATATATATATATATATATATGTGTGTGTAGCATTAGTGGAGAAGTATAGAGGTCTGTAGGGGCTGGTGCATATATTGGGAGGTTTTGCATTGGCTTGCATGTGTATTGGGAGGTTCTACAGCAGCTGACGTGTTTATTGGGAGGTTCTGCAGCAGCTGACACGCGTATTGAGGGGTTCTGCAGTGGCTGCCGCATGTATTGGGGGGGGGGGGGGTACTGTTGTAGCTGGTGTGTGTGTGTTGGGAGGTTCTGTAGTAGATATCACAAGTATTGGGGTGTTCTGGTGTGTGCATTGCGAGGTTCTGTAGTAGATGATCAATGATAAGGAGACAAGGCCCATACACTGATACTCAGTAGGAGTGGCCATAATGCCCTCTTTGTATGATTCTCACAACTATCATTATGAAGAATACCAGAGACCAGCAGTAGGTGGAAGACCCTCTCCTACCACCATTTTTCATAGATTTAAACATGGGACAGTAATTTCTACTGTCACTAATAACAGAAAAACATATGCAGCTATCAGCATTATTTTTTTTTTTTTTTTAGAAAGCGGGAGTTGCCCACACCGTATAAATAATCTTATTCAAGAATCACATACTTTTAGTAACAGTTAGATAATACACGAATAAATAACAATTTCATATCACAATCTCCGTTAAATCCTATTAGTTTTATCCAAACCTATCAAGATCCAGCATTTTTTTTTTTTTTTTACCTATACCTTATACCCAACCATCCCAACTCCCAACCGCAAAAAAAAAAAAAAATAAAAAAAAATACAAAAATACATTCTCTCTCCCTTATTCTCCTCCCTCCATCTCCAATCCCCCAATAAAAACTGGATTTCAGTTTATACATCTTTCGAAATAGATCTTTTCATAGACATCATTTCTAGAATGAGAGTCACTCCCTCACCATGCGGTTCGGATGTATCAATTGAGTACAACCTCCGTGCCCAACATATGGCTTGTTTACCCTCCCTCCTTTTTTACATATTAATATTCCAGAATACCAAAATACAAATTACTGGATCCGGAACCAGATTAGACCGAGGTGCATTCATAATATCAAGATCCCTGCCAGTATTCTGAATATGAGTACAACTCCAGAACATATGCAGAAAGTCAGCCTTATCTCCCCACAGCGCATTACCAAAAGTTGGAATTTCTTCTTTATACATCCTAGACATTCTAAGGGAGTATAGTATAACCTATTGAAATAAAGTATTGCATAATCCTCAATGTGGGTATGATGACTGTGGATTAGTCTTGATGAAATACTCCCACCTCTCCATCCCTATTGATCCTATTGCTCTAATTCCTTCTCCCACTTATGGAGTGTACCAAAAAGAGTCTAAATTTTTTATTTAGCCTACTAGCCATAAATAATGCCAATCGCTCTTTTCCAAAACTTCACAATTCTTGAGAAATTCATAAGAGGGTTTTTTCATTTGGAGAGAATCGACCCCTAGACTCCTAACAGCATGCTCAGCTGAAAAAATCTGATAGATCTTATTCCTTAACCCACATTCCTCCTAATGTTCACCCCAAAATTTGAGGTCATCATTCTAGTATTTGACCAGACACTTAAACACCTTTGTGATCCATAATGGAAACTCATACTTGAAATAGGGATCCTCCATCAAATCTTAGCCACCCTGCATAAATTAGTCATTCCAAATTTTCTTCCTCCTTATCCCAATTTAACGGAACAGGTGTATGGTCCGAGATACCTCTTTCAATGAGACATCTATAGTTGACTCAATTGTGTTTATTCATAGACAATAGTCAATTCGTGAGTATCTTAAATGTGTTTGTGAAAAGCAAGAATATGCCTTCCCATTGGGATATTTTTGCTCCAAAGATCAGACCACCCAATCTTCTAATAAAATCCTAAATTTTTTATTTCCTCCCTTTTTTCCCGTACTATTTCCCTTCATCTTGTATCTTCTGGTGTCAGTGTATTATTTAAATCCCCCCAATTAACAACATTATTTCTTTTTAACTATCAAAAATCAATTAGAGTGTACACACTCAGCGCCAAAAGGAGTTGGAATATAGATTGTTGCCAGAACCATTTTTTTCACAAAGATACTACAAAAAAGAAAAAGTATATCTTCTTCTTTATCTATTTTAGTGATATATTTCCACCGGGAGACTTTTGAAAAAAATTGAAACACCCCTGGAATTTGGAGATGGTATGAGAAAACTAGTACCGATCCATCCTTTACACAAAACTTGTACTGATCCTAGTCAGGTGCGTCTTTGCAAGCAAAACAATAGCCGGTAGGTAATTCCTAATAACATTAAAGACTGCCAGTTTTTAAGTTTTTGGATAGACCTCTCAATAGTCCAAGACAGAATATTAAGAAGTTCTTTAGTCATAATACTTTTACCTCCTAAGGGGACCTATTCGAAGGGGAGTAAAAGGAGCGAATGGCCGAGGAGAAACGGGAAGAGAGATAAAACAGCAACAACAACAACCAAACAAAAAAAAAAAAAAAACACAATTCCCCAACCCCCCCAAAACCCCTCCCAACAGTTATCCACCATCCTGGTAGATCCTAAAACCTAGCATGGCACTCCGTCATCCCCCCACAATGCTCCTCCGTAATCATTTTATGCGTTTCTAGCCTTTTACACTTCATTGGGAGTCAATATTTGCGGACCCCCTCATAAAGATTTTCAGGTGGCCGGGTATATAAGAGAGTATTAATGCCCTTTCCATTAATTGTTTTTTAACATCTTAAAGCAGGCTCTTTTCCTTTGAACCTCTGTGGGATATCTGGAGAATAAAACCTTATTGTATTCCACCTCACATCTTGTCCCTAACCTCCTTGAGCACGGTCTCTCCTTATCATTGCTTGAAAGAAACCTCACCAACAATGTTCTTGGTGGGTCTGGAGTTTTCTATCATGGGGGAACACCTATGAGCTCTCTCAAATCTGAGAAGAACTCTGATAATTTTCTAGGTTCCACAAGTTTTTAAACCAATCAGTAAAGAACCCTATGGGTCGTCACCCTCTCTTTTTCAGGGAACCAATTATCTCACATTGGTTCCTCCTGAATCTAATTCAGATTCCAGTAGTTTCTGTGCCATGGTTTTATTAGACTGTTTTAGCTACAGGAGTTCATTTTTCAACTGGCAGTAGAGTCCTATTATTGCCCAGTCTGTCTCTATCTCTGTAGCCTTTCCCCAAACACGAAAATTCCTTCCTCATAGCAGATAATCTACCTTCACCTCTTTAACAAACCTCAAAACATTGCTTGATTGTTCTGATAGTCTTTCAAGAGAGGTTATCCTTATTCCTCCCCCTGGGCGTCAGGGGTTTCAGACATGGTGGTCCTCACACCTGTTATTCAAAAATTTACATTTTAACCAGTTTTTCGCCTTTGTTCTTCCCCCTGGTGGAGGGGTCCTTTCCGGAGTCCCTCTATTCTTGGTCGCCCTATTTTTGGTCGCCATTTCTGTATAACAAGCTACTATACACCCCTATAGAATATATCCTTTTGGTTAGCATACAGGTCCAATGATTAAGTATGAGAGAATGTGACCTACAGATTAATAAGGCCTATACCAAATAACATAGGGATTTCAATTGTTATCCCAGGATTAATATATATCTCTGATCCACAGAGCTCCCTTAATTAGCTACGTACGGGCGCAAATATCACTCCAAGTATATTACCCGGTACTCAGACGCTATCTGTATTGTTGATATGGTTTTCTACAATAGACAGGAGGGTGGTTGAAGAAACCTTAGCAGCCAAAAATACATAGTTGTATAGCCCCAACAGAAAGTAACAAATCCTGTGTTCTATTCAAGTGTTATTGTAGTATTAGACACAGGCTTTTTCAGAAAAGCAACAGATCATTAATTATTACCGTTTGACCATATAACATAGATTAGTCACCATTATTAAACCATAGGCGGACCACCGCAAGGTTGAATAGATTTCCAAGATCTCCTAGGGTTAATATGCAGTAAGATAGCAGAAGCAAAAAAAAGTTTCAGATGTTAGTTCAGTGTTTCAATATCCAAGGCGCATTAGCTGTTAGTCCACTTAAAAAAAAAAAAAAAGGTTCCAGCAGGTTTGTAATTCCTAGGGTTAGTATGGAGGACAGAATATAGAAGCGAGAAAGATTCATGTGTTAAGTCAGGAAGTTCATACAAAGCGCTATTAGTTGTTAGTCCACTTAAGTAAAGTCCAAATACCACCAAAAGAAAAAAGCCTGTTCTTATAGAGGCCACTGAATCAATGGGATACGCAAGCCGGTTAATTAAGGAGGGAAAATAATGGTAGAAGAAAACCGAGCAAAAGCAGCGATCTACTGATCCGAAAAAAGGATTTTATACGTTTACATATCACTCAGGCTGTTGCCAATACTGGATGCAGCCCTTGCCCGCCTCAGGAAGGAAAAAAAGACAAGCGGTTTTCCTCCGGATCATCGCGGAACACTCCGGGTTCCACGGACTCAGCCCACTCCGCAGGTTGTGTCCTGTGATCTCTCCGCGTTACCACCGCTCTCACCCGTCAGCGTCAGCTCCTTCTGCTCTGGTGTCTTGCCAAATATCCTCACGGCCACCTGGAGTTGACCCGGTCAAGCTCATATCCAGGGCGTCTCAGGACGGGCTACCTCATTCCCACAGCATGGCGTCGACAACAAGCTGCAGAGACCCTGGGGGGGGGAAGACCGCGCGCCGCGCGAGCTCGTCTCACGCTCCATGCTCCTCCTTCCCTCTCATCGGGAGTCATCAGCACTTATTTACAGATATTTATACAGTGGACGTGATGTAAGGAAACCTTGCTTACTGCTGGTGACCATTAGCCTCCTCCAAAAGAAAAAGATAATGGAAAGCCCTATGTAAAACTGGGACCTGTGGGGAGGGCCCCACTCATTTATAGTTACGCCACTGTTCTTCATCCTCATCACATAATAATAGTTATATAAACATGTTACATGTTTAATCAGCCATAAAAGGCAACAGATGAATGCAACTAGATATGCATGTTAAATATATTAGGTCATGATAACTAATACCACACAAAAAAATAATTATGTTATTTTAAAAATGGTATAATTAATTACATATATTTAACACATTTTGATTGTAATCTTGAGATCAGAGATTAACAATAAAAATGAAAGAACTTGCACTTAAAATTGAGAAAAACCATTTAAAAATAGTCAAGAGGCTTAGTTATAGTTATTTTCACAAGATGACAAGTGACCCAAGGATTGACCCAATAATAGGCATGTCATAATGGAAAGCTGAGATCTTGCTATTGTTTGTATTTCCAAGAATATACTGTAATGGTTTGAGTCAATCAATACTTAATGTTTCTGTTATCCTGATTCATCAGATACAAAAATGAAATTCCCGCCATCTTAACCTGCTCTGTCAGGTTTCTATGTAACAAAAAGTTCATACAAGTTTACTGAGCTATTTTCTCGTAAATAACACATAAAAACTGAAAGAAAGAAGTTTCCATTATCAGTTTTTATTCGAGTCAATAAAGATAAATATAAAACAAGATTGTTCGTTTTCCAAGTAAATATATGATCTGTCACACCAAATCACTTCAATAGAATTATAAATGTAGTAAAATAAGTATTTTTTAAAAGAGAATTCATAATAAAACACTCGTAATAGGCATTTCTCGGATTAAGAACGTATAGGTTCGTAGATTGTACTTAAATTGAATTTGTATGAAGTCGGAGTACATATATTTCTAATTGTAACTCCAAACAATTTTTTTGACAACTGATAGATTTTCATATTTTGAATGTCAAGGTAAAAATAAAGCTTATTGCAGACACATTTGAAGTATATCAACAATGTATATATTGGAATATCATTGTGACTATTGCGATTCTGGCTTACCACAAAAGGAGCTGAGCTCTGGTAGAACGGGCAACAAGGTGCATTTATGCCCCTGCCTGATACTTCCAAACACTGCAAACATTTGTCGCACAAGCATTGGCTTATGATAAATTTCCTCCCATAATATTTGAGCGTTCTATTTCTGAATTATTATACTGATTATATTATTCTATTACTTTTGGTGTGCTCCGATCAAGTCACTACATTTGAGTCTCATTTTATGACCCCGGTAATACATAGGGCTACGATCATACACTAATCTCTCTTGCTCCATTTATCCAGAGGGAACACCCTAACCTTACTGATTATTCTTTTTTTTCATTATTCTGATCTTCTGATGGATTTGAATAACAGACAACTCCTCCTCTTAAACACAATCACATTTCTATTAAGGGGTTATCGGAGGGTATAAAATGGGGCATAGACCGAGAGATTGCAGCGCTGGAGGCAGGAGGCCTTCAGGCCAGGGAGTACATGTTTATTTTTTTTAACCCTCCCTCCTGGCCACCAACGGGTTGTTTATACCTCAGATCACCCCTTTAACAGACCATGTCAAGCTGAAGTCACAATTGTAGTGAATGAATTTACTCTGTGTCATTTAGGCATATCTTAGAAGTCTGTGAAATTGTGGTTTGATCTCTCTGTTCCAAGTTAGCAAGTCTATACTGAATCAAGTGTGATATTTGGGGCTAAGCAAAGGATTTATATTGGTAAAATCCTGTGTTTGAGAGGTTCTTTCTGTCCCTTGCATGTACATACTGATTGTCACTTAGGATACCTGCTGTATGTGCCCCGCTGCTGCATAGAGAAAAGTTGGGGGAATACACGTTGTACAAGTCTAACTAGGGGCTCCGAGGACTCTCCTAGTAACAGGGTCCCTAGCTACCATCTCTTTATGTGGGGAAGGGTCATGCCCTGAAATTTTAAAGATGATATCTGAATTTTTTACTGTTGGTGAGTGAGAAAAATGAAAACTCAGAAAATTTGGTCTGATGCATTCTGTCACCATAGGCAAAAAGTAATGCCGTACATATAATGGTCAGTGTGGAAGCAGTCTTCCAGAGGGCAGAGCGTGTTCTGTAGAGCCTATAGGGAATATGGGTAGTCTGGCAACACACCCAATCATACGATTGGTTCAGTAGGCAGCGCTGTTCTCCAGATAGTTCAATGTGCATAAACACCAGAAGCTGGGTAGAGCTGATGGATAGATATTTATGTGTGTGACTAGGCATTAGAAAAAGAGGCCTGGAGGGTCACTTTAATGTAAATCAACTTGGTGCATCCAATTGGACTATTTTGGAAATATGACATGATTGTGAATCTAGAACAAGAGATCTCCCAGGCTGTACTGCACACAGTGAGATGACATATCTCTCTATCTGGGAAGTGTCTTAGGAAAGTTATTTTTAAATGCTGGCGCTGCAAACCCATGTGCTTTGTACATTATGAGCTGCACTAGAACTCACCACTGTGAAGGATAGAACTTAAGCTTGGTTTTATAGATTGTATTTATACATGTTTTTTGCTGACTTTTTGGCTGTTTTGGTCCACTTATTTATAATGTGGAAGTATTTTATGCTACACATACGTTTTCTTGCTAAGCGTTAGCAAAGCTACAAACTTGAGACATAATTATGAATGTATATGAATGACCTTGATGAGACTTTATGTGCAACATAAATGTGGCCAGTCTTACACCACAACATTTCTTCTCAACAGCAACTATAGTATAAAAACAAAGCTCAGTTATTTATAATAGGTCAATGTAAATCACAATGGCAGCAATAATGTCCTAATGGCTGTTATTCCCATAAATGAATTCCTTTTGGAATCTCTGAATACATTGAAAACTTGGTGGTTCCATTCTCCTGTCAAAGGGTTGGTATAGTCTGGTAGGTATTTAGGGCCATAAAATCCGCAAACCAGGGATTATTAGGGGAATGGGGGGACTAGAATACACTGACAGATTACAAAAATTTGGGATTATTCGTTTAGAAAAAGATGGCTGAGGGGAGACATCATTACAATTTACAAATACCTGACCGGGCAATACCAGTACAAGGATCTCTCCAAAGATTTTTTATTCTACAAACCTGGGACCAGGGGCATCTCTACGTCTAGAGGAGAGGCAGTTCTACCATCACCATAGAAAAGATTCTTCACTGTAAGAGCAGTGAAACTGTGGAACTCTCTTCCGCAGGATGTGTTGGTGGATTCTTTGTACTTTTTTCACGAGAGCCCTAAATCTCTTTCTTGAGGTAAAATTATCATGGGTTATGAGTAAAAAAACATTAGTTTAATTCTCAAAGGTTGGACTTGAGGACTAGCTTCTTTTACTTATATACTATGATACTATTTTGAAGCATTGGAATGTCCCATCACATGAGGAAACACCACTGTTGAGTTACTATATAGAAGTTTATCAGGGGTTTGTCGAAGGTGGTTTCAATGAGTATTTGCCACTGGGAATACAATGTCAGGTCTGTGCTACTTTCAACCTCTGATTGCAAACTTTAAAGCGAAACCCATTGAAAACACCTGAATTGGCATCAAAAAAAAACACTTGTTTCTTGGGTGGCAATGAAGCCAACAGATTGTCATTCTCTGTAAAGAAGGTCCCAAAAAAACATTTTTCCATGAACAAAACTTACAGTAATAATTAAACATGTAAGACCTCATGTATACTAAAATATTTATAGTTGGTTAGTATAACAATTGTAGACCAGACGACGTGCTGTTCAAGGGTGTCCAACAATAACAATAATGTGTAAAGTG
The DNA here is from genome assembly GCA_019512145.1 of Engystomops pustulosus. Classification (NCBI taxonomy): domain Eukaryota; kingdom Metazoa; phylum Chordata; class Amphibia; order Anura; family Leptodactylidae; genus Engystomops; species Engystomops pustulosus. The sequence goes on from CM033642.1 coordinate 150,919,106, forward strand.
TAAACAAATGTGTATGGCCACTTAACAATAACAAGCCATCCTGCAATTCCAGACAGTTTTTTAGTTAGTAGGTAGTATATATCAAGGTGAGATCTCGCGTAGTGTTATATCAAATAAAAAGCAAATTTTTCAAATTCAATTCAGGATTATAAACCATCCCTTCAGTACACCCACATCAATAACAGATATTAAAGCTAGACATACAGGCTTCCCAATGGAGATATCCTGATGACATAGAAACTGTACCATGTACATATGTGACCACCTATTACATATGTAAGAGGAAGGTTAGTGGATTTTATCTAAATAACCTGTTTATAAGAAGACCATGTCAATATCAACAAACACCTGAAAAGGTAAATGTTTCTCTGAGGTACAAAGTCATATACAGCATGTTGCATTTTAGTGAGTACCGTGTGAGTATACTGCTTGATTTAGATACATTTAGTTACTTTTGTCAGAGCTGAACTCCTCTTTTCCAAAAGTCACCTATTTTACCATAAGTATCACTTAGAACACTCTGTCCTCTCAAGTGCCACTTCTGCAAACACTTGTAGCGATTTCACCTTTCTCAATATCCTATTTGTTTAAAAAAATTAGTTTATCTAAATACTCCAAGTAATGTTCCTTTAAGGGTCACATTATATGTGCAATCCAATGCGTTCATTACCTCCTTTCTTTTGTTAGTTAAATTACTGTTCACACACACATCAGAAAAATACAAGAACAGACAACCTGCAAGATAACTATACATAAATATACATATGTATTATATATATTCGTGAGGATACACTCACATTCGCAGTTCTAAACTATAAGAAAGGACAATCTTTTCTCAGCTTCCAAACTTGTTTAGATCTCTAAAGTTAAATGACGAATGACAAAACATCGTCACGAAGATTTCATAGGTGACATATGCATCTCTTAATTACTCTCCTCTGTAACACCTTTGCATCAAGTTCTCCCACACATAGGACTGGTACGCTGCAATATTAAATGGGTGGTCACTTGTCCAAATCTTCTCAGGCTCCTGGTTTCTGATCGCTTCTTGCAAGCAAAATGCCCTTAGTAGTACAGGAATGTTAGAGATCTTAAGATGTGTCCTTTAGTGAGGACTTCTACTGAATCATGGGGTGACTCATTTGAGGGAGATTGAAAGTCCGGACCTGGATATAGAAAAAAAAAAAATAATTATATTGTTAGATATCTAATAAAAGGTGTGCCTGTTTATCACATCCTTCAGTTAACAAAACCGGGAAACCCGGATACCCCTTCAATTTTTGGCCCATTTCCCTTCTCAACTCAGACTACAACTGTCTGCAAATTGTTGGCCTGTGAGCCCTCGGACTGCTCCCTTGGTTGTGGCCCCCCAGAGAAGTAGGTTTGTTTAAAGGGTGGCCAAACCATGAAGGAACAATAGTTCATCAACATATTTTGTTGGTTGATGCCGTCGAATGTCTTCTCGCTCCTTACTTGGAGTGGCGAAGTGTATGATCAGGTACACTGGGGGGTATCTTCACTTAGCACTGGAAGCTTTTGCATTAATGGCCCCTTTGTAGCTGCAATACGACTCTATACAAGCTCAACTCAGCCGTTTTCTCCTGCATGTTCAAGATTACCAAGTGCAGGAGTTAACATAGCAAAAATATTGGAAGTCGCCACAGATTCCCGAAATTAAAACTATTGACCGTGAAGTTCAGTATAACTGTACATTACAGCATCTAAAGCTACGAGAACTGGCAGTCGACACATGTAAGAATATTGGGAGAAGTGGTAAAATTATAGGACCTTCCATCCTTGGTTAAGCTACACATTTCACGTCCTCGGCAGCATATATAATGCTTGGGTGCATACTATCACTCATAAGAGAACCATATACATTAATGTAATACTGTTATGGGATGATTGCCTTGTTTGAGCTTAACCCCCTCCTTCTACTTTGATGTATTGCTGCATTACTATGGCAATTTTGTGGTCTGCACTTACTTTATGAATGCATCCTACTCATCCTCTGGCTCTTAGGATATCTCGACGGGTTTCCTGAACCTGTTTTACCTTTCTTTACCTCTAAAGTGAATAAGTTCTTCCCTTGTCTTCTCTGGCGCCACTAGACAAGATGCACAGAGAGGTGACACGATGGCTGGTAAGGGGATGAGACCTCTTATTTTGAGTAGTGGCATGCCATGAAATGTTGCTACCATCAATTATGATAAATGAATTGATACATAATAAATAGGTTTTTAAACTTCCCTTTATTTCATGCTATAGTTAAGTGCAGTGTATTTGAAGAGCGGTTGAATAATGAAATTATTCGGAACGTGCATATTGATATGGAATTCATTGTTGTTCCACTGTATATAATCAAGGGGGGTTCTGTTAATACATAAGTGGGTAACAATGTGTATATTAAAAGTAATTTGAGGGGCAGCAGGTTGTTATGCATAATATAATATATGTGTACATGATAATTTGGGTGGGGTGGGACACTATATATATATATATATATATATATATATATATATATATATATTAAAAGGCTTTGCCCATTGAAAAAGAATTCTCAGAGTTTATCCCCTGATGATGGTAACCACATTTTTACCCCTTTACTTTACAATTTTCAGTTTTATTGCTGTTGTAGCTCCTTATAACTCAGTGATGGTCAGTGTTGGATTCCCGAGTGTGGGTGGGGATTCTTAAGCCGACACTTTATGATTCCTCTGTGCTATAGATGCTGTGTGCTGACATGGGCTTAGATTAACAGGTAAGGTTTATCTACACTTATTTAGCTTCTGAACAATTTACTAGCCATCTGACACACAGAAAACACAGTGACAACTTGCAGTTGCTAACTCACTCATATGACCAGATCAGCTCTGCTATAGCCTCCCTCAAATAAAGACCTTATCTGTCTATAGCTGAGAGTAGTCTCTGCACACTGGCTGCTTGCTAGCAAGAAGTGCCTAGTGAGCTGTCTTGCAAAGCAGGGGCGAACGGCAGGAGCGGAGAGCACTGTATTGTGCAGTATGAGAAGTTATTCATGAGAAGAAATCTGACATAATAAAAAGATTTACGGTTGAATCCAGGGGCAACCAAAATTGTATAAACCAGGACTGATAGTGACAGGTTGGAATTAATCTGTGAAATGCTGTATGTTAATTTAAGAATGTGTTATTTGTTATCCTGGTATATTTAAGAAGCTTGTCCTTGTGGTATAAGGTAATTGAGGTTCTGTAACTCCTATATGAGGGTATTGTATTAAATTTGATTTTATTTAATTTAGGGGACTAATAACTGTATATGTTTTATAAACATTATTATACAGGGATAAGAAACACATATTAAGCAGGCACTGTATTAAATAGAGGGATATAGTATATTTATAACATAAGTTACAGTATGTATTCTGTATGTAAGGGGCATGTGTCAAGAGTATTATTCGTTTAGGGGGCATAGTTGTTATCCAGGAGATACTTAAGCTGTAAGTGGATTTTTAGGGGGGCGTATGGAGTTATGAAACTTCTGTGCGGAAATTCGCAGCGAATCAAGGTGAAGAAGTGTACATAATAGCACAATATAATATGGACCTGAAAAGGTTCCCTGGTAAGATGTAAATTTACAATTTTTCTTACCCTGTATTTAAAGACATTTCAGCAGTTTTAGAGGAGGTCAGAGGGAGCTAATCCTGCTGGTGAACCGATCATCGGCAATGCATTTCTCGACCTGTTCTTGCAGAAGAAGCCAAATCCAAAACTGGCTCTACCTCTGTCATCTTTACCTAGGTACAAGGAAAAACAGAAACAATTACAAAATTTACATTATATGAAGAAAACCTAAAAACAGCACTATTACCCACAATTTTCAGACATGCTTGTTTGAAAAGATACAAGTATTTGCAATCTAACCACTGAATTAGTCACTAGTATCCCAACCGGCTCAATTTAATGCAGTGTTTATGTGGCTGTCACCTACATTGCCTTACTTTTGTATTTTGGCAACATTAGATAAATTGCTCTGTTGTTTTGACATTTGGTCATAGCTATTCTTTCTCTGCATGGGGAATAAAGCCACTTTGTTCACCACATCCATTGGAGTGCTGCACTGCTTTCTCCTATAGTCTGTCTGGATGTTTTTAAAATGTTTACAAGCAAAACTTCAAGGGATAGCTTCTCACCCTTCAGAGTCATGTTTTCAGTATGCTGCTATTTGATAGTCTAAGTGTCCATTTGTGCATGGCACCAGAGCACTGGTGTATAACAGTTTTGCTTTGCAAAAAACACTAGGAGTATCATCATTGTATACAATGTTTGTACGTTCCTGTAATGTCCCTATTTATATTCCATTCAGATTTTTTTCAACAACATTTAAACAACTATTACATAATTTTTTGTATAATACATGTCTACATTCACGACAAATAACCATCACATAGAAGTAGTTTCAATAATACCATTGAAAAGCAACGGGGTATAGAGAGTGCACATTGATGTGTGAGGTCTCTTGCCATAAAGGTAAGGATAGGATGTTCTCTACGAAATACTTGACATGTACAAGATCAAAAATAAATACAAATTTAATGCAAATATATCAATATTTACAATATTTATTTGAAAAAAGATCATGTCAAATAGAGGATAGTTGCACACATTGAAGCGACATTTTGGATCAGTAGCATCTCTGGTCAGAATAAAAAGGTGTTGTTGGTAGACCAAGTCATATTGCTCTATAAAATAAATGGGCAGGGACAGCATACATAAATGATTATGTTATTATGTATGTTTTGTTATATAAAATCTACTCAATTTTGACTTCAAATTGCCTTCATCACAATTAGAAATTACAAAGTCATCAACTGTGGCCTTACTTTATTTTGATGAAAGGTAGACATGAAAATAGTAGGCAACTGTCTCAGGCTCTAGTGTGATGGGTATTTAAGTGCAAATTGCATCTAGAGGTGTACAATCTGCTAAAGTTTACAAAAGCTTGGATTAGTGAAATAATAAACACAATGCAAGTTAGATTGTACAGTAAGTCTTATTTGTGCCAGGTTAACTAAGTGTCTGAGTGTTGGATGTAAATCCTCACTTATTGGGTTAATTACTTGAAATAATTTAGTAATATGCCCCTAATAAGGTGTTGCTTTTGACTGAACACAAGGAGCATAGTAACAAATAAAGCATTTATATATTAGTGGATTCTCACAGTTACTTTGTTTTTTAATGTTAAACTGTTATTCAACAAAAACTCCAGAGAAACAAGACTGCCCAAACAACAACCGGATCTCCCCAAACAACCTATAAGTGTAGTGTAGTCAGAGTGTGAGAGAGGTGGGTCCATGTTGGCATCGAGTTTGGAGCTAGTAAGGTGGAGGTGACGGACAGTGTTCGTAATCTATCTGAGGTGTCCAGTTTATAACCGCCTTCATGTTATCTTCCTGTATTGCAAAGACTCTTTTCATATCTGCAAGACCCTTGTTCACCTATTCTACTGACAGGGCGATGACTTCTAGTCATCTAGTCAGGATGCGACATGAATCCTGCTGCCCTACAGATAAACCGACACAATTTATGCTGTAAAACTTCTGTGGTTTATCTGCCAACAACAGTACTTCAAGAGTAGGTTTTTCATTTCTCAGGACCGTTTGAAATTATTTGAGCTACGTGGCTCCAAAATACAGTCACCCGTTGAAGATGCTACAAACTGGGACATTGGTTCCATCTAGCCACAACCTCTGAAACACAAGGGTAGCTGAAAGGGGTGACTTATGAAAGCGTTCCGCGGACTAGATAGGACTTTGTAGATTCATTGGAAATCTACCATTTGATTTTGCATATGAACCAAACCTAACTGAGAATGCTGTAGCTACAGTGATGCAGCACACATCTTGTTAATTCCTATGCTGAGTGGGTTTGCTGAAAAAACATTCTAAATTATGATAATGAAGCTTTGAGCTCTGTGCTGGGGTCGGCGCTTCTCCTTTCACATTAGATGCACTGCTTCGAAGATGATGTAATCACAATTTGGGCTGTAAATAAATCGCTGCACCATCCCCAAAGCGCTGGTATCACCGCTCAGGTTGATTAGTCCTGTCGGCATAGTTAGAGGACCTCAAGTGTAATGTGTTTACACCGCTTTCCAAGGTTCTGAATGTTTTTTCAGCAAAACCACTCACGTAGGGGATTAAACAAGATATGTGTTGCATCAGTGTAGCTACAGCATTCTCAGGTTCTTGATTCACCAATGTATAAAAAACAATAGTAAGATTTCCTTTAATCGCGGGGGTTTCCTGGCGATTTCTGTTTTGCGCTGAATTGCCCCGGGTATTTGGCGCACGCGATCGGGATTTTGGCGCATCGGCGCCGGCTTGCATGAGACAGAAATCGGGGGGTGGCCGGTCAGACAGCGCGCAAGACTTAACATTATAGAATGTGTCGGAGGACACGCACTTACAAGCAACGGGAGAGAAGGTAAATCCGGCGCACCTTGGTGCAGAAAGCGTTGGATGCAGGAATCTGGGTGCACGAGCTTAGTGAATCGGGCAGACCTGAATCCTCGTCGGACAACGCACCGCAGGGATCGCGACAGGACCTGTTAAGTAAATCTGCCCCTCTTTTTTCATCTCTGCAAAGACATATTGACGATCAAGTTGAGTCAGAAAGAAAATTGCTGATCCCTAGGTGGTGATAAGTTTCGAAAAAGATAAAGGCCAAAACATCCCCGGCTCTCTCCACCAATAAAAGATTACCCACGGTGCGGTACTACCTGCTTTACAAGACATTACGATTGCGCAGAGAGAGTCAGTGATATCACCAGCTCTATGATTTGCTCTGTAGGCATGCCAGGACATGTGAAATAAATTTACTCTTGGAGTGCTCTCAGGCTCATTTGAATATTTTATAAACTTCTATTTTGCCCCAAAGCGTCCGTTCATGAGGGAGGGACAAAAGATGCTGAATTTTATTTGCCCTAAGCCAGTGATGGCGACCTTGAGAGACCGAGTGCACAAACGCAAACCAAACGCCAACGTTTTATCACGAGGTTGCAAACACAGAAATTTAGCCCAATGGGTCCACAATACCACCTAACAATAAGACAATAATACTGCCATATGATGCTGCCACCTTTACAACCACATAAATAGCATCATTCTGGTAATAAAGACTATGAAAGGCCAATGTTACAATAATAGTATACTATGCTATACAAATATAGTGATGATTATCATATTATGCCATTCAGTGAGGAATATTACACGCCATATGCTGATTATCATTACCCCCATACAGTGACAGTAGTCCTGAGTAGATGCAGAGAGACAGGGGACTGTGATAAGTTAGCTTGCTCATGGACCAATATTGCCATCTTTACCCCTTTTGTTTTTGCGTTTCCATTTTTTACTCCCCACCGTGAAAGAGCTGTGGTAAAAACTTGCAATTCATAGTGATTGAATTTAATATCCCATTCCCTGTACTGGGAAGTGGTAAAAAATTCCAAATTGCAGTAAAATTGGTTAAAAAAATGACTTTGTGACATATCCTGTGGCTTTGATGTTACAGTTTCCTCCACTGTGCACCCCAAACCCATTTCTACTTTTTCTGTAGGTCTCAGTACCGATCACAGGGATAAGGAATATTTACATAGGTTTAATATGTTTGTATATCTTTACAAAAATTAAAACCTTCAGTACTAAAAAAAAAAAAGGTAATTTTGCCATTTTGGTGTGAATTTTTTGGGCGCTTTTTACATACTTTGGTGTACGGAGATGTGTGTGGTGTATTTTTTGTGATATAGAAATGCCTTTCAGTGTACCATTTGCGGACTGCTATCCCCCATTTGACACCTTTCATACATTTTATTACACGTTGCAAATGGCAAAAAGTGAGCATTTTGGGAGGTGGTTTGTATGGCAAGGGTTGTTGTGGGGGGATGTACAGGTGGATTTTGGATCACCCATAAAATTGCTTCTGTGGCACTATACACTTCCTCATCACCTCCATCACCTGCCCCACACTGCCAGTAATGCAGCAGTAGCACGGTGTCATTTTTCATAGGTGGCTTAATGTGGGGTTGTCTTGGGCTTCACTGGACACTTGTTCAGGGTGATGGAGCACTTCAGATACAGGCAATGTGGCCACAGACAGCTGTCATACATGGGATTTGGGACTCTAAACCCAGTATGTATGTTTGGTTTAGTTGTCACCTCCCAGGACCTCTGTAGTGTGTGAGCAGCACCCGCACTCCTGACCTGTATCAACTTCTCTGTCTCTGCTGCTGTCACTCTGTTCTGTGGCATCGTCCTCACGTCCTGTTTCTTCACTGTATTCCCCGGGCTGAAGAGGAGGAGGGGGCGGGCCTTCAGGCTGCTCCGCTCCGACTTATGAGACCGGAATGGTAGCGTGACCTGCAGAGAGAGGGCTCTGCGGTGCCATCTCTGGGCACGGGCCCTAGGTCGCCACGCTGCCCTACCATGCCTTTTGCTCTTCCCTGTACTTACACCTTGGTGCCCTCCAATTCATATTGGGCAGATGTCATTACCCGGTCCAAGTTGCGATCCGCGGTTGCGTTTCTCAGACGGGGATCGGGTTCTGCAGGGACTCATAAGGTGTTCTCCGACGTCCACCAGGGGTCGCTGCTGCGCTGAAGTTTTCGTCGGAATGCACTTGGAAGTTTACGCTATGATGGGTTGCAGGTTAGCGCGTGTCAAGCTACACTTTTGTTTTTTAATGTGGGACTTTTTTTCTATCCGTAGCGGTTTTCGTACGGCATGGCCCCCACGATTTCGCACGTGCAAGCTGGCGCCGATTCACCACAATCGATCGCGTGCGCCAAAAATCCCGGGCAATCGGGGAAATCAACGCTAAATTGGAAATGTCGGAGAACCCGACGGAAGAAAAAAAAACGCAATTTGGGCCTGAGTACATGACCCCCATTGTGTCGAACCCAGCTGCAACATTGCAGCTCCTCTGATATGTGCCCCAGTTCCCCCTCCATATTAAGCACCATATTTTTGTACTCATAGCAGGTCCACATCATATTCTGCCTCCCTACCCAGCAGTTCCACCTCATATGGTGCTCACCCAGCAGTTGTCCTTCATTTGTGACACAGGAAGCTACTTCATATTGTGCCACCAGCAGATCCCCTTCGTATTTGCCCATCTCAGCCAGCTCACCCTTAATTTTTGCTCAAAGCAGATCCCCCTCTTATTGTGCCCCCAGCAGGCTCCACCCTTCCAGTGCCCCCTCTTAACTCTACCTCCACAGGTAAAGAAGTTTTTAGATTGGGAATTGAGAATTTCCCAAGGGTGAGGGGGGGAGGAAACCACTCCTCACTGGCCCGCGCAAGAAACTAGACACCAGATCGCATATAGAAAGGAAAACTTGATTTACTGATAAAAAGTCTTTGGCAATGTGTACACTCTTCTCTATGGGGTGTGGGGGAGGGGCGTCAGACAAAAAGGGCTCTGATGAAGGTCCCTTTAATAAGAAGAAACATTTAATTAATGGTCATTTGAAAATTAGTGGTTAGTGATTAAATACCAATGGGTTCAAAAGCTCCACGTCAGGATTGTTTGTTATGATATGAAAGTAGAATGGGGGGATGCACAAATACAAATGCTACTAACGGGATGCAATACAAGGAGTGTTAAGATGCAGGAATGCAATTTGGGAATCGCTGAAAACTTAAGGACCACAGGTATGAGGTAGTCACCATTGACAACGCCGGATTTGGATTTTTCTCGGGCAGCCAAAAGTACTGATATTTAACAGAAACATGAAAGTGATGTGCAGGAAATGGATGAGGACGGCATAACAGGGATGACATAATATAATATTCAGAATTACTTGACCCACTGATATAAATACATTTAAAGATTATTTCCTAAGATGTGATTAATCTTCAGAATACCAACTGGACACACTAATATAGAGATCACAATAGTGCTGTCATACATATTTTTTAAAATCATTAGCACCTAATGGACTTATCCAATACTTAAGTCTCCTGCGGGGCTTACCGGGCAAAATCCCAAATATTACATTGTCCATAAATTGGTCATTGATAAGTTAGTGGTTACAGGTTGGCATCTGTCATAATGATGATCAGCTATTTGACATCGTGGATGGAACTGAAACAAGACAGTCCATCTGTACTTATAACACTTGCCAAGATGATTGAAGCTTTATTACATTACATATCACTTTATTTCTGACTCAGTCTGTAGGGTGAAAACAGCTGAATGGCAGGGTTAGTCGCCACCAAGTAACTATTAAACCTGTAAAAATGCCCAAAACATGTTAGTACTTTTTAGATTAAAAAAATGTGAATCACTGTTTCGTTAAGTACCAGGCAAAAAAACCTGCCATGTTATTCATCTTTTATTCACTAACAGTGAAGGACATATAGAAAACACAAAAAAAAATGCGACCAAAAACACTCTAAAAGTGATCAAAAACATGTTTCCCACAATGGCTAAAACATACATTTTAAATAAATGACAGTGCTATTCAAAAAGTCGTTCAACCCCCCCCCCCCCCCACAAACTTATATACAAGGAAATTTCCCACATCTGAATATATATAATTTTTCTTTTTGTAGATTGTGTTGGTTCTAGAAGTAGTAGTAGACCTGGGGCACATTTACTAAGGGCCCATAAATGTCCAGATTCATAAAAACAGGCGCTGAAATCCTGAATGTGCTCGCTCTCTGCACTATAGATAGGGCAAACTGCATATAGCGCACTTGGATGGTGTTAGTAAATGTGCCCCAGTGTGTCTGTCTTTCTCTGGTGGGGAAAGGTATCTACTATGAAAACATTTGGAATTGAGATTAAACAATGTTAGCTGATCCTAGGAGCAAGACATAGGTAATAGGGGTCCATACTTAAGGAACACGACTTACAGACAAACCCCTAGTACCCAACGGACCTATGGATGTTGGTAATTACCATAATTTAGGGCAACGCATAATAATCAGTGCAGAAGTCAGAATAGGTGCTGCAAATAAGCTTAGTTGTTAATTTTGGATTATGACAGCTCAACATTTTTTAAAATGCAATATTGGTCAGCGACCAAAAAAATTTTGCCTGTGGTTACAATTATAAAATATCAGTTTGGTGACTGTCTGTATGTCTAAGGTTTAAAAATCCCCCTAAAAAATAATTACAAAATATTTGTGTCCTTGTTATTATTACACTACAAAAATTACACAAAATTTCTCCAAAAGTTTCAATGTAAAGCTTTGATGTCATTTCTGCAGAGGTTTCATAACCCTTTGCACACCACAATTTAAAGTTATTCCATCCCTAAATATGTCAAAAAAGAATTTTTTTGGTCCAAAGCTCATAGATCAATGAGAACTCTGCTTTGTAAGATGAACTAAAAAAGTTGTGGCTTTAGAAGAGGGAGTATAAAAAAATCACAGAAAGGGGAAAATGACAATGGGCTACAGTCTTGTAAGGGTTTGTTTATTTATAATGGAGTTTGTCCCTCAAATAGGTAAACTCAGCCTCAATGGTGGACTCCTGGGTGCTTTCATCAGTTCCCACTAAAGATTCAACTTAATTGGACATTAGATTACTAATGATGGGACTAGATCCCAACAAGCCAAAACCTATTAGTATCGGCGCAATTGTAACTACATCAGAAAAAGTTTAAAAATGCATGTCTGAAATAATTTCCTCAGGCCCATCTATTAATACTGGTGTGTGTGTACCATTCCGATCATCAGCCACCCAGCATGCAGCATGCAAGAGGGGGGGGGAGTGACAGATATGATGTGTTGCTGTCAGATATGCAGAGGCCAATCAGAAAGAGAGATATTTTGAAATTGCAGTGCCATTTTAGCCAATTGCATTTAAGTTACGCAACATGTTTGCTTATCAATGCCAGTTGATCGGTACAGATCTTGGATGCAGGGACTGCTGGAGACTGCTTCGCCTTTCCTTCTGTCACTATGCTGAAGTGTTGTTATGTAGGTGTACAGGGGCCCCATAAGCAACAGCCTCTATTCAACACCAGAGCGCTGGGGTCTGAAAGGGTAAACTGGGTCCCATCACCCAGTGTACAGCTATGCCCAAGGCATAGCCCCCACAAAAGTTTGGTTACCTTGATAACTGAACACTCTCAGAGCTTACTTTTGGCCCACACATAGGGGGAGAATTTGAGCAGTTGTGCAGGGTTAGACTGGCAAGTTTCCAACAGTCGGATTTATAGTGCGGTTGATGTGCCAGTGGTAAATGCCTCTGATGCGAGTCTATGTATTCATCTGTGGTGCTCTATGCGAATTAGACCACCACCACCAGTTGCACATCTGTTTAATATATGCTCAATTTCTGCTGTTTTTGCTATGTTTTTGCCAGGAAATTCACAAATACCTCAAACATAAAATTGAGCAGCAAAACAACTTCAAAAATTGAAGCAAAAATTACAAAAAGTGAAAGTTTGAGATTAAAAATCTCCACCCGGTAGTAGCCCCCCCCCCCCACCCCAATGGACCCAATACACCACCTACTATGTGGTGCTAGTTTTGAATTTTTTGAAAAAATTCTCAGTGATAAATGTGGTGTTAACAATATTTTCCCGCCATTGGTGACTTTAGAATTACATTTTTTTCTCGCCAAAAAAAAAAGCATAAACGATGTTTGTTTGTGTAAAAATTTGCGACAATATACGCAGAAGCTACATAGGACTAATGAAATAAATCTCCTCCATGTGCCTGGTGGAGAGAGCGGATTGGGAGTTGAGAGCGGCTGTGAACTCACCCCCTTTAGTTAGCAGGGGCCGGCACTGGAGGAGTCCAGTACCTAGGACTTGTGCAGGTTAAATTTGGGGCTATAAGTACTTGGGATATAAGGTTAACAAAGACAAGATTGCCTTTGTAGTAACTCTGGTTGGAGCATCTTGGCGTTGTTGGTTGGCTGAGGTCCCATTAGCGAAGGGCTTGCAAATATTTTCTCTGTGTGTTCACCAGTAGACATGATTACACATATATAGACACATGTTGCATTATGCATGTTCTACACACACAGACCATGTATATACCACCAATTTTCACACAGACACATACGCCAATACACGCTAAAACACCTTATTACATACTATGCTGATATACACTACACACAGACCATATAAAAAAAACTGTTAAAAATAAAATAGGTAAAAATTAAATGCAGAGGGCTACTGGGGGAGGTGTACTAGGTACTGGGGCAAGTACACCCCCGTAGCCTCTGCTGTGAATACATATTACTAAACAGAAAAACATATGCAGCTATCAGCATTATTTTTTTTTTTTTTTTAGAAAGCGGGAGTGCCCACACTCCGTATAAATAATCTTTATTCAAGAATAACATACTTTCTTAGTAACAGTTAGATAATACACGAAATAACATTACACTTTCATATTCACAATCTCCGTATACATCCTATTAGTTTTATCCAAACCTATCAAGATCCAGCATTTTTTTTTTTACCTATACCTTATACCCAACCCATCCCAACTCCCACCCGCAAAAAAAAAATAAAAAATAAAAAAAATACAAAACTACATTCTCTCTCCCTTATTCCTCCTCCCTCCACCTCCAATCCCCCATAATAAACTGTATATATTAAGTTTATTACATCTTTCGAAATAGATCTTTTCATAGACCATCATTTTCCTAGAAGAGAGAGTCCACCCTCACCATGCGGTTCGGAGGCTATCCATTTTTGAGTACAACCTTCCGTGCCCAACATATGAGCTTGTTTACCCTCCCTCCTTTTATACATATTAATTACTCCAGGAATACAAAAATACAAACTACTGGATCCGGAACCAGATCTAGACCGAGTGTTTGCATTCATAATACTCAAGATCCCTGCCAGTATTCTGAATATGAGTACACCTCCAGAACATATGCAGAAAGTCAGCCTTATCTTCCCACAGCGATAAAATTGGAATTTCTTTCTTTATACATCCTAGACATTCTATAGGGAGTATAGTATAACCTATTGAATAAGTATTGCATAATCCTCAATTGTGGGTAACTGAACCTGTGGTATAGTCTTGAAATACTCCCACCTCTCCATCCCTATTGATCCTATTGCTCTATCCTTCTCCCACTTATGGAGTGTACCCAAAAGAGTCTTTAAATTTTTTATTTATGCCACTAGCATAAATAATGCCAATCGCCTCTTTTTAACCAAAACTTCACAATTCTTTGAGAATTCATAAGAGGGTTTTTCATTTGGAGAGAATCGACCCCTAACTCCTAAATGCATGCCTCAGCTGAAATACTGAATAGATCATTATTCCTTAACCCCAACCCTTCCTCCTTAATGTTCACCCAAAATTTGAGTTCATACAACTCTATGTATTTTACCAGATACTTAACACCTTTGCTGATCCATAATGGAAACTCATACTTGAAATAGGGATCCCTCCATCAATCTTAGCCACCCTGCATTAAATCTAGTCATTCTAAATTTTTCTTCCCTTCTTAATCCCAATTTAACGTGAACAGGTGTATGGTCCGAGATACCTCTTGTATCATATGAGACATCTATTAGTGACTCAATTGTGTGTTTATTTCCTAGACAATAGTCAATTCGTGAGTATCTTAAATGTGTTTTTGAAAAGCAAGAATATGCCTTCCCATTTGGATATTTTTCCCTCCAAAGATCAGACCACCCAAACTCTTCTAATAAAATCCTAAATTTTTTATTTCCTCCCTTTCTTCCCGTACTATTTCCCTCATCTTGTACTATTCTGGTGTCAAGTGTATTATTTAAATCCCCCACAATTAACAACATTATTTCTTTTTTATCTATCAAAAAATCAATTAGAGTGTACAACACTTCAGCGCCAAAAGGAGGTGGAATATAGATTGTTGCCAGAACCATTTTTTTCCCAAAGATACTACAAAAAAGAAAAATATATCTTCCTTCTTTATCTATTTTAGTTGAATATATTTCCACCGGGAGACTTTTATGAAATAAAATTGAAACACCCCTGGAATATGAGGAGTGGTATGAGTGAAAACTAGTACCGATCCATCCTTTACACAAAACTTGTACTGTATCCTTAGTCAGGTGCGTGATAAGCTCCCATAATAAACTGTATATATTAAGTTTATTACATCTTTCGAAATAGATCTTTTCATAGACCATCATTTTCCTAGATAGAGAGTCCACTCCCTCACCATTGCGGTTCGGATGCTATCCATTTATTGAGTACAACCTCCGTGCCCAACATATGAGCTTGTTTACCCTCCCTCCGTTTTTATACATATTAATACTTCCAGGAATACCAAAATACAAACTACTGGATCCGGAACCAGATCTAGACCGATTTTGCATTCATATATCAAAGATCCCCGCCAGTATCTTGAATAGAGTACACTCCAGAACATATGCAGAAATTCAGCCTATCTTCCCCACAGCGATAAACAGTTGGAATTTCTTCCTTTAACATCCTAGACATTCTATAGGGAGTATAGTATAACCTATTGACAATAAAGTATTGCATAATCCTCAATTGTGGGTAACTGAACCTGTGGTATAGTCTTGATGAATATACCCCACCTCTCCATCCCTATTGATCCTATGGCTCCTATCCTTCTCCCACTTATGGAGTGTACCCAAAAAGAGTCTTTAAATTTTTTATTTGCACTATAGCAAAATAAATGCCCATGCGCCTCGTTTTTAACCAAAACTTTCACAATTCTTGAAGAATTCATAAAGGGTTTTTCCATTTGGAGAGAATCGACCCCTAGACTCCTAAATGCATGCCTCAGCTGAAATATCTGAATAGATCATTATTCCTTAACCCACATTCCTCCTTAATTTCACCCAAAATTTGAGTTCATCAGCTTCTAGTATTTGACCCAGAACTTCACACCTTTGCTGATCCATATGGAACCTCATACTTGAAATAGGGATCCCTCCATCAATCTTAGCCACCCTGCATTAAATCTAGTCATTCTAAATTTTTCTTCCCTTCTTAATCCCAATTTAACGTGAACGTGTATGGTCCAGAATACTCTTGTCATATTGAGACATCTATTAGTGACTCAATTGTGTGTTTATTTCCTAGACAATAGTCAATTCGTGAGTATCTTAAATGTGTTTTTGAAAACAAGAATATGCCTTCCCATTTGGATATTTTCCTCCAAAGATCAGACCACCCAAACTCTTCTAATAAATCCAAATTTTTTTTATCCTCTCCTTTCTTCTTCTTCCCGTACATTTCCCTCATCTGTACATTCTGGTGTCAAGTGTATATATTTAAAATTTGCGACTTTTGATGGCGTTTTCATTGCTATCATTGTTAGGACTGTGCTACCTTTTGATCACTTTTTATTAATTTTTTAATATTTTCCAAAATGGCAAAAAAATGTCATTTTTTACTTTGGACGCTATTTTCCGTTACGGGGTTAAATGCAGTGAAAAACCGTTATTATATTTTGATAGATCGGACATTTTTGGACGCAGTGATACCTAATGTGTTTATGATTTTTACTGTTTATTAATATTAATATCAGTTCTAGGGAAAGGGGGGTGATTTGAATTTTAGGTTTTTTTTTTTTTAATATAATTTTTTTTTTTTTAACTTTTTTTAACTTTACTTTAACTATTTTCAGACTCCCTAGGGTACTTTAACCCTAGTTGTCTGATCGATCCTACCATATACTGCCATATGCAATATGGCAGTATATGGGGATTTTACTCCTCATTCATTACAATGTGCTGATAGCACATTGTAATGAATGGGTTAAAACGAGACAGCTTCAGGCCTTCGTGAGGCCCGATGCTGTCATGGCAATGGATCACCGCTCCCCGTGACGTCATCGGGGAGCGAAGATCCGCGCCAAGATGGCGGCGCCCATGCGGCGCCATCTTTTTGAAGCCTCCGGCAGCATTGCCGGCGGCGATCGCGGTGAAAGCACCCGCGATCGGTGCTAGCACCGATCGCGGGTGTTACCGGTAAGCCTTTGCTGCAATATGCAGCAAAGACTTACCGGCTATGGAGAGGGCTCGGCCCGCGAGCCCTCTCCATGCACCGGGACCCGGACCGGGACGGCATGATGTATAAGCGGTGCATAGTACATTATGGCAAATCTGAACGTCCAGGGATGTATGATAAATACGGAATAGTCCTGGTTTTTCGGGGCATGTTTTAAAATGGTAAATGGTGTCCTTCCGAATGCTTTGGAGCACACGCTGTCCCTTTTTTGTGTCATTCCCTTGTTGGTAGGAACTTCTCCTGGAAAGTGCTGCCCTGGTACAATACATGTAGTGGTCTCTCTTTTAGAAGTACATACACTCCCCCCTTCCTGGTCTCCAAAAAGAAAATGCTTAATGACCACCTCTGGACTGCATATTGATGTAGCATTATTGATGTAGCATTATACAGCGCCATCTGCATGATGTACACGACCAGCTTTTTGTACCACACCTTCGATTTCTACATGGTGTTATATGGCTGAAGCACAAGGTCTGACAAGTCAATGCCTGCCATGTACCTACTGTAGTCCAAAATGCAGTTAGGTTTTGTACTGGTACCTCATAATGGGACAGGCATACCTCCCAACCATCACTGATTCGGTGGGACAGTCCTGATTTGTGGGCACTGTCCCACCATCACAGGTGGCTGGGAGAATGTCCTGGGTTCCCCCTGTATCCCCAGGATTGTCCCGCCTCCTCCTGGACCTTTACATAAGAGCTGCAGAGCAGCCAAAGCATTGGAACCAGGAGGAGGTGGGATCAGCCCCTGCTGAGCTCAGCACCTCAACTGGCTCTGCCTTCTCCTCGAGTCAGTTGGAGCACGGGAGAAGACAGAGAATAACTGCGGGGAAACGAGGTAAGGTATGTTACAGTTTTTTTTTGTTTAATACCAGGGACTGGAGGCCAGGAGGTGGATAGAAAACAGGGGAGGCTGGAGAACAGGGTTTCCAGAGAAACGCATGCGATCGGCTTATCAATCGCATGCGTTTCGTTCGGGCCGAGGACCTCCCCCTGTGCGCTAGTGTCGCAATATGAACGGACGCCTAGTGGTACGTGTGACCGCGGCCTTAAAAACGGGCCAAAAACACCACGGGGTTACATTACGTTTTAGCAAAGGCGGTGGAATCACAATGTAACCTCAGCATGTAATCACGATTCAAGCCTGTGGAATGCGTCACAAAAACGCATGTGACGCAATGCACCGTGTGAATACTGCCATAGGGCGCCTTCCCACGTGGTGTTTTCGGCAGATTTTTTGGATGTGTTTTCTGGCCGTCTTGCTTCCAGTATAGGCTCAAAGGGCGGTTCTGTAAGATATTGTAGAACCAAGGCAATATCCCATTTATGACACAGTGGTCTAATACTGGTCTGCCTACTTAATGATAAGATGAAAATCTATTGTTACTTAAAGCATTGATTGCAGCAAACTGAACTTTCAAGGTAGTAGGTTTTAAACCTTTATAAAGGACACTTACAAGTGCAATGTGTTTTTCACGCATCAATTGCCATAGAAAAGATAGAGCTCAGTCCTGAGCCATTTCATGGCATTTCTGCTCGTGAAAAAACGCAATGAATTGCATTGAAAATTGCATCAAAAACGCTCGATTGAAAAACTGAGACACGAACCAAACTCTGACTGAAAACGGATTGCACTGCTGATGCAAACTGGGTTTTTTCACTGACCAACCCTGATCGCAACCCTGATAAACTCTGACGTTATCTGCCAACGCAAGTGTGGAAGGGCCTAAGACTGGAGGGTCGCTGGTATTCTAGGACAACAGCAGATTTCGATAAACACCCCGCATTTTAAAAAAAAAAGAGGGTCGCGGACTAGCGCTTAAACCTTCCAAATCGACCAGAATAGACCGGTGAACTTCAGCATGAATTCCGTGCGGACTTCAGCGCAGCAAAGCGACCGCCTGGTGGAAGTGCGGAGGAACTACCGTAGGAAATCCCGGCCGGACCGACTCCACCGCAAGAACGCTCCGCTGGAATCGGGAATGGAACGGTAAGTAAATGGTTGGGGGGGCCCCATGTCTCTTATTACTCTGGATGAAAGAACCTAGTACGAGTGTTAGGGTTTTCTTCTCAATCTCCATGCCATAAGTCCTGCACGACTTCGGTGGAATTGGGACAGAAGAAAGACCCCCTGGACTCTTTACCCATCAGTGCTGCCTAATGAGAGAGCTACTGTTGTTCACCCCTGGCCTAAATAATTATATCAGGAATAAACATACATTTAAAGTGGGTTTGGTCCGAGTTAAAAAAAAAAAAAAAAAAAAACAAAAATACATTATAATAAATATAGATATATATATATATTATCTATATATATGTGTAGTTATGTGTTGTGTGGCCGGGAGCGGCTGCCTAAAATATAAAGCTGTACGTTACCTTCCGTGCCCTACCGTATACCGCGCTGCTGTCTCCTTGTCCGGGCGCCATGAAACAACATGGCGCCGTCGCATTCAGACTTCTGGCCGGCGTGGCCGGTGTACGCCTATCCGTCCCTATAAAGCCGCATTGGTATGGAGGCCGAAGGTTGTCGGTCCGGCCGGGAGCTGAATGCGTCGCTGCTCCGCGGCCTGTTTTTTATATGGCCGCCGGACCGGATGACGCAGCGCTGGATATGGAAGGACACCGGAAGTGAAGTAAGCTTTATTGTTGTAGGAAGGGCACACGACTAGCGCCACATAATATTTTTTTTTCAAAGCTCTGACAAACCCTTTTAACCTGTTTTTTTGTCGCCAGGATTGGACGTTTTTCAAGGCACATGACGGCAGAAAACTGACAATAACCTCTGGAATATCACACCCCATGGCCCTAGGCAATGGTTAACCCTTACGACTGGCCCTTTTTTTTTTTTTGTTTTTTTCATTTCCATTTTCACTCCCCAGCCTTCAAAATCTCAAATTTTCCCTTCGTCCCCTGACGGCCCACCTGAGTATGCCCCTTGACCTCAGGGACATTTAACAGAGAATTTAAAAGGCGCCCCACCCGGCAAATCCGTACTCCAGGTCTTTCCCTGTCCCTACCAGACAGGGAGCAGAGATTATCATCTCCTCACGGCCCCTCCATGGGGTGCAGTGGGGAGCACAATCTGCAGGCACGGGTCCGACCCTTACCCTGCCAGTTCCCGCCTCGCCCTCGCCATCGCGCGTCCGCCGCCTCTGCGGGGAACTGTTGTGCCGGCTCTACCCCCGACTCCCGCGTAGTTCCAGGGTCCCGATGTCGTTAGCACGCGTTGTGTCTCCGGTCACGGGTTCTCCGACGCTTCATTGGTTTACTTCCGGTCGCACCGAAGTGACGATTTGAGTCACTGATTGGCCGAGGCCGCTCACGGCTGCGGCGGCACGAACTACAGACTTCCGTTCCGCACCGGAGTGACGTTTGGGGGCTTCGGCGGCGCCAAAATTTAAAAGGTTTGGTCTCCAGGTAGTCACTCGGACTCTGAGGTCTCGATCACCTACCACTCAACTCCGATAAGGTCCTGTACACGAAGCTGATGTGTTTAATGTACTTGTGATTTCTGCTATATTGTACTGCGGTATGTGAATAAGCCCCCTTACCTATGATTATAAGGATCCATGGAGTACTCTATCTTTCTAGCGAGGGTCTGGCCATGGAATCTTCTGTATCAGACCCCTGTCTACAGGCTTGTGAGGCGTGTCAATTTCCACACTCGCAGGGGTCCACCACTACATCTTAACTACCACCAGTATGTCGCAGCATATGAATCTAACACACCCCACTCAGTGGCAACAAGCCCGTCACCTCCGGCCGTGCACACCACTGCGCTCATTCCCGGCTCTGATAGTCCGCCCCCGGCCAGGACCCTCCACAAAAACCCCATCGTCGCCTCCCGATCCCCACAACACACAGCGTTCAGCTCTCCATACCCCGACCTGGACGAACGCAAATATAGTGCAACCCACCCGCACGCCCGAACCCTTATTTCACCACCAAGAGCTAGCTGGAGAGGCTGCCCTATAGGCTAGTAGAGACCGAGGCCTTCGCAACCTCATGCGGCGGCCCGCCCCTCGTATTTCGGTCCCCAGCCGCCACTACTTTTCCCGAGTGCCGTCCCCCCACCTGCACCACACACGTGTCGACAACATCATCCGTCGGCCCTGACCAACGCCGTTTCTGACAAGGTCCACCCTGACCACGGACCGTGGACGATGCTGCCGACAGGGTCCACTAATATCGCTGACGGCACATTGGTTACCTTGGTGGGCTGGGAGCGAGTCTGGACCCTGCGTCGGGTCATATACTCGACTCCGAGGATTGCGGGGCCACCCGGCCATGTGTTTCAGGCCTACTATGCCTCCTCCTCCTCCCACCCCTCCTCCTCCTCCTCCTAATACCATCCGTTTCACGGCCATCATCGTGTACCTCTAGCACACAGCAGCATGCCGTCTCTACACCGCAGGCGTGCTCAAACTGCTGAGCCTAGCGATAAGCACACCCCCAAGGCTATTACGCATTCCACATCACACTTGTTAACTTTGTCGCCACCTGCCTTGTGGTATCCACAAAATATACTTGCAAACTTTTATCATTTACCGATATTATTTCAAGCGCTTCTTGGCAGATGTTTACATTCCCCTCCCCGGCATATCAAACTTATAAACGCTACTACACTTGATCTATACAAGTTTCTTAGATATCTGTTTGGGAGTAGCCTAAGAACGGCTGGATTGGCGACTCGCCTGGCCATGCGGAGCGCCAGCTCCATGCCAAGATCCAACTAACATATTTTAACTGCATCACACCTTATCTACTACTAGTTCACTGCCTCCATACATGGTCCCCTTATCAACAGTCTGTCAGCAGAATTTTGGGTTGTTTTCATGGCATTCCATGTTTAACTTTGTCGCCACCCTCTGTCGTGTAATCCACAAAATATACTGGCAAACTTTTATCATGTACCGATTTATTTTTGAGCGCTTCTGCTCACCTCCTTGGTTCCTCTCTGCCACCCATTGTTTGAAGCCTGTCCATTTAGGGTATGTCCACCATGCCACTCTCTATCCTGCTGCCGCTGCTCTGCATGCCGTCCCCTATAGTGTCAGGGTCAATTATTCATGTTTTAGATCCTATCTGCTTCATTCTGTCACTCGGTCATGGCCATCTGTTGCCCATATTTTGGCATAATGGTGCGATTATGCAGCCTCAGAGGCCTCCTATCATGCTGCCCACCCTGCTGTTTCCGTCCATTTCCGTGGTGTTTCCACCTTTTCTGAGGTTCCCATTGTTTGGCCAAGCTTCTTCCCTTTGCAGAGCCTTGGTCCCTTGAAAAATGCTCGAGTCTCCCATTGACTTCAATGGGGTTCGTTATTCGAGACGAGCACTCGAGCATCGGGAAAAGTTTGTCTCGAATAACGAGTACCCGAGCATTTTAGTGCTCGCTCATCTCTAGTAAAAATCAATCAATGTGTTAACCCTTTAGATGCTTCACAGGGGTTAAAACAAAATGGAGGTGTAATTTACAAGCTGCAATTTTTTTTAGACAATGTATTAATTTTGGCCAAAAACCGTCACAAAGTATTAAATGCCAAAAAACTCCACAAAGTTTGATACCCAATTTCTCCCGAGTATGAGGATGTCCCCATTGTGGTGGTGACTGTGTATGGCACAGGCACGGGCATAGGACAGAAGCAGCACCCATTCAGACAGATCTGCAATGTCACATTTACAGGCTATAAAATGTTTATTTTTTTGTAATTTGGACATTTGGGAGATTATTTTTTGGCGGACGAGATTCACTTTTCCAGTACATCCTTTAAGGGGGGGGGGTGCACAATAGCTAATAATCAGATTTTATTAACTCTTTCTTGGTGGTGGTTAAAAAAATCATTAATTCTTGTTTATGGTTTATAGCATTTTTTCCCCCGGTCGTTCACCATACCATAAAAATAGTGTTTATCTTTATTCTATGGGTCATCACGATTACGGCGATACCCCATTTATATGTCTTTTTTTATGGTTAACTTGTTTTGCAGAAACTCATTTTGTGAGAATTTGTAAAATGTGAGAACGTTGTGATACCCTATATGTTGTAGTTTTTAATGTTTTATTTGATTACTGCATGGGATGGGACTAAGGGGACTTTTATTTCTTTTTTAATAATTTTTTTTAGTGCACTTTCTTTAAACTTTTTTTTTTACTGTTTTATTTTATCCCGATGGTGGGACATGAACAAGTGATCATTTGATCACTTGTTCATTGTAATATACTGCAATACTAATGTATTGCAGCATATTACATAGTCAGCCTATGCATTTGCAAACGCAGACAAAGCGGCACGTGTGACACCACCCCAGGGGTGATGGCACACGTGACGTTTTGAGCGCATTTTGGGCCGTTTTTGAGCAGTCAGTCAAACAACCACAGTGTTAACCCCTTCCCTGCTGCTCGGGCCGAGCCCTCTCCATACCGTAAGTCTTTTGCTGCATATTGCAGCAAGGCTTCCCGGTAACACCCGCGGATCGGTCTAGACACCGATCGCGGGTGCTTTCACCGCGATCGCGCTCCGGCAATGTGCGGAGGCTTCAAAAAGATGGCGCCGCATGGGCGCCGCCATCTTGGCGCGGATCTCCTGCTCCCGCATGGACGTCCGGGAGCGGTGGATCCGTTGCCATGACAGCATCGGCCTCAACGAAGGCCCAAGCTGTCTCGTTTGAAACCTATTCATTCCAATGTGCTATCACAGCACTGTAATGAATGAGGAGTAAAATCCCCATATACTGCCAATTGCAGTATGGCAGTATATGGGTAGGATCGATCAACAACCTAGGTTAAAGTACCCTAGGGAGTCTGAAAAATAGTTAAAGTAAAAGTAAAAAAAAGTTAAAAAAAAAAAATTATATTAAAAAAACCTAAAAATTTAATCAACCCCCCTTTCCCTAGAACTGATATTAATATTAATAACAGTAAAACTCAAAACACATTAGGTATCACCGCGTCCAAATGTCCGATCTATCAAAAATTATAACGGTTTTTTCACTGCGTTTACCCCTAACGGAAAATAGCGTCCAAATCAAAAATGACATTTTTTTGCCATTTGGAAAATAACAAAAATTAATAAAAAGTGATCAAACAGGTCCGCACAGTCCTAACAATGGATGCAATGAAAACGCATCAAAGTCGCAAAAAATGACACCACCCACAGCCTCCGTAACCAAAGTATGAAAAAGTTATTAGCGCCAGAAGATGGCAAATCCAAAAAAAATTTTGTACAGGAGGTTTAATTTTTAAATGTATGAAACATAAAAACCTGTACAATGTGGTATCCCTGTGATCGTAGCAACCCAAAGAATAAAGTAGACATGTCATTTGGGACGCAGAGTGAAAGCCTGTGAATCCAAGCCCACAGAGAAACGTCGCAAATGTGTTTTTTCACCATTTTCACTAGCATTTGGAATTTTTTTCCCGCTTCCCAGTACGCACCATGGAATATTAATAACCTCACTACGAAGTGCAATTTGTTACGCAAAATAAGCCATAACAGAGCTTCTTTATGTGGAAAAATAAAAAGTTATGATTTTTGAAGGGGGTGTGAAAAATGAAGTGAAAAAACTAAAAAGGCCAAGTCGTGAAGGGGTTAAAGAACGCATCGGTTTTTTGACGGAACTGCTTAAAAACGGGCCAATGCCACGTGTGCCATCAACCCTTAGGCTGGCGTCCAACATAGCTTTTCTCGTGCTTGCAAACGCAACAAAGTCGCGCCCACCGGGCGGTGCTTCTGCCCATCGATCGGAGTTTCTATGGAAAGCCTGCGATCGTCAACGATCGCCGGTGTTTTGCCGCGGCCCTATTGCAAAACACCGGCAGCAAAACACCGGGGGGCTCGTTCCATGATCGCAGGCGTTCCATAGAAACTCCGATGCATTGCATTTGCAAACGCAGCCAAAACGCAACGTGGGACAGCGCCCTAATAATCAAGATGCCTTTGTGTTTTATCTGAACTCAGCTTGTTTTCTTAGATGCGGACATTGTTATTTCCGCCACTGACGTCATGTCATTTGGTATCAGAGTGTGTAATGTTCACCGCTACAACATGATGGTAATTATTCACGATAACATTTTAATTGTGCACCAACAGGTTTGACTGGTTTTGTAGTGACTCATGCAGGTCATATGAATGAGACTGCTCCGGAACACACCCTTATGACAACGCATGGTGATAACAGCAGAAATGGGGCTATTCCACTTGCTGTAGTTAAAACTGCCATCTCAGTCTAACCAATTTGGATTGATTTTAGTGTGCATTTTCTTAGGTAACAGGTGGATAGACATTAACTGAAAAAGGTGAATTAAAACCTGGCGATTAGGAGGGTATGGTCAACTTGAATTTTTATTGGGCAACTTTTTTTCCGCAACAGTTCAGACCTGGCACACTCATTTATCATTAGTTACCAAACATTCATATGACAAAATTACGCTACCCACGTTGCGGTTTGGTCTGGCGTTTGCATTTTTTAATGCATGCGGTTTTTGAGGGACTGCTTAGGCCACGGTCACACGTGCCGCTAGGCGTCCGTTCATAATGCGAAGCTAGCACACGGGGGAGGTCCTCAGCCCGAACGCACATGCGTTTTCCAAGAAACGCATGCGATCAGCTTATCAATCGCATGCGTTTCCCTGGAACAACACTGTTTGTTCGGGCGAGGACCTCCCCCGTGCGCTAGCGTCCTTTGAACGGACGCCTAGCGTGACGCAGCACCGTGTGAATACTGCCATATGGCGCCTTCCCACGTGGCGTTTTCGGCAGATTTTTTGGATGTGTTTTCTGGCCGTCTTAGAAACGCAACACTGCTCCAGGTAATGTTTCCTGGTGAGATTTCCCGCACATCATTTCTTCTTTGGGTTTCTCAGGGACGCATGCGGTTGAGAAAGCAGTGTAATGTTATTTTGCGGGAAAAGCAACAATAAAAATGCTTGCGTTTAAACTGCGTTTTTTTTAAAATCAAGTAATGTTTATTGACAATTTTAACTGCGTTTTTAAACGCGACGAAAACGCCACGTGGGTAGCGGCCATGGCCGGCGCCACACTGGCGCTTTGTCGTCGCGCCCAGGGGACGGGCCTCGCCCGATGCATCGCGTTCTATGGAAAACGCCTGCGATCTGGAACGACCCCGGTGTTTGCGTTATTAACGTAATACGCGAAACCGGGCTCTTATAAAAGATTATAAAAGACTCCTGGGGACATTCTTTAAGTCCAGTGACACATGTGGCTTTTTTTTACCATTTCTGTTGCGATTTCAAACGCATTGAAAACGGATGCATTTTTGCGCATATTTGCTTGCGTTTTAAAACACAAGGATGATGTGCGGTAATTCCATGCGCTGTGTTTCTGGAATTCATAAAAATGCAGAGCTCTTCTCCTGCTGTTTGTGCATGTATCACACGCGTCTCAAAGCGCAAACCACCAAATGCATGCGTTTTCAAAAATCAACCGCTTTGAAGCGCAATGAAAACGCACCTCAAAATGGAGACAAAAAAAACAGAGATTGAAAAGTTAAGAAACTTTAACCAAAACCCATTGAAAAGCCGAATGAGATGTGTTTTGAGGGATGCAAAAACGCAATGAAAAAAAACGCAACAAAAACGCCATGTTTGTCAACGCCCTAAGGGTGCGTTCACACTGAGCTTGGTAGCGTTTTCATTGCGTTAAAGGAAACCTAACCATTTAGAATGGTAGGGGTACTCTAAGTACCGAGCACCATCCAGGGTGAGCTGGTGTCGTACTTACTTTCGTTATGTTATAACCGCGGTGTCGCAGTTTTAAAACTTTAGAGCAGAAGAGGCTTTCGCGCTGGCGTGCGTGGCGCCTACTTAGAAATAGCGGAGATGTTACCGTGCACAGGCGCCGCAGCGCCGCAGCCACTTCTGCTCTAAAGTTTAAAAAGTGTTTAAAACCGCGATACCGCGGTTTATAACACTAACGAAAGTAAGTACCGGCACCCTCTCACCCTGAGCTGGTGCTCGGTACTTACAGCTTACCCTGCCATTCTAATGGTAGTTTTCCTTTAAAACATTACAAACAGCGAGGTGATTTGCCTAATTACATTACTATTTACATTTACATCGTGTTTACAATGCGTTTTATAAACACAAATGTTAACAGTAATGTATTTAGGCAAATCACCTCTTAACCCTTTTTTGTTTTTTCATTTGTCACTCCCCATGATCAAAAATCTATAACTTTTTTATTTTTACATGTACAGAGCTGTGTGAGGGCTTGTTTCTGAGTAGCAAATTACACTCTCATAGTGATGGTATTTTATTATTCATGCCGTGTACTGGGAAGCAGAAAAAAATTCCAAATGCAGAGAAATTGGTAAAAAACCGCATTTGTGCCGTTTTCTTGTGGGCTTGGATATTATGTCTTTCACCGCCTGCCCCAAATGACAAGTCTCCTTTATTCTTTGGGTCGGTATGATTACAGGGATAACAAATTTGTATAGGTTTTATAATGTTTTCATACATTTAAAAAAAATTAAACCCCCTGTACAAAATTTTTGGGGGGATTTTGCCATCTTCGGGCACTAATAACTTTTTTATACTTTGGTGTATTGAGCTGTGGGTGGTGTAGTTTTTGTGAATTTTCACGACATTTACATGTTATCATTTTAGGACTGTACGACCTTTTGGTCACTTTTAATAGAATTTAAAATTTTTTTAAAATGGCAAAAAAGTGCCATTTTTCGACGTTGGGCGCGAATTTCCATTACGGGGTTAAACGCAGTGAAAAAACGTTATTATATTTTGATAGATTGGGCATTTTCGGATGCAACGATACTTAATGTGTTTATATTTTTACTGTTTATTTATATTTAGATCAGTTCTAGGAAGGGTGATTTGAGTTTTTAGTTTTTTTTATTATAACTTTTTTTTATTTTTACTATTTTTCAGAATCCCTAGGGTACTTTAACCCTAAGTTGTCTGTACGATTCTATCATATACTGCCATACTAAAGTATGGCAGTATATTGAGATTTTACTCCTCATACAATACAATGTGCTGCTAGCACATTGTAATGAATGGGTTAACCCGAAGTAGCCTCGGGTCTTCGTGAGACCCGAGGCTACCATGGCGACATATCGCCGCTCCCCGATGAGGTCACGGGGAGCTACGATCCTTGGAAAGATGACGGCGCCCATGCGCCGCCATTTTTTTGAAGCCGCCGCAGCTTTGCCGGTGATCAGCGGGAAAATACCTGTGATAGGTGCCGACGCGTGGTTACCGATAAGCCTTAGCTGCAGTATGCAGCAAAGACTTACCGGCTATGGGGAGGGTTCAGCCCGTGAGCCTTCTCCAATCACCTGCGGCCTACCTGTGACGTGCTATTACGTCACGGGTCGTGAAAGTGTTAATGCGTTTTAAAAAGCAATGAAAACGCAACAAAAGCGCAGCGTGTGAACACTCCCTAACAGTTTTTTTTTTTTTAAATTCATCAAGCTTTCCACTGTTACTGGGGCATTTGTAAGAGCCCCAGTTATAGGGGAACAATACCCCTGTGTGGGCAGAGCTGTAACTGATCTGGTAAGATCACCGAGCCCGCTGCGGCAATGCCAGCTCATCCATAATACGCATAGCGCCACCCCAGCGGTAAGAAAGGAGAAGGCAGAGGGGCAATAACCGGTAATAGGGTCTATGGCTGTGTCTGAGACCCAAGCCTGCACCGAGAGACGGCAGCACCGCTGTAATAGACAGTCGGCGGTGGTTGTCCAGAGAACTGCTCGTTACGAAGGAGAAGAAATAAACAGCCGAAAGTTTCCGGAAAGTTACGAAGCGGGCGTCGTGTAAGGTGAGAGCCTGGGGGAGTGGGCGGAGCGAGGATCCCCGGTTGACGGTGCAGGAATCGGTTCGGCAGTGTGTTCCGTCGCTGACCATGGGTGCGTGCCTGGGAGTGTGCTCCCTCCTGAGCTGTGTAAGTTCAGCCACCTTCCTTTCTTTACCTTGTGAGTGTGAGAAGGGCTTCCTGCTTCCCCTCCTCATCGTCATGTACAATGTAGCAGTTGTGTGAGGGGCTTGTTATTCGGACGGTACCGTGACGGCCAGCGGTAGCAATAGGTGATGCCTGTGTGGAAAGAATTTAACCAAAAATAAACCAAAACTGTGTAGCAGTTGGTACCTTTGCGCGATTACTGATCGAAATATATGAAGTTTACTTATCCTTCATTACAGATCAGTGTTATATCTGCTGAAAAACCTATTACAAAAACACTGAGAATCTGCCTCCTATTCATTTGAATTGGAGACACAGGTGTTTTTTATAACTTTTTATTTTTTTTAAAGCGATGTGACCCATCTTTTCATAGCGTTAGTGGCATATTCCCCTGCAAACATGCGGGTTTGCCAAATTATTTTGGAAGTGGTAAGAGACCACAAACCGCAGTGTGAACACTTCTTATATTTGTTGTGAATGCAGGTTTTATTGGTTGAGGATTTTCGGTTTTGATTCTGGTGAACAAACACGTCATTTGTATGTATTCATACAATGAGAACTTTAGGAAAAGCCATGGAATATTTCACATGATGGTCACCCACATAACATCGCAAATATATTTGGATTTGAAAATAAATTGTCATGAGGAGACAATTCCTTTAAGCCCACCTGCACACAAACATTTTTCTCTGTTATGTGCTAGCTGTTTTTCTATAGATGGCTCACATCCCCATGTAATTCCCTTTTGCAATCCATGTGCTGTCTGTATTTGCGGATCACTTTCTACCTAACTCCAAGCTACTGATAGAATTGGTTGTTTTTTTTTCCCCATTTTTTTTCAGATCTGCAAAAACAATTGACATACAGTTGGCGCGCAGATTTGTTTTTGCGGACATACAGCTCATGCTTTGATAATAAGACAAACTGACCGCAAAACTAGACCTGTGGTTTGTGGGCAGGGGAAAAAAATGTTTGCGTGCAGGTAGCCTGTGTGATTTCTTTTTTTTTCCATGCGGACTATAATCTGTAGAGAAGCTGACTATATAACAAGACATCCCATAAACGAATATACTTAGACTGAGAGATGTTTTCTGACCCTCAAGCTGCTTTGGGCATAATGGTGAATGGTGCTGGCAGGGGTGTAAACGCACTAACCCGTCATATCCCCCTGGTCTTGGGTGCGTCCTGGTGAAGATTGCACACTAATCTACTAAAAAGCTTGAGCGGCACAGTACCTTCAGTGGGGAATGGGAGGGATAATTTTAATAAATTCCCCCCTATGTCCACACCTTCAGGTAGCCTTTCATCATAAGATTATTAAGGATTGGAAGCTGTACTTGTCAATACATAGGGCAGTGGTGGCGAACCTATGGCACGGGTGCCAGAGGTGGTACTCAGAGCCATTTCTGTGGGCACTCGGGCCGTCACAGAGGTCACCAAATGGGATCAAATCCACCAAATCTTCTTGCAGTCCCAGGCAACTTAAGAAATGCTGCTCTCAGCGCTATTTTACAGTGACACTTGATTGTCTGTTTGGAACTGTAGGAAAAGTTAGAACTGTTGAAAGAACTGCAATTTCTTTGGAGGTCCTCCTGCTGGAACAACCATTCTTCCTCTAAAGAGAGGAAAGGCCAATACAATTGAAAGATGTGAAAGAACAGGTAGCAATAAGTTTCTAATTAAAATGCCATGTTGGCACTTCACCATCACTGACATAGGGGGTACCACAGAGAAATGAACATGGCACATTGTATACATTTTTCTAATATGAGTATCTAGGGGTGTGAATGACCCGGCTTGCAGCGTTTAATATAATTTCCACCAGAAAACCAGCGGAGTCTATAGCTAAAAAATATCTGCCAGGTCTAAACAGGTCCGACGTGGTAGAGACTGAGGATCCTGGACGCTGAGGCAAATTTTAGGACAGGCTTTTAAGATGCCTGCCTTAATAATTTTGTCCCAGTAAAACTACATTGATGTAATGCTTAATGGTCACATGGCCCGTTTACAACTTGGTTCCATATTTGAGCTATACTAAGCTCACTGGGTGTATTGTACAATAAGCTTGGAACAGAGTGAAGAGGGTGCAGCATTTTCCCAAATGGAATAGGTGATTATTAAACTAATTACTGGAATACCCAGAGAATACTGAGAGATGATTTTCATGCACCAGGAAAGCCAAGCGTGGTGAGTCGTTGTACATAGCAGCCTTTAGTTGGTCTAGTTTACGTCAGAATCAGGTGCTCAGACTGCATTTTCTGGTATCGGGATTACACCATACCCCCTTTCCGGTCCACTTGCCTTTTTCAGACAAGTTGGAAAACAACCTGAAAATGGTCTAAAACCCTTAATTAACGTATAGCTCAGCATTTTTGTTGCAAATTACTCCACAATTATGACATAAGACAGCCCCCCCTCCCCCCAAGGCCCAACTGGTGTAGAGGGGGGTAGTTGCAATTTCTGGCCTATACAATGGGAATTGTGACTAAAAAACATCTTGTACTCCTGTTTTCAGGAGTAAAAACTATGATAAATGAGGCCCCATATTTTTAGTCATAACATCTTCCTGAGAAAACATTAAAATGTGGGGGCTTTGCAGTGGTTCGGAAGATTACCCACTCCTCTGGGATGTGGGAAGCAGTACCTTTTTTTTTTTCTGGCAGTCTCCTGAACAAATGGAGAGACGGCACTTCTGATTCATAGTGAAACTGGAAAACTGACTCATTGAGTTTTTCTTCTGAAACCTGGGGTCACATGTCTAGCTTCTATACCGGGAAGCTTCATTAGTGAAATGATGGGTGTCTTTAGAGTAGTAATTTAGTCTTTATTGTGTGTGTAAATGGGAAATTTGTCTATTGGTAGATGTTATAACCAGGGCTGTGGAGTTGGTAAGCAAAACCTCTGATTCATCTGTCTCCATCTCCACAGTCCTGTTTTCCTGGTCATGCTAGCAGTGCTTTAGATGCATGTGGGCTTTTCTTCCCATTGCCTTATTCCTTGAATCTATAGCAGAGGAGCTTCACTCCTGCTCATATACCGGATATAAGTATATGGTATAGTATACAGTATAAGCCGAGGTACCTAATTTTAACACAAAAAAGCTGTGAAAAACCTGTTTACTCGAGTATAAGCCTAGGGTAAGAAATGCATTGGTCACAGCCTACCCCCAATATATAGCCTGCCAGCACCTGGCTACTGGCCATATAAAAAGGAGGCAGTTGGTTTATGGCTAAATACTCGAGTATATACGGTACATTCAGCTTATCTAAAAGGAGGATGAGGGGTGCACATGCCACACTGACAGGCCACTTGCAAACTAAGAAGCCATGAGTTGGGGGTCTGCACTCTGCTGACAGTCAGTCTAATGAGCATGTCCATAACTGATGGAAGCATTGCTGCAGGAGGCCAGGTAGCGGTGAGTGCAGCTAAGAAGTCCTCTCCTGGCACTCCATTCTGTGTCCTGACACTGATTGAGGTCAGGCCCCAGAGCAGAGCGTCCACACGAGAGAACACAGGAGCTGTGCTGTACTGCTCCCAGGTCCTCTCCTGGTGGAGTTCTGCTCTGGGTCCTGATGCCACCGCATACAACCAGCATGAGATACAGAGCAGATGTGCATAGAGGAGAGAAGAAGCTGCTGTGTGGTGCAGGGAGGAGAGGATCCAGTAGAATAAAATTTATTTTTGTCTTCCCGGGGGTCTCGAGTATTTTAAGCCTGTTATGTGGTCTCGAGTACTATTATTATCTGCGCATGGGTATGCACTATTATTGTCTGCTCTAAATGCAGTATTTGGTTTCTGGGTTGGTATTTATTGCTGTGCTGTGGTATTTATAATTTCTGGGTTGGTATCTTTTTATTTGTGCTGTACGGTGGTTGTTGGTGACTATAAGGCTTTTGGACTAATAAGATCTAAATTTTGCTTACCTGAAAATTTATTTTGCTCAAAGTCCAAATTAGGACAGAATAACACAGGTACAATATTATTTAGCAATAAATAAACTATAAGTTTCCTCAGAATCAAGGAAGAGGCTTGTTTTTTTTTCACTTGAAATTTTTATTTTTATTTTCATTTAACATATTTTCATCTAAACAGATGAGCCGTTTTCATATGTATTGACTTCGCAGAGCCAACATAACATATATCAATTTACAAAGAGGCTTGTTTTATTGGGAGGGTATATAATAGTGCTACCTTTTGGACTTCAAGGAAAATAAATTTTCAGGTAAGCAAAATTTAGGTCTTCCTCTCGTCCTTCAGGCAGCACTGATGGGATTTAGGTAGCAAATTTTTGAAGCCACAGTAGATGCTTGACAGATCTGATCTATAGAGAGCATTGCATTCTCTGCCCAGGAAGTAGCTGTAGATCTTATAGAATGAGCCTAAGGCTACATTCATATGACAGTGTGCTCACTGTACCGTAGCACGGCGCACACTTTGGTGTTCGTGAAAGGAGGAGGGGGTAAGCGCTGCTCATGCCCACCCCTCTCCATAGAGAAACATGGTGCACGGCGCCGTATTACGGGGCTACGGAACAGTCTTTTGCTGCACCGTACCGTAGGAATAAATGATGGAACTGTTCTTGGTATGATACAGTCTGGTCTTTTCTTGCTCTTTACCGGATAAGGCTTGAAGCTCTGAAATTCTTCTAGCTGTGGAAATAGCAACTAAAAAGATTGTCTTCGACGATAAACATTTGAGGCTTCCAGTATAGGCTCAAAGGGCGGTTCTGTAAGATATTGTAGAACCAAGGCAATATCCCATTTATGACACAGTGGTCTAATACTGGTCTGCCTACTTAATGATAAGATGAAAATCTATTGTACTTAAACATTGATTGCAGCAAACTGAACTTTCAAGGTAGTAGGTTTAAACCGTATAAAGGACCTTACAAGTGAAATGTTGTTTTTCACGCAGTCAATTGCCATAGAAAAGTAGAGCTCAGTCCTGAGTCCATTTCATGGCATTTCTGCTCGTGAATGAAACGACAATGAACATTGCATTGAAAATTGACATCAAAACCGTCGATTGGAAAACTGAGACCTGAACAAACTCTGACCTGAAAACGATTGCACTGCTGATGCAAACATGGGTTTTTTCACTGACCAAACCCTGATCGCACACCCTGTAAACTCTGACTTTATCTGCCACGCAAGTGTGGAAGGGGCCTAAGAACTGAGGGTCGCTGGTATTCTAGCGACAACAGCAGATCGAAAACACCCGCATTTAAAAAAAAGAGGGTCGCGGGACTAGCGCTTAACCTTCAATAACGCCAGGATATAGACCGGTGAACTTCAGAGTGACTTTCCGTGCGGACTCAGCGCAGCAAGCGACCTGGTGGAAGTCGGAGGGAATACCGTAGGAAATCCCGGACCGACCGAATCCACCGCAGTAGAACGCGCCGCTGGATCGGAATTGGGAACCGGTAAGTAATGTTGGGGGCCCCATGTCTTATTACTCTGGATGAAGAACCTAACAGATGTTAGGGTTTTCTTCTCAATCTCCATGCCATAACCTGCACGCTTCGTGGAATTGGGACAGAAGAAAAGACCCCCTGACTCTTTTAACCCATCAGTGCGCCTGAAGGATGAGAGCTACTGTTGTTCACCCTCTGGCCTAATTAATTATATCAGGAAAAACATACATTTAAAGGGTTTGTCCGAGTTAAAAAAAAAAAAAAAAAAAAACAAAAATACAAAAATAAATAGATATATATATATATTTATATTGGTAGTAGGTGTGTGTGGCCGGGAGCTGGTGCCTAAAATATAAAGCTGTACTACCTCGGTGCCCTCGTATCCAGCGCTGCTTGCTGCTCCCTTCCGGGCGCCATTAAACAACATGGCCCGGACGTCATTCAGAGCTCTGCCGGCGTGGCCGTGTACGCCTATCCGTCCCTATAGCCGATTTTGTATGGAGGCCGAAGGTTGTCGGTCCGGCCGGAAGCTGAATGCGCGCTGCTACCGCGGCCTGTTGTTTTATATGGCGCGGACCGGAGTTACGCAGCGATGATATGGAGGTACCGAAAGTGAGTACAGCTTTATTGTTGTAAGGAGCCCGCTGCCAACATAATATTTTTTTTTCAAACTCTGACAAACCCTTTTAACCCTGTTTTTTTGTGCCAGACTTGACTTTTTCAAGGCACATACGGCAGAAAACTGAACATACACCTCTGATATATCACGCCCCATTGGCCCTATGCATGTAACCTCTTGACGACTGGCCCTTTTTTTTTTTGTTTTTTTCATTCCATTTTACTCCCCAGCCTTCAAAATCTCAAATTTTCCCTTCGTCCCCTGACGGCCCACCTGAGTATGCCCCTTGACCTCAGGGACATTTAACAGAGAATTTAAAAGGCGCCCCACCCGGCAAATCCGTACTCCAGGTCTTTCCCTGTCCCTACCAGACAGGGAGCAGAGATTATCATCTCCTCACGGCCCCTCCATGGGGTGCAGTGGGGAGCACAATCTGCAGGCACGGGTCCGACCCTTACCCTGCCAGTTCCCGCCTCGCCCTCGCCATCGCGCGTCCGCCGCCTCTGCGGGGAACTGTTGTGCCGGCTCTACCCCCGACTCCCGCGTAGTTCCAGGGTCCCGATGTCGTTAGCACGCGTTGTGTCTCCGGTCACGGGTTCTCCGACGCTTCATTGGTTTACTTCCGGTCGCACCGAAGTGACGATTTGAGTCACTGATTGGCCGAGGCCGCTCACGGCTGCGGCGGCACGAACTACAGACTTCCGTTCCGCACCGGAGTGACGTTTGGGGGCTTCGGCGGCGCCAAAATTTAAAAGGTTTGGTCTCCAGGTAGTCACTCGGACTCTGAGGTCTCGATCACCTACCACTCAACTCCGATAAGGTCCTGTACACGAAGCTGATGTGTTTAATGTACTTGTGATTTCTGCTATATTGTACTGCGGTATGTGAATAAGCCCCCTTACCTATGATTATAAGGATCCATGGAGTACTCTATCTTTCTAGCGAGGGTCTGGCCATGGAATCTTCTGTATCAGACCCCTGTCTACAGGCTTGTGAGGACATTTTAACATATACACGACTGACAAGGTATTACAGGTAAAAAATCCTTTAATCTGTATCGGTGTCCCTTTTCTAGGGTGATTAAAAGTATCTCCTTTAATGATGCCTGTACAGTTTTGGCAAACAGGCAGGCAAATGTGCCCTTTTTATTTGTGGCTAAGAACGTTTGCCGTGTTTTTTTCTTCACTGCAATATCAGATCTAATTAACTCATTGGCGATCGAGCGGCCTTTCTTATAAATAAATTTGGGGCAACTTTTGAACAGTGATCCAACACAGACATTAAATTCATTATGATGCTACTGGAGGTTAGAAGATTTGGTGATGTACTTGTGTTTTATGTCTCTTCACATTTTTTGGATATAAAGAAAGATTGTTTGATATTGCTGACTCTGGTCATCTGTCCTTAAACGCTTATAGACTAACAGGTAACACCCGTGAACTGTGCTAGTACTAATTGCGGGCGTTTTGCCAGCGGCTTCAAAAAGATGGCGGCGATCTGTCGCCGTGACAGCCTCGAGTCTTCCGAAGACCCGAGGCTGTCTTGTATTAACCCTTTCATTACAATGTTCTATTAGCACATAGGAAAATCCCCATATACTGCCATACTGTAGTATGGCAGTATATGATAGAATCGTACAGACAACCTAGGGTTGAAGTACACAAGGGAGTCTGAAAAATAGTAAAAATAAAAAAATTATAAATAAAAAAACCCTTAAAAATGCAATTCACCCCCCTTTCCCGAGAACTGATATAAATATAAATAAACAGTAAAAATGATAAACACATTAGGTATCAAAATATAATAACTGTTTTTCACTGCGCTTAACCCCGTAATGGAAAATAGCGCCCAAAGTGATTTTGAAAAATAGGGGGGAAAAAAAAAAGGTAGTACAGTCCTAAAAATTAAAACATCATCAAAAGTCACAAAAAAATGACACCACCCACAGCTTTGTGCAAGTATGAAAAAGTTATTAGCGTCAGAAGATGGCAAAAATCTAAAGAAATTTTGTACAGGAGGTTTTAATTTTTGTAAATATATGAAAACATTATAAAACCTATACAAATTTGGTATCCCCGTAATCGTTCCGACCCAAAGAATAAAGTAGACATGTCATTTTGGGTGCACAGTGAAAGGCGTAAAATCCAAGCCCACAAGAAAAACGGCGCAGTACACAGCATGGAATATTCAATACCATCACTATAATGTGCAATTTGTTATGCAGAAAACAAGCCATCACAGAGCTCTTTACATGGAAAAATAAAAAAAGTTATAGATTTTTGAAGGTGGAACCCTAACTAATGGAAGTGAAAAAACCATGACCACTGATTGAGGTCAGGACCAGTAGCAGAGCGTCCACACGAGAGAACACAGGAGCTGTGCAGTCTGCTCCCAGTCCTCTCCTGTGGAGTTCTGCTCTGGGTCCTGATGCCACCGGCATACAACCAGCATGAGATACGAGCAGATGTGCCATAGAGAGAGCAAGAAGACTGCTGTGTGGGCAGGGAGTGAGAGGATCCGTATAAATAAAATTATTTTTGTCTTCCTGGGGGTCTCGCAGTTTTTAAGTGTTATGTGGTTCTCGAGTATAGTATGATATCGCGCATGGGTATGCACTTTATTGTCTGTCTAAATGCAGTATTTGGTTTCTGGGTTGGTATTTATTGCTGGTACTTGGTAGTTTATATTTTGGGTTGATATCTTTTTAATTGTGCTGTACGGTTGGTGTTGGTGCATCTGCTGGTACGTGAAGGGTGCCTCTTAAACGTTAACAATGTCTATCAAGCTTTTGGACAATAAGATCTAAATTGTTGCTTACTCGAAAATTATTTTGACTCAAAGTTCCCAATTAGGACGAATAACAAGGTACAATATTATTTAGCATAAATAAACTATAAGTCTTCCTCGAATCAGGCAAGAGGCTTTTTTTTTTTCACTTGAAAATTTTATTTTTATTTTCATTAACCATATTTCACATCTAAACAGATGGCCGTTTTCATATTAATGACTTCGCAGAAGCCAAACATAACATTATCACATTTACAAAGAGTGCTGTTTTAATTGGAGGGTATATAATAGTGACTACCTTTTGGATTCAAGGAAAATAATTTTCAGGTAAGCAAAAATTAGGTCTTCCTCTCGTCCATTCAGGCAGTCACTATGGGATTACTGTAGCAAATTTTGAAGCCAACAGTAGAGCTGACAGATTGATCTAAGTAGAGCAATTGCATTCTCTCTGCCCAGGAAGTGCTGTAGATATTATAGAATGGAGCACTTCGGCTACATTCATAGACAGTGTGCGCCACTGTACCGTAGCACGGCGCACACTTTGGTGTGTCGTGAAGGAGGAGGGGGTAAGCGCTGCTCATGCCCACCCCTCTCACTAGAGAAACATGGGGCATGGCGCCGTATTACGGGCTACGGAACAGTCTTTTGCTGCACCGTACCGTAGGAATAAATGATGGAACTGTTCTGGTATGATACAGTCTGGTCTTATCTGCTCTTACCGGATAAGGCTTGAAGCTCTGAAATTCTTCTAGCTGTGGAAATAGCAACTAAAAAGATTGTCTTCGACGAAAACATTTGAGGCTTCCAGTATAGGCTCAAAGGGCGTTCTGTAAGATTGTAGAACCAAGGCAATATCCCATTTATGACACAGTGGTCTAATACTGGTCTGCCTACTTAATGATAAGATGAAATCTTGTACTTAAAGCATTGATTGCAGCAAACTGAACTTTCAGGTAGTAGGTTTTAAACCGTTTATAAAGGACACTTACAAGTGAATGTGTTTTTCACGCACAATTGCCATAGAAAAGATAGAGCTCAGTCCTGAGTCCATTTCATGCGCATTTTCTGCTCGTGATGAAAAACGCAATGAAATTGCATTGAAAATTGCATCAAAAACGCGTGTGAAAACTGAGACACTGAACCAAACTCTGACTGAAAAACGATTGCACTCTGATGCAAATGTGGTTTTTCACTGACCAAAACCCTGATCGCAACCCTGTCAAACTCATGACTTATCTGCCACGCAAGTGTGGAAGGGGCCTAAGACTTGAGGGTCGCTGGTATTCTAGTGACAACAGCAGATTCGAAAACCGCATTTAAAAAAAAGAAGGGTCGCGGACTAGCGCTTACCTTCCTAACGGAAATTAGACCGGTGAACTTCAGTATGATTCCGGCGGACTTCAGACGCAGCAAAGAACCTGGTGGAAGTCGGAGGAACTACCTTAGTGAATCCCGGCGCGACCCGAATCCACCGCAGAGAACGCGCCGCTGGATCGGGAATGGACGGGTAAGTAAATGTTGCCCCAATGTCTTTATTACTCTGGATGAAAGACCTAGAGAGTGTTAGGGTTTTCTTCTCAATCTCCATGCCATAAGCTGCAGCTTCGTGGAATTGGGACAGAAGAAAAGACCCCCTGGACTCTTTGACCCATCAGTGCTGCCTGAAGGAGAGAGCTACTGTTGTTCACCCCTGGCCTAATAATTAATCAGGAATAGAACATACATTTAAATGGGTTGTCCGAGTTAAAAAAAAAAAAAAAAAAAAAAAAAAACTTATAAATAATAATAGTAATATATATCTATATATATATTGAGTTGTATGGTGTTGTGGTGGCCGGGAGCGGTGCCTAAATATAAAGCTGTACTACCTCCAGTGCCCTACGCGTATCACGCGCTGCTTTGCTCCCTTTCCGGGCCCATTTAAACACAACATGGCGCCGACGCATTCAGCTTCTGCCGGCGTGGCCGGTGTACGCCTA
Source organism: Engystomops pustulosus (assembly GCA_019512145.1). Taxonomy (NCBI): domain Eukaryota; kingdom Metazoa; phylum Chordata; class Amphibia; order Anura; family Leptodactylidae; genus Engystomops; species Engystomops pustulosus. The sequence goes on from CM033642.1 coordinate 150,958,837, forward strand.
TCCGTCCCTATAAAACGCATTTGTTATGGAGGCCGAAGGTTGTCGTGTCCGTCCGGGAAGCTGAATGCAGTCGCTGCTCGCGCGGCCATGTTGTTTATATGGCGCCGGACCGGAGTGTACGCAGCGCTGGATATGGAGGAGCACCGGAAAAGAAGACAGCTTTATTGGTTGTAGGCAGCCGTGGCCAAATAATATTTTTTTCAAAGCTCTGACAAACCCTTTAACCCCTGTTTTTTTTTGTCGCCAGGAATTGGACTTTTTCAAGGCACATACGGCAGAAAACTGACAATAAACCTTGGAATATCACACCCCATTGGCCCTAGCAATGGTAACCTTTAACGACATGGCCCTTTTTTTTGTTTTTTTCATTCCATTTTCACTCCCACGCCTTCAAAAATCTATCAATTTTTTATCTTTACACAGAAAGAGCTTGTGTGATTGTTTTGCATAAACAATTTGCACTTAATAGGGATGATATTTAATTTCCACGTTGGCGGTACGGACAGCTGGAAAAAAAAATCAAATGCAGTGAAAATGGTGAAAAAAAACGCATTGCGCAGTTTTCTTATGGGCTTGGATGTTAAGGCTTTTCACTGTGCGCCCCAAGAGACATGTCTATTTACGGATCGGGGGGCCCCCCTTTGCATGCGTGCAATCAACGGGGATAACAATTTGGATTAGGTTGTTATAATGTTTTTACGTGTATTTTATATGTGATGAATGAAGGAAAGGGGGTGGGTGATTTGAATTGTATAATTTTTTTACTTTTTTTTTTAACTGTTTTTCAGACCCCCCTAGGGGTACTTTAACCCCTTATGACCCCTTAAAGACACGCGCCCTTTTTGCCTTTAATCTGTATCGTGGTCCCTTTCTAGGGTGATTAAAAGTATCTCCTTTAATGATGCCTGTACAGTTTTGGCAAACAGGCAGGCAATATGTGCCCTTTTATTTGTGGCTAAGAACGTTTGCCGTTTTTTTTTCTTCACGCAATGTCAGATCTAATTAACTCATTGGCGATCGAGCGGCCTTTCTTATAATAAATTTGGGGCAACTTTTGAATCTCCACTCAGCTAGTATCACGCATGTCTGAGGAAGGAGGACACACCTCCGAAACGTCACACAGACCATACGGGCGTTGGCTGCTCAGTGAAAGGCCATGATCTCCTAGCGTGCTACCATCCATGGACAATTGACACTGGTTTTGCCAGATTGGTGATGTACTTGTGTTTTATGTCTCTTCACATTTTTTGGATATAAAAGGAAGATGTTGATATTGCTGACTCTGGTCATCTGTCCACCGCTATAGACTAACAGTACACCCTTGAACTGTGCTAGTACCAATTGCGGGCGTTTTGCAGTGGCTTCAAAAAGAGGCGGCGATCTGTCGAAGACCCGAGGCTGTCTTGTATTAACCCTTTCATTACAATGTTCTATTAGCACTAGGAAAATCCCCATATACTGCCATACTGTAGTATGGCATGTATATAGAATCACAGACAACCTAGGTTGAAGTACACAGGGAGTCTGAAAAATAGTAAAAATAAAAAAAATTATAAATAAAAAAAACCTTAAAATGCAATTCACCCCCTTTCCCGAGAACTGATATAATATATAATAAACAGTAAAAATGATAAACACATTAGTATCAACATATATCAACTGTTTTTCACTGCGCTTACCCCGGTAATGGAACAATAGCGCCCCAAAGTGTATTTGAAAAATGAGGAAAAAAAAAAATAAAAAGGTTAGTACAGTCCTAAAAAGTTAAAACATCATCAAAAGTCACAAAAAAATGACACCACCCACAGCTTTGTGCAAGTATGAAAAATGTTATTAGCGTCAGAAGATGGCAAAAATCTAAAGAATTTTGTAGCAGGAGGTTTTAATTTGTTAGTATATGAAAACATATAAAACCTATCACAATTGGTATCCCCGTAATCGTACCGACCCAAATAATGTAGACATGTCATTTTGGGTTGCACAGTGAAAGCATAAAATCCAAGCCCACCAAGAAAAACCGGCCAGTACACAGCATGGAACTCATTCAATACCATCACTATATGCTGCAATTATGTTATGCAGACAACAGCCATCACAGAGCTTTTTACATGGAAAATAAAAAAAAATACGATTTTTGAAGGTGGAACCCTACTAATGCGATGAAAAACGCAAAAAGGCGCGTGTCTTTAAGGGGTCATAGGGGTTAAAGTACCCCTAGGGGGGTCTGAAAAACATAAAAAAACAAAGTAAAAAACATTATACAAATTCAAATCACCCCACCAACCCCTTTCCCTGAGTCATATTACATATAAAATACAGTAAAAACATTATAAACTCTAATCCAGAATTGTTATCCCCGTTATTGCAAGCATGCAAAGGGGGGCCCCTCCGATGAAATTAGAACATGTCCTTGTGGGCGCACGAGTGAAAAGCCTTAATACATCAGCCCTAAGAAAACTGCGCAATGCGTTTTTTTTCAACCATTTCACTGCATTTGAATTTGTTGTTCCAGCTTCCGGTAACACGCACGTGGAAAATTAAATATCAGCCCTATGTAAGTGCAACATTGTTTATGCGAAAACAATCACAACAAAACTCTTTCTGTGTAAAGATAAAAAAATTTGATAGATTTTTTGAAGTCGTGGGAGTGAAAACTGGAATGAAACAACACCAAAAAGGGCCAGATGTCGTTAAAAGGTTTACCATTGGCTAGGCCAATGGGGTGTGATATTTCCCAAAAGGTTTATTGTCATTTTCCTTTCTTGCCGTATGTGCCTTGAAAAAGTCCAATTCCCTGGCGACCAAAAAAAAACAGGGTTAAAAAGGGTTTGTCAGAGGGCTTTGAAAAAAATTATTATTTGGCCTTATCTGTGCCCCTTCCTTACAACCAATAAAGCTTTACTTCCCTTCTTCCGGTTCCTTCCATATCATCGCTGCTGTCACTCCGGTCCGGGCGGCCATATAAACAACATGGCCGCCGTAGCAGCGCTGCATTCAGCTTCCCGGCCGGACACGACAACCTTCGGCCTCCATACCAATGGCTTTTTATAGGGACGGATAGGCGTACCCGGCCACGCCGGCAGACTTCTGAATGCTCCGGCGCCATGTTTGTTTCATGGCGCCCGGGACAGGAGCACAAGCAGCGCGTATACCGTAGGGCACCGGAAGGTACGTACAGCTTTATATTTTAGGCACCAGCTCCCGGCCACACACACACACCATATATATATATCTATTTTTTTTGTTTTTTTTTTTTTTTTTTTTTTTTTTTTACTCGGACAACCCCTTTAAATGTATGTTCTATTCCTGATCTAATTATTTAGGCCAGGGGTGAACAACAGTACCTCTCATCCTTCAGGCAGCACTGATGGGTAAAGAGTCAGGGGTCTTTCTTCTGTCCCAATTCCACAGAAGCTGCAGCTTATGGCATGGAGATTGAGAAGAAAACCCTAACATCTCTAGGTCTTTCATCCAGAGTAATAAAGACATTGGGGCCCCCCCCCAACCATTTTACTTACCCGTCCAATTCCCGATCCCAGCGGCGCGTTCTCTGCGGTGGATTCGGTCGCGTCCGGGATTTCCTAAGGTTTCCCTCCGACACTTCCACCAGGTTCCTTTGCTGCGTCTGAGTCCGCCGGAATTCATCTGAAGTTCACCGGTGCTCAATATTGGCCGTTATTTGGAAGGTTTTAAGCGCTAGTCCGCGACCCTTCTTTTTTTTAATGCGGTTTTTTCGATCTGCTGTTGTCACTAGAATACCAGCGACCCTCAGTTCTTAGGCCCCTTCCACACTTGCGTTGGCAGATAAAGTCATGAGTTTGACAGGGTTGCGATCAGGGTTTTGGTCAGTGGAAAAACTCCAGTTTGCATCAGAGTGCAATCCGTTTTTCAGTCAGAGTTTGGTTCAGTGTCTCAGGTTTTCATCACGCGTTTTTGATGTCAATTTTCAATGCAATTTCATTGTCGTTTTTCCATTCACGAGCAGAAATGCGCTGAAATGGACTCAGGACTGAGCTCTATCTTTTTCTATGGCAATTGCTGCGTGAAAAACACATTTCACTTGTAAGTGTCCTTTATACGGTTTAAACCTACTACCTTGAAAGTTCAGTTTGCTGCAATCAATGCTTTTTAAGTACCAAGAATTTCATCTTATCATTAAGTAGCAGACCAGTATTAGACTCACTGTGTCATAAATGGGATATTGCCTTGGTTCTACAATGCTTACAGAACCGCCCTTTGAGCCTATACTGGAAGCCTCAAATGTTTATCGTCGAAGACAATCTTTTTAGTGCTATTTCCACAGCTGAAGAATTTCAGAGCTTCAAGCCTTATCCGGTAAGATGCACGATAAGACGCAGACTGTATCATACAGAACAGTTCCATCATTATTCCTACGGTACGCGTGCAGCAAAAGACTGTTCCGTAGCCCGTAATACGGCGCCATGCCCCATGTTTCTCTAGTGAGAGGGGTGGGCATGAGCAGGTCGCTTACCCCCTCCTCCTTCACGACCACCAAAGTGTGCGCCGTCTACGGTACAGTGGGCACACTGTCATATAATGTAGCCGAATGCTCATTCTATATATCTACAGCTACTTCCTGGGCAGAGAATGCACTTCTCTCTATAAGATCATATCTGTCAGCCTCTACTGTTGGCTTCAAAATTTGCTACGTAATCCCTCGTGCTGCCTGAAGGACGAGAGGAAGACCTAATTTTTGCTTACCTGAAAATTTATTTTCCTTGAATCCAAAAGGTAGTCACTATTATATACCCTCCCAATAAAACAAGCCTCTTTGTAAATTTGATAAATGTTATGTTTGGCTTCTGCGAAGTCATACATATGAAAACGGCGCATCTGTTTAGAGGAAAATATGGTTAATGAAAATAAAAATAAAATTGTTCAAGTGAAAAAAAAAAAGCCTCTTGCCTGATTCTGAGGAACTTATAGTTTATTTATTGCTAAATAATATTGTACCTGTGTTATTCGGTCCTAATTGGACTTTGAGTCAAAATAAATTTTTCATGTAAGCAACAATTTAGATCTTATTAGTCCAAAACCTTATAGTACATTGCTTCACTTTAAGAGGCCCCTTCCCGTACCAGCAGATGCACCAACACCCACCGTTACAGCACAATAAAAAGATATCAACCCAAAATTATAAATACCAAGTCCAGCAATAATACCAACCCAGAAACCAAATACTGCAATTTAGAGCAGACAATAATCAGTGCATACCCATGCGCATATCATACTATTAACTCGAGAACCACATAACATCTTAAAACTCGAGACCCCCAGGAAGACAAAAATAATTTTATTCTACGGGATCCTCTCCTCCCTGCCCCACACCAGCATCTTCTTTCTCTCCTCTATGGCACATCTGCTCTGTACTCATGCTGGTTGTATGCGGTGGCATCAGGACTCCAGAGCAGAACTCGCACCAGGAGAGGACTGGGAGCAGTGCATCACAGCTCCTGTGTTCTCTCGTGTGGACGCTCTGCTCTGGTCCTGACCTCAATCAGTGGTCATTTTTTACCTGTAATACCTTGTCAGTCGTGTATATGTTAAAATGTCCGTGCGGCTTGGCATACGTAGGACAAACAATGAGATCCATCAAGACTAGACTTAATGAACATAGGTCTGTTATTAGACAGTTCCTTAGTAAAACGGAGGAGGAGCTCAAAAGTGCTAATGAAAAGGTTAAACATGAGACTGGTGTTGCCAAACACTTTCGTGAGTATAGACATAATGTCAGTGATCTTAGATGGTTAGTGTTAGAGAGTGTTGAAATAAAAGAAGAGACCGCTCTAAAGAAAAAGTTACTTCAACGGGAAGTGTACTGGATTATAGCGTTGGACACCGTCCAACCTCGTGGTCTGAACGAACAATGTCATTTTAATGTATTTTTGGAAGTGTGTATATCTGTTGTATTTCGTTTCTAAGCTAGTGGTATTTAATGTATATTTGACTATATAAACGTCACACGAGACCATACGGGCGTTGGCTGCTCAGTGAAAGGCCATGATCTCCTAGCGTGCTACCATCCTATGGACAATTGACACTGGTTGCCGAAGATTTGGTGATGTACTTGTGTTTTATGTCTCTTCACATTTTTTGGATATAAAGAAAGATTGTTTGATATTGCTGACTCCGGTCATCTGTCCTTAAACGCTTGTTGGAGGGGTTATAAGAGCCCTTATTTTTAGACCGGTGTACACACTAGGAGCCACACTTAACAGAGCTTTTTGTTTTTGCTAATGATTACCTGTTAGTCTATAAAACATAATTCTGCTCCAGGTGTTCCTGGGAATCATTCCTCAGAGTATTTTGCGCCTTGGTACCTTTATTTAGTACGTTTTTTGGCCCATAGCAACCATGATTTCCAGCTCTCTAAAGATCTACAATCAGCAAGAAGGAAGGTAGGACCTGGCCAGGTCACCTCATCACAAGCGCACGCTGCTGACCAATAACCCCATTTCTATCCATCTCATGATATCGTCCTATCTATCCAAGTAAAACTTCAGCACAGCACATGAGGGGACAGCATGAAGACTTGGAGAAGCTCTCTGTCTTCTGCCATTTAGTGCTGTGGAGTGTGAGGGAATTGAGGAGGGGGGTTTGTGGTTGATCTGCAGCTTGTATCTGTGTAGATTATTTGTGTATGTTTGTGGTTGATCTGCAGCTTGTATCTGTGTAGATTATTTGTGTATTCACAAGTGTAGGGAAAGCCGAGGTAGAGGTGTTTGGGTACTACATTAGTTAGGGCTCCTGTCAGCACGTGACAGAGTGCTGGACCACTGAGCTATGAGGTAAACAGCTGAGAGCAGGGAGAGAGAGGGGGGGTGTCTCATTCTCCCTTCTTAGTCAGCTCCTCAGTGAAGACAGAATGGGGGACATTTACATAAAGTGTCGGTGTCTGCACTACAGCATTTGCATTACAGCGCCCAGAAGTGGCTGCGACACATATTAATTGTGTCTGAGTTTCCACTCCGCCAAAGCCACGCCCCTTTTCGGAGAAGAGTCAGAGCAGACGGAAAAGAAGGCTGCAGAATACAAGAGGAAGAAGCAAGATTCAGTTATCTAATCCAATTGCAAAAGGACTTAAAATTACCTGCCCTACAACATATCAAAATTTTTTGAAATGACGGTTACTCTTTAAGACCTGAAATGCAACATATAAAGAGTAGTGTGCCAAACTGGCTTTATCTAGTACAAAAAGCAAGAATGGTAGGTGGACCTGATATAGATTTGTGTTGGAACAGATGTCTTCAAAATGTATCAATATGTAGTGAAAAAATGTGCACAGCCCCAGACTTGTATACATTATCACAGACAACCCTATTCGCTGGGAGCAAGACTGCGTGCACCCAAGTTTACTTTTTTTACCATCCTTATAACCATATGTGTCTGGTATGGTCCATCATTTAATCTAGTAAATTTTGAATGTCATAAGAAGTGATCCAATTAAGCAGTATACATAACTTGTTTTGGATACAAACTAAGTAGATTTGAGTCTCTAGAAAGCAAACTTGTCGAAAACAGCCTTTACAACCTTCATGTTTCACACCAGAAACAATCAATTTTTGAAAGTGATTGGTAAAGTCCCTAGTTACACTGCTTGCAGCCTCCCCATAAACGCTGCATGCTGCCTCCCCATAAACGCCTCCTTCCATTCTATGCCTGGCCGTCAGTATACTCAGGAGAAATTGGGCATAAAGCTTTGTGGGAGCCTTATGGCATTTAATCCATTGCAAATGTTTAATTTTCCACCCAGAATGAATGCATTGTCAAAAAATACAAGATTTGTAGACTGCCACCTCCATTTTGTTTTTTAACCCCATAAAACACAACAATGGTTAAATTTAAAGTTTTTTCTACGTTGGGGTGTAGTTTCCATAATGGGTATTTACTAGCCCTCTTTTGTATTTAGGCCTTCCAGTCATTTGAAGTTAGAGCACGGTCCCCTAAATACGCGGTTTTGGATTTCATACAATGTCGAAAATGGCACCCAAATTTGAGCCTATAACGCTTCTTATTACAAAAATATGTGGATCTTACAAAAACCATGGCAACATAAAAGCAGAACATCCGACCAATTTCACATGCATAAACATTAATTTGGGTGCTATGACTATCTGCATCAAAAGTAGAGAATTTAGAAATTAAAGAATTTTTCAAATTTTTTGCCAAAATAGTTTTTTTTTTTTTTATCACTAAACTCAAAAGATACAATGGGGCAGATTTACTTACCCGGTCCATTTGCGATCCAGCGGCGCGTTCTCTGCTGTGGATTCGCTTCCGGCCGGGGATGCACTAAGGCAGTTCCTCCGACGTCCACCAGGTGTAGCTGCTGCGCTGAAGAGCATCGGAACGCACTGAAGTTCACCGAGCCATCGTGGGTAAAGGTAAGCGCGAGTCGAGCGACACTTTTTTTTAAAAGATGCAGCGGTTTTTCCGAATCTGTCGAGGTTTTTTTATGGCCAGGCCCCCGATTTTTTCATGAGTGCATGCCGGCGCGCGATGCGCCACAATACATTCGCGTGTGCCAAAAACCGGGGCAATACAGGGAAAATCGGCTGCCAAAAAACGGAAAAACTCAGGTAACCCGCCGTAAAAATCGCGATTTGGGGCCCTTAGTAATAGCACCCCACTGAGTCCTGAAGGGGTTAAGTAAATACTTGTAAATATTTACCAGCACTCTATTATTCCTACTAGAATTTTATGAATAAATCAGTTCTGGCAGTGTCGGAATGTGTAGGGGCACCTGTCTTTGACAAGAAGACTGGTTTTCTATAGGTAGATTTTATTTCTAGGTGCAACAACAGAGGAATGTCAGTGTAGAATTCAAAGAAATATATTTCTTGGTAAATACAGAACGGATGAAAGATCTTTTTCAACCTTCTTTCACTTGATCATATTTTGTCTCGTATTATTATTTGTCTCAGGAAATCAGCCATGCACTCTTTATCCTCAGAAGCCTGTGTCTATAAGGCTAACTTGCCGCAAATAAGTATGATCAGTGAAACTCTGTGCGTGTTGCCAGAATGACTGGTCTGAACAATGAGTAACGGAACTGATGTGACAAAATAAGTTCAGTACAGCCACTCAGCGTCATTCTGCAGCAGCAGTGTTTGCTCTGTGCCCTGTCACACAGACTGCAGTTCACCACCTAAAGTATGGAAGAGATCGGCAGGACAATAACCTTCTGGTGCATGTATCACTCCACATGGTGGTGGCTGTTTCCCCGCAAAGCGACGTACAGTTATGTTGTTGTGCACGAAAAAGACCCTGGAACGTGGAGAGGAGATCTCGGGTAATTAGCAGCTGTAGATCCTGCCTGGAAAGGCACTAGTCAAGTGGGTGTAAGTTGTTAATCAGTTGGCTGTATTGTGAGTGTGATTGGAGAGGTGCTACCACTTGACCAGGAGGATAACACCCCTGGGCAGTGGGAGCACAGGCCTCTTTACCACCAGCTCTCTCAGCACATGGACAGAGAGACAGTGTCAGTACACCTTTAGTACTGACACAGAACCCAATCCCAGAACCAGAGTCAGGAGAATCCAGAGCTACAGCTTGGACACGGCTCCATCTCAATTATCCCAGCCTGCATCTACTACCAGTAAGCCCATAGTCTAGTAGCTATAAGTTCTGTATATCCACTGGATAGGGCCTCACTTGCTAATCGGTAGGGTCTCAGTAATTGGACCCCGACAGATCACTAGAACAAAGGGTCCGATGTGGTCTGATATACCCCAGTCAGACTCCTCGTCACTCCCCGAGATGAGTGGAGCCTCAGGACACGCATGGCTGGGCTGCCCCGTTTATCTCTATGGAGCTGATGTAGATTGTAGAGTATGTCACTCGGCTATCTCCATCAGCTCCATAGAGATGAATGGGGCCGCCCAGCCAGCCCATGCACAGCCGTCTTCTCTGCTCACCTCGGGGAGTAACAAGGGGTCCGACTAAAGTACATCACCCCCTGTTATCCTCACTAATATTTGGTTTATCCCAGTCTACTGTCTAATAAAAGCTCTTGAGGATTTCTTTGAGATTCTCATCACATATCTGCCTTTTGTGAATAATGAAGCCTTTCTTCATCACTGTTATTTACCTTTCTGTATTATTGAATGTAGTCACACGTTTCCAGCACAGTTCACCACACCCAGAAACCAGGATAATTAATAGGATTAATGATCTGATTAATGTATCCATTGGTTATGATTACCCAAATTAATGTGGCTAGCTTTACATTTACCACCTCTCAAGCTAAACATTAAAGTGTAGATGCTTGCTATGTTATCCAGGTCTGTGGAGTCAGAGTCATAATAAAAACACATAATAAATTATAAAAATTGTGAAATGTTGCTGATCTAAGGATCTAGGCCAGGGGTGAGCAACATTTAGTGGTCCAAAGGCCATTTTGTCATACTGCTCAACTTTGCCACATCAGTAACCAGCACCCTAGATGCATCAACAACCACAGTACAGCAAAAGATTCCCTTCCCACCTAGAAATTATAATGCGTCAGTACAGCACTAAATGCCACCACAGCAACCAAATTGTAGGAGAGAACCTAGGAGCAGTACAGTACAGCAAGTGAAGCTTCTCTGGTATAGCTCAGAGGAATAAGGCAATGGGAAGGATTGTCCATTTATCTCAGCACTGCTAGAGTGACCAAGAAAACGAGACTGTCGGTGACCGTTTTGGTGGAGCTGGTTTTGGAGTCGACGTTTAGGAAAATAAGAAGTCTGAGTTGGAGTGCAGAGTTTGGCTTACCGTTTAACATCACTGTTTTGGTATCATTTTAATATGAAGTAGCTAACAGCGAATGGCATCCATTGCAACAACAAATGCAGGCATGTAAATATCCTCCAACAGACAGACAATCTACTGCAAGGATTATTTATTAGAAGGGTTAATACAGATAATTAAAGTTAAGATAGTTTACTTAAACTAAAAGAAGCACATGACGAATTTTGGGGAGCACCTGTGGGCTTGTACAACGCGCACAGGTGCACACCAGATACATCAGGACACCATACCCGGTGCGGTAGAGGGGCAGGGTTAAGATCAGATGCTGACTCACCATGCGCCAGCATATGATAAATTTCCCCTTTGCTCCCAAATCCACAGCTAAGGGTGTGGTCACACATCGCGTTTACTGCATGCGTTTAAAAACGCATCGCTACAGCTGAAGGGAGATTTGCCTAATTAAACAGCTGTTAACGCTAGGTCCCGACGAGTGTCCCGAGGCTGTCGGCTTCTCTCCCCGCCGGGTTCTGCCTTCCTGGCAGGACCCGGCTGTAAGTAACTGAGCATGCGTAGTGCAGTGTAAAGGCTGGAATAAGCGATCGAATGATCGCTTATTCAAGCCAAGAAGTAGAAAATGTAAAAAAGTTTAAAAAATAAAATAAAAAATTTAATCTTTTTATAATATAATTAAATAAAATAAAAGTCCCATAATCTCCCCAGTAACACATAAAATGCAAAAACAGTAAATAAAACACAAAAACATACATATTTGGTATCACCGCGTCCGTATTAATCTGTACAATAAATCTAAATCAATATTGAACCCGCTCGGTGAACTACGTAAAAAAAAACTCGGAAAACTTCCCATAATATACAATTTTTCATCAAACACCATCACAAAATGTTCTAATAACTGATCAAAAAAGTTTTCGTACAACCTAATTATGATGGTCACGACTGATAAGACACCCTGTTTCGCAAAAATAATCCCTCAACCAGGGTCTGACAACCAGAAAATAACAGAAGTGTATTGGTCCACTGAAAAGTGTGGTCAATAGAAAACAAGTTGCGGATTTTCTTTCTCCATGTTGGTTTTGCTCAGAAAATTGAGGCAAAACTCGAAAAACCTATATAATGAGGCACACCCCCGCAAAGTCGTAGTGACTCCAGAGAATAATGTGGATAAAAAAGTATTCTTTGGTACTTTACAGTGAGCAGGGGAAAAAAAGTGCTAAGCACCTCCAAAATAAAAATTGATGTATTTGTTTGTGTCCCCCTTGAAATATTGATAAAATCCGGCTCATAGAAAGCTTTAGACTGCTTCGTGACTCCCAAAATAAATTATCTATACATTGTATCCTCACATCCATAAAAATAGACCTCAGATGTTTGTATTTCCAAAAAAAAAAAAAATGTATCGGGTCTTACAATGTGACATACAATCTGCCTGTGAATGAAGGGGCGCCTCCATTCAGTTCTATACTCGGCCGTGCGCCGGACACACACGCCAGTTATACCCACCACATATGGGGTATCATACACTCGGGAGGAATTGGGCATCAAGCGTTGCAGGCGTGTCATCATTTAATTTATCGAAACTGTCCAGTTTGGCCTAAATGCATGTATTTTCCCAAAAAAATTCTATAGAGTTTCTAAATCGCAAGTCCATATTGTTTTAAAAACCCATATGTAACACTTAAAGGGTTAATAGACCTAATAGAAGTTTGTTATTCATACGTTGAGGGGTGAAGTTTCTATAGTGGGGTAAATGTTATGGGGTGTTTTTTTACTATTATTTAGTTTAGGCCCTTTTCATAGTCACCTGAAAGCTGAAGTATGGGTCCCCTCCAAATGTGAGTTTTTGGCATTTCCTGAAAATAAGACAAAATCGCACCCTAAAGTTTCTGCACCTCAAACATCCTCGAAAAATGACCGGACTGCATAAATTATCAATCCCAACATAAAGCAGATATTCTGTAAATGTTATTAATCAATCAAACTTTTTGGGTAAGTGAATTTTTTACTCTTGTTGGAAACCAAAAATTTTAAAACTTGGAAATGAAGAATTTTTTTACAAACTTTTGCCAAAATTTTCCCACTTTTGTTTCAGAACGAATGCAAAACTTATCACTCTATTTTTAACTAACATGAAGTACAATGTGTCCGAGAAAACATTCTCAAAATCACCCGGATATGTTAAAGCGTTCCGAAGTTATAACCAATTATCGTGAGACATGTCAGATTTGAAAAATCGAGTCTGGTCATTGAGCTGAAAACTAGTGTCGGTGATAAGGGGTTATTGTTTACTATGAATAAAAAAGAACGGCAAATTTGAAAAAAACTTTTTCCACAGACCACAAATCAGGAAATGTGAAAAAGCACAGGTGAGAATCACTTAAGCCAGGAAGAAAAACTAAAGTGTGAACAAGCCCTGACTTGAAAAGGACAGTAAGCTGTTGGTAAAAATATCACATGCCAGGCTGAGGACAGGGTAAAGATGTGTGAAACTTGCCTAAAGTTCAGTGCTTATAGAAGGTGCTCACAGAACCTTCAGGTCGCGAAGAATGACGCTAAATCCCACCGGAGCAATGCGTTTGACTAGTTTTTCCATATATACGGTGTCTTGAAGCTGTCATAATCAACAAAGATTTTTTTGGACAAAGCATTAAACGGGTATTCTGGGGAATATGAACGCCTGATACAAAAAAAAACCATAACGCTATAAACGAATTTAACAAAACTCAATGTTATTAGTCACAAAATGGAGCTTAAATAGTTTGATTTTATAATTCACAAAATGTTTTGGGTTTCTGAAGTTGGTGATGTTATCACCAAGATGGCCGCCAATGGAAACTACAAGTCCCAAGATCCCTTAGTTCAACCAACCAGTCAAACATAGTGATGATTACATGACCTGCCTGGCCATGTGCAAGTCATGTGATGTGGACATGTGACCAGCGGCCATCTTCTGTTCTGTATTTTCTCCACGTGGAGGAAATTAACGGACTGATTATAGGGCCGCGTCGCATTGTAATATTCTAAGTGGTGTTTTCAACAGCAGTGTTTTTTTCTTGCTAATGGGAGCTAAAATTTTAAATAACACAATACATAGTAGCTTATTTTTAAACCCCGTTAACAGCTGAAGCACTTTTTCACTTCCTGACAACCGGCGCTTTTTCACATTCTGTTTTGCAGCTTTATTTATGAAAAAGTCTGATATTTGGTCTGAAATGGTGACAACAATTCTGCTTTTCGAAACTTCAAAATGTTATTTTACATACAGTGCATAACCGGCAAAAAAACATAACTAACATTCTCTAAGTGATTTTATACCTCCGTGGTTTTTATGCTCCGCTTTATTTTTGTAGGGATTTATGGGCCTCGTCGACGTCTGGTGCGATTTCACATTTTCTAAAAAAAACGCAAAATCTGCTATTGAGGGACCTGCTCTCCGGTTAAAATCACTGAAAGGCCTAAAAAAAATAGTCCCCATAAATTACCCCATTCATCGAAAATACTATCACCTCAACGTACGTGGCACACTTTTGAAGTTTGGTACCCTTTAATTGTCTTTACAGGGGGTTAAAAACTACGGAGCAATTTTGAAAGTAAAAAATTTTTGGCTAAATGAATGGTGTTTTCAAAAAAAGTACAAAAATTCAGTCAGTGGATGAAAAATACCAAAACGATCACAAAAATTGTGATACCCCAATCCCTCCCGCATTAACATACCCCATATGTGGTGTGAACCGCTGTATGGGGCACACGACGGGGGCATTGAAGGAGCTGCGACTTCGCAGGCAGGATATGCATTGTCACTTTTATTGGTCAAATCTTTATTTTTTGGGCAATTTAGACTTATAGGGCTTATTTTTTGCGACATGAGAGCACTTACAAATACTACTTCATTAGGGTCATTAGCTTATTGATGAGATTTTATTAACTCTTGAATGTATGGGTTGAAAAGAAAAAATTGTCATTTTGGTTTACTTTTACATATTTTTTGGGGTCGTAAATCGTTCCATAAAAATACTATATATTTCTACAGCCTCAACTATGATTACGCGTGTACCCTCATTTATAGGTTTCATTATTTTAAATTAGGAAAAAACTAATATGGAAATCTTTACTTTTTTTCCTGCCATCTTTCAGACGTCTTTTATTTTTTTTGCAAGCTGTTTAGGGGATATTTTTCGTGTTGCGTTGTTTTTTCAGTGTTCCATTTGTGGCGCCCACCTTTTTTTCCTTTTAGTCACTTGTTCTATTAGAAGCTTGCGGGTGGTCACGAAGCGGCGTCCAGACTCAGATTTGAGCCAGGTCTGTAGGTGATTCTTGTACTCGTCGATGCCAAATATGGCTAGGTTTTTGCGCGATTTTTCTCCTTTTCTTACTTTATTGTCAAGTTTATAGGGCATATTTTGTTACGGGGACTAGAACTTTACATTCCCTTTTCTTAAAAAATTTTATGACAGTTTTCCCCTTTTTTACCTTTACCTGGTTCGCCCTGCCCCCGTGATCCACTGATTTTGCTAAGCGCTTCTTCATTACACAATGTAACAGTGCACTGCTCAGGCGTTCGGGTGACAGCCGGGGGTCCTGGCACACAGAAGAGGAGTACGCGCAGCGCCGGGCACCGCCAGTCCCGGGTGCTGATCTCGGGCGCAGAGGAATAAACACCAACCACGGTAAGCGCCGCTGGGGGAGATCGATTCTTCTGAAAGCCCCGGTCGTTATGGCAGGGGTTAAACAACCGCGATTTGAGAAATCTCCGATCGGCGGGTGTTGAGGTGGGGTGTCAGCTCATAAAATATAGCTGACACCCGCCAGAGCTTATTGGCCAGAAGCCTGACGTTAATGTCCTGTCAGTTTTTACCACGATTTTGCAGTACTATTACGTCTAAATCTTCGAGGAAGGGGTTAAGGACCATTTGTATATGAATTGTGTTATTCATGAATAACCTTTAAATTAATTTAGTAAGGTGTCAATACCTTTTCCCTGTCTACTTCTCTGGTAGAGAGTAATGCGTTGAGTGTAGGTGGGGGCTTACAAGGTAGCAAAAGAGGTGTGGTTTACCAATCTAGGATAACTTCTTTGCATATTTTCCAAAATCCCCTAGTGGGGCATCAATGGCTATATGTGTCCACATGCCTGCAAAGTGTGGCTTAAATGGATTGTTACCAATGTCGGGTGAGAATTTCATGTCTAGAGTGCCTTTCTAAAAATAAAGTTATTGCTTTTGGAATGAAGGTAGCAAAAACAGTAAGAGTCCTGTAAGGGTTAATACATATCAAATACATATATTACACAGAACTACCCTAAAAAAACACATCATGGCAGTATTAAGTATCTCAACAATATAAATGTAGTAAAAATGCTTAAAGAAAACCTACCATCAGAAAGCCACCATCATAAGTGCCGACAGGAGCACTGCTATACTCGTGCATTTGCACATGCCTAAAACTAATTTACTTTACAAGTCACCTATCCAAGATAGCCCCGGCACTCTGAAGAACGCCAAGCAGTTGGGAATAAGTGTGGGGGCGGCTGCTGAGGCAGAGGGGGGGGCCTATAATGTTCAGCATTATTGATTTAGACCAGGATAGTGGCAGTGGCACCATGCAAGCTCACGAGTATATTAGTTCTAGTTACACAGGAGGACTGAGGCCCAATGATATGTGACTGGTTTTGGACATCTATCGATACAGTGTACCTCATGGGGAATTATATGGCCAATGTGAGCCTTCACTCCACATATCCCGAAATAGGCGAAATCTCTATAAACTCATGGTGCTTCTGTCCTTGAATCAACCTAGCTAGCGCCACCACTGTTGGAGCGGTTATCATTACCTGGCTCACACAGGAAATTTGTAGCTCGCGGTAAAGCACATATTGGCCATACGAAGGTGAATAGAGCAAACTACATGCATCTGCCCAGTGACACTTATAGAGACTAGTCTCTTTTAGAGCATCAGGATGACCTTACCACCCAATAGGGCTCGATTACTGGTGATGCACAACTTAGGAATTATCCACTTGCACTCCTTTGAAGATTTTAGGCGTTGCTGTAGCAATCTAACATAATTAATAATAGCTCCCAACACTAAATTTGATTGAGAAATAAAGTTACTACATTTTAAACTAATGGGTCTCAGTGAGGTCCCCTTGGACCTTTTTTGTAAATAACTGTCTTGGATTGAAATAGGACCCAGTCGTATCTTTCCACCCTTTGCCCTTGTTGCATTAATGGGCATGATGTGTTTTGTTTGTTTCTTGTGTTTTTGACTGCTGTATACCTGTAATGTATTTCCACCTTTTATTATATTTGTGCAGTCAGTATCAATTCCTGTAATACATTTTCTTTCCCTTTAAAGGCTTCATGTCTGTGTGGTACAGCACCATGTCTCCTCTGTGGATGTTGCCCGTCTACCAAGAATTCAACTATAACACGCCTGACTTTCTCAGTCTTTCTTCTTCTTGGAACCTTAGTGGCATGTATTATGATAATACCTGGAGTAGAAAGTGGACTTCAAAAGGTAAACCTAACTATTTTATCATGACTGATATGCATGCTTTACATAATAGGACACTCGAGTCTTAAAGAGCAATATTATGTGGCATTGTTTGGGATATTGACACCCATTTCGGGGAATAAAAATACATTTTTTTTTTATTATTGACCTGAGAAATCGTATGTACAGGTTTTTTTAATTATATGGTCTTATGTTACAGAACATAATAAAATGGGTTACAAACTCAGGTAAATATAACCTCGGACGAACAGAGTTAGTCTGCATGCACACTGCCGTGAGCCCGCCACACCGTAGCACGGCGGGCACACGGCAGCGCGGGGAGAGGAGGAGGTGAACGCAGCTCACCCCCGTCCCTCTCCATAGCGATGTATGGCCGCGGCGCCGTAATACGGGAAAAGATCGGACTTTCCTGTTCTTTTCCCCCGGCTTACGGAGGCGGTACGGTGCTGCACGTTGTGCTGCACCGTACCGCTCCTTTAAGCGCCCCGCGAGCCCATAGAACTGTATGGGGGACGTATATATCGGCCCATATATGTCGGCCGTATATACATCCCCCATACTGTAGTGTGAATGCGCCTTAACTTTTTCAAGTGTTACATTATGTGGAAGGATATGGCTTACAAAGCCAGGAAAACCCAAACGTCAGTTATCTTAAGTTAAATGACTATCTGAATCAACCTCATGGCTTTCTCTAATTCTAAGCTTTTAAAATGGTCCCTTAGTCGGTTTCCATAGGCGAAACTCATGGGAAAACATGACTTGACAGTTGTCCATAGGCAGTAATTTAATATACTAACAGAGGAGTAAGCCACAAACTGTCCATTTGCTTTAGCAAGTTGGCTGTTCAAAGACTGCTTATTAGACATTTTTGGTAATGTTGGGTAAAGGAAAAAGGTGCACAAACAACCCAGGATACCACACCTTGATAGGATTGTTTAAGAAAAGGCCCCAAATTGAAGTGCACTGATTGCTGAATAGTGCTTCAAGAGCCACCAACACGGACCTATCAGCATGGGCTAACATGTGTCGAGCCACTCCCTGACCAATAGAACAATGCCAGAAGTTCTTATCTGGCAGGATAAAAAGGACTGGACGGTTGTTCACTGTCCCAAGGTGGTGTTTTCAGATGGAAGTACATTTTGCATTCATTTGTGACAATCGAGGTCCTAGTGTCTGGAGAAGGTGGAAGGCACAATCCAAGCTGTGATGTTGGGGCGCCATGTCATCTCTTGCTGGTGTAGGTCCCCCTGTTTTTCACAAAAAGTCAGCACAGCCATTTACCAGCAGGACATTTTCCTTTTTTCAGCACTTCATGCTTCCCTCTGCATGCTTTAGCGTTCATCCATGATGAGAGGGTCTCCCTTTCTCTGGATTACTAAGGGGCTTTTTTATTCTCTATCCTGTGTGTAACAACTTGAAAACTGATACTATCCTTAACAGATTTCTTATTTAGGTCTGTAACATGTAGATTTACATGCAATAAATTGGTCTGCTATAACATGTTCTCCAAGTTTGCCTTTTGTCGCTACCTTTATTTTCTTTCTCCAGCTCCCCGGGGTTTTGCAGACATCCCCACTTCAACTGGCACGTGAACTGTGACATCTTGCTATGACCACCAGGCAGTGTATCGGATGTGTTTTTGGCTTCTGCTGCCTTTTTCTTTTCTTCCTTTTGGCATAATAAATGATCGGTTGTACGAAAGTAGTCGGGACCCAATGGCATACATACTAACGGTATGTTTTCCCTCATGGATACAACTTTGTGCAACGTTTTGGATCTTTCTCTCTCATCTTATCTTCCTCTCAGTGTCGGGTTTTCCTCAGGGCTCAGTCCTGGGTCCTCTTCTCTTCTCTCTCTAGACGCCACCCATTGGACATACCATCACAGATTTGGTTTTCTCATATCATCTTTATCTGATGACACCCAGCTATATACTTCTGCACGTAACATCACTCCTGCCTTAATCCCGAACACTATTGATTGCCTCTCTGCTGTCTCTAACAATCATGTCCTCTCTCTTCTGAACTTAATCTGTCTAAGACTGGAAACTTCTTTGTCTTTCCACATCTAATAACCAAACCACCCCTGACCCTCTCCATCTCGGTCTGTGGGATCAACTAAGCAACCGAGGCAGCAGGCCCGCTTCCTGGGTTGTGCTGGACTCTGAGACCTCTCCTTTTTTCCATATATTAAATCTCTTGCGCTCCTGCCCGTATGGCATCTCAGAACATCTCCAGAATCCGCCGTTTCTGACATTTTAAACTTCTAAAATGCTAATTGTGGCACTTCTGCACTCTCGACTAGACTACTGTAACTCCCTACTAATTTGTCTTCCATCTCTCCTAAACTCTCTCCTCTTCATCTATGCTTAATGCAATGCAGCACCAGCTCGTCTTCAGGCCAAACCTAACACTTATGCCTCCAGTTTTGCCAATCACTGCACTGGCTCCCTGTCTCCTTCCGTATTCACTTACATAATAACCCTCATCCACAAGCTCTGAATAATGCCTGCAACCGCCCTATCTCCCTCTCTTCTCTCATCTCAGTCATCGCCCTTTCCGTGCTCTTTCGATCTGCCTTGACATAGATTTAATCTCTACCTTAATTCAACCTCCCATGCACGTATCCAGACTTTTCCCGAGTTGCACCAATTCTCTTGAACCCCTTCCCCAGACTCTTATACTATGCCCACCCCCAAAGCTCAAACGTGCTCTTAAAACCCATCTCTTTAGGCAGCCTATCACACTCGCTAACTGCTTGAAATTCAATCTCTCCCTTTACTAATTCATCCTATTCCTATCTCCCATCTGTTATCATCCCCCATCTTTTATCTGGGCAAACAGCTGATATATACCAAGCTCCAGGCTTCTCTGCAGTCTTTTTCACCTAGGACCCTGTAAATAAGATTGCGGCTGATGGCTGGTCCAAGCAGCGAACATCGTTGTTTACTAAATTATTTATTAATTTTTTATATTGTTTCCCTTTAAGAAGGCTGGACCCTTAGACAACCTCTTTGTCAGTCACCCCCTCAATCCTCATAGTTTTGTAAGCTCTGTGAGCAGGGCCCTCACTCCTATTGTTCCGTATTACTGTTTGTTCTTTGTAATGTAATATTGTTTGTATATGTCCCCTATGATTTGTAAAGCGCTACGAATTTGATGGCGCATATAAATTTCACAGATTTTATATATTATTCCAGTTACATATATATAATATTAGGTCCTACAATTGACAAGGTTGCGAATCCGTTGAAATAATTTTTCCATTCATACTTTGTTTTCAATACAGAATGCTCCCTATTCTACAATCTCCAACCATTGCGACTCTTTGGCCATTCTAGCTGGGATTTGCTAAATCTTGCGAAATTCACCCCATACTTCTAAGAAGCCCCTCCCAGAAGTTGATTGGACATGATTGGCACTTTGCGTGCAAATAGCCAGTTGCTTACCCAACAGACTCAATGGGTGTGAGATTCTGGTGACTGGCCTGGCCCTCCATTACAGTATAGGATACCACTGCCTACCGTGTTTTGCGGACTAGACAGGCCGACCAAAAGACTGTTGATTTTCGTCAAAATCAAAGGTTCGCTTGATACTCCAGATATATATGAAACCACTTAACAGACAACCAGCTGACTCTTGAACTTCACAGATCTGCCCTGCTGGTCATCATACCTTATAATCGAGTGTGCACGCCTTAATCTTCGTGGCCTTATATATGGAACCTAACATTAAGCTGGCGCATATTATTGATGGTGTCGCACATATACTCTGGTGACTGCCCTTTACTAGTCCGCGAAAATACTGTACTTCTTCCCTAGAGTAGTTCCATGAAATAATCTGGAGGTGTGCTTTTTTGGTGGGTCAGTGCCTGTGTTATGATGAAATGGCTGCCATCAGATGCTGTCCACAGAGTATGACAGTAGGCGATGCTAAATGGACATATTTTTCCTTATTCAAAGTACCTTTGACCTTTGACCCACTTTAGCAGCACCAAAGCAACCCCACACCATCACATTTACCATCCACCATGTTGACAGAGGGTTCGGGCATTGTTAGACAGCATATTTCAGTTCGTTCTGCGTCTGCAAATTTTTAAGGACAATCTTCCTCTGTCAAATGTCTTTTCCTCTTATATTAGCCAGTCTCAGTTATGGCTTTTCTTTCTGCACTCTACCTGAAGGCCTGCCATCCTGTGGGATGAGCCTTGCTTCGATTTGTAGAGGTTTACACTGAGCGTTTGGCAGTGCTTTTAATGAAGCTGCCTGTTGCAGGACCCTGTATAATGGCAATCTGTTTTTTCAAACTCAGAGAGCTTTAATGATACTTTGTATGTTGCATAGCATGCATGTCAGAGGGCCCTCATACTTCTCTTATACTTAGTCTGGTTAGAGCCTGTTTGTGCCTCTCCTCTGAGAGAGTTGTGCCCACCGCGTTATGATAGCGAAATCTTCATTTTTGGCAATTTGTCACATGAAAGATCCTAAATTCTAAGAATAAGAATAGACATGTTGAAGTCCTTATTTTCTAGGACTTGTAGCAGTTTAATAGAAACAAACAAATGTGAGGCTTCCAGATCTCAACCAGCTGAAAAGAAGATCAGTGTTATAGCTTCTGATCAGGCAACGTTTGTTGTGTGTGCTAGCATACTTGAACAAGGGTCTTCAAGGCACAATTAATTGATTTGTTTCTTGCAGCTTTTAATTTAATTACTGGGACTTGAACTTGCATTCTTTGATGATTTGTGGCCCTAATACAGTGCACTTCAAATTTTACATTTAGAATTAGATTGCAAAACTATGATGGGAATCAACTCGTACAGTGTTTCTCATCGGTCCACTTAACGGCCTATGGGCTAGGCCGACTGGGTTTTAATATCCAAATCCTGCATGAAGAACGGTTATCCGTCCCCTGCTCTTACAGTGCAGATCGGAATGCGTTCCAACGACTGTCAAACCCTTAGTAACCTCCTAGGCTGGTAGTCCCGGTTGGATCTACCTATATGCTGAGGGAGGGCTGCGGCGAACGTGGAGTGCCGTCCTCTTTGAATGGACATCTGGAGGACCAATGAGATCTCCGGCGTCGCTTTCAAACAAAGATGCCGTTGGGTCCAGTCCCCTGAAGTCATAAATTCATGAAAAAAAAAATCACTCAAACAACTAGAAAACACTAGTGTTTGCGGTTTCAATTTTCCACTGTGAAGAATTGTCTGTGCTCTACTTTAGATCTACTTTAATTTTTAGGCGTTGCACAGACGTATTTTTTGCCCTTAGCAACCAGTCCTGAAAAGTGCAGTGTGTTGGTAATCGGTAACGCCAAACCTTACAACTCCCTCAATTATCTAACTCCTACTTCCACATACATGGGGCAGTTTAAGTGATAAATTTAACAGTACATGATACTTTTTTATGCACATTATGATACAATAACCTACCCGTGTATACTCTGTATAAGCTGAGCTTTGTCAGCACAAAAAACCCCCCTCACCATTTGCTTAATACATGAGCTCAATGTTAAAAAATAAACTCTATTACTACTCCTCTACATCTTTTGGTGTTCTGTCCAACACAGCAGAACCGCGGCCATTGTTATCTGATGGCCGGCACGATACTATGCAATCAGCGACACTCATTCACAATATGCGGTTGCAGCAGCGCATGGCCGCGTCCTCACCGGCTCGTTCAACACGACACAAAAAAGAAGAGAGGCTGCGTGGAAGACAGAAGGAGCCCGTGCTGGCAGCGGGCCGCCGTGAGGGTGCAGTATATAAGTTTATTTTTTTTAAGGGTGGTGGCTGGCTGTATACTACTGGGGGGCTGGCTGGCTGCTGGCTGTGCTGGCTTATCTACTTGGGGGCGGGCCTGGCTGGCTGGCTGTATCTACTGGGGGCGGGCTGGCTGGCTGGCTGTATACTACTGGGGCTGGGGGCGGGCTGGGCTGGCTGGCTGTATACTACTGGGGGCGGGCTGGCTGTATACTACTGGGGGCGGGCTGGCTGGCTGGCTGTATACTACTGGGGGCGGCTGGTGGCTTCTGTATACTACTGGGGCTGGCTGGCGCTGGCTGTATCATACTGGGGGCCCCGGTCGGGCTGGCTGGCTGGACTGTATACTACGGGGGCGGGCTGGCTGGCTGCTGTTATACTACTGGGGCGGGCTGGCTGGCTGGCTGTAGACCTACTGGGGCGGGCGGCCTGGCTGGCTGTATACTACTGGGGCGGGCGGGCGGCGGGCTGATATACTACGGGGGCGGGCTGGCTGTATACTCTGGGGGCCGGGCTGGTCTGGCTGGCTGTATACTACTGGGGGGGCGCTGGGCTGTATACTGGGCGGGCTGGCGGCTGGCTGGAGTACTACTGGGGGGACGGCTGCTGGCTGTGGCGTCTACTACTGGGGGGGCCTGGCGCTGCTGTATACTACTGGGGGCTGGCGGGCTGGCTGCTGATATACTACTGGGGCGGGCTGGCTGGCTGGCTGTATACTACTGGGGGGCGGGCTGGCTCTATACCAGGGGGCCGTGGCTGTATACTAACTTGGGGGCGGGCTGGCTGGCTGGCTGTATACTACTGGGGCGGGCTGGCTGGCCTGGTCTGTATACTATCTGGGGGCGGCCTGGCTGGCTGGCTGTTACTACTGGGGGCGGGCTGCTGCTGCTGTTACTCTGGGGCGCTGGCTGCTGGCTGTTACTACTGGGGGGGGGGGGGGGGGCCGGGCTGCTGGCTGGCTGTATACTACTGGGGGCGGGCTGGCTGGCTGGCTGTATACTACTGGGGCGGGCTGGCTGGCTGGCTGTATACTACTGGGGCGGGCTGGCTGGCTGTATACTACTGGGGGCGGGCTGGCTGGCTGTGTTACTACTGGGGGCGGCTGGCTGCTGGCTGTGTATACGACTGGGGGGCGGGCGGCCTGGCTGGCTGTAAACTGGGGCGGGCCGGTTGGCTGTATACTACTGGTGGGCGGCGGCTGCTGTATACTACTGGGGGCGGGCTGGCTGTCTGATACTACTGGGGGCGGCGGGCTGGCTGGCTGCTGTATACTACTGGGGGCTGGCTTGGCGGCTGTAACTACTGGGGGGGCGCTGGCTGTCCTGTATACTACTTGGGGCGGGCTGGTGGCTGCTGTAATACTACTGGGGCGGTGCTGGTCTGTCTGGTCTGTATACCCTACTGGGGGCGGGGCCTGGGCTGGCTGTATACTACTGGGCGGGCTGGGCTGGCTGGCTGTATACTACGGGGGCGGGCTGGCTGGCTGCTATACTATGGGGGCGGGCTGCTGGCTGTATACTGACTGTGGGCGGGCTGGCCTGGGCTGGCTGTATACTACTGGGGCGGGCTGGCCGGCTGGCTGTTACTACTGGGGGCGTGCTGGTGCTGTATACTACTTGGGGGCGGGCTGGCTGGCTGTATCACTGGGCAGGGGGCGGGCTGTATCTAGGGGGCTGCTGTCGTATACTACTGGGGGCGGGCTGGCTGGCTGTATCTACATACTGAGGGGCGGGCGGCTGGCTGCGTGTTCTCTGGGGGCTGGCTGGCTGGTGGCTGTATCTACTGGGGGCGGCTGGCTTGGCTCTGTATACTACTGGGTGGGGTCTTGGCTGTTATACTACTGGGGTTGCGGCTGCTGGCTGTATACATACCTTGTTGGGCGGGCGGCCTGGCTGCTAGTACTACTGGGGCCGGGCGGCTGGGCTGGCTGTATACTACTGGGGGCGGCGCTTGGCTGGCTGATACTACTGGGGCGGCGGCGCTGCTTGTATAACGTACTGGGGGCGGGGCTGGCTGGCTGTATAAAACTAAACTGGGGGGCGGGCGTGGCTGCTGGCTGTTAACTACTGGGGGCGGGCTGGCTGCGGCTGTATACTACGTGGGGGGGCTGGCTGGGCTGTATACTACTGGGGGCTGGGTCCCGCTGGCTGTATACTACTGGGGGCGGGCTGGCGCTGGCTGTATCTATGGTGGGCGGGCTGGCCTGGCTGTACTAACTGGGGGCGGGCTGGCTTGCTGCCTGTATACTACTGGGGGGGCGGCTGGCTGGCTGGCTGTATACTACTGGGCGGGCTGGCTGGTCGTATACGACTGGGGGGGGGGCTGGCGCTGGCTGGTGATACTGCTTGGGGGCGGGCGGCGGTGGCCTGTATACACTGGGGCGGGCTGGCTGCTGTATACTGCTGGGGGGGCGGGCTGGATGTGATACTGGGGGCGTGCTGGCTGCTCTCGATTACTGGGGCGGCTGGTCTGGCTTCGGCTGTAATCTACTGGGGGCGGGCTGGCTGGCTTGGCTGTAATACTACTGGGGGGCGGCGGCTGGCGTATACTACTGGGGGCGGTGGCGGTGCTGTAGCTGGGGCTGGGTATGCTACTTGGGGCCGTGCCGGCTGGCTGTATACTACTGGGGCGGGCGGGCTGGCTGTATACTACTAGGGGCGCGGGGCTGGCCGCTGGCTGTAATACTACTGGGTGGGCGGGCGTGGCCTGTATAGCATGCGATCTGCTACACTACGGGGTGGGCGACGGCGGGAGTGCGCTGGCTGGGCTGTATAAGGGCTACTGTGGTCGGGCTGGCTGGCTGCTGTAACTTACTGGGGCGGGCTGGCTGGCTGGCTGTATACTCTGGGGCGGGCTGGCTGGCTGTATACTACTGGGGGGCGGGCTGGCGGCCTGTATACTACTGGGTGCTGGCTGGCTGCTGTATACACTGTGTTGCGGGCTGGCGGCTTTGTATACTGCTGTGGGCGGGCTGGCTGGCTGTTATACTGCTGGGGGCGGGCTGGCTGGCTGTATACTCCTGCTGTGTGCGGGCTGGCTGGCTTTGATAAATGCTGGGGGCGGGCTGCTGGCTGTATACTGCTGGGGGCGGGTGGCTGGCTGTATACTCACTGGGGGGCGAGTGGTGGCTGGCTGTATACTACTGGGGTGCTGGGTCTGGCTTGTCTGTATCCTACTTTGTCTGGCTTGTCTGGCTGTCATCCTACTGTGAGTCTTGCTGGGCTTTATACTACTTGGGTGCGTCTTAAATGCTTCTTTCTACTCCTGTTATGTTCGACTTAGCTTTCTGTCTACTCACATTGTTTCGTTCAGTCTTTCTTTCTCCTCTCTGGAACTTGTTTCGTGGCTTTCTAGTCTTGGCTGTTCTCCAACTGTCCTGTTGTTCTAGTGGGCTGTCTGTTCTTTCTCCCTCCTGTTTGGCGGCTGGCTGGCTGTATACTCTCTTGCTTCCTGGGATTCGGCCGGGCTAGCTGGCTGTTATACTACTTGGTGGCGTGCTTACTGGCTGTATACTACTTGTGCGGCGGGCTGGCTGGCTTATACTACTGGGGGCGGGGCTGGCGGGCCTTATACTGCGGGGGCGGGGACTAGCTGGCTGGAGACGACTGGGGGGGGCGGGCGGCTGGCTGTATCTAACTGGGGGCGGGGCTGGCTGGCTTATACGACTGGGGCAGGCTGGCTGGCTGTTACTACGGGGGCGGGCTGGCTTGCTTATATACTACTGGGGGCACCGGGCTGGCTGTCTCAACTCCTTGGTGTGGTCGTGTCTTCTTTCTCCTCCTGGGTACCTACTGTTTTGCGGCGTTATCTTGCTTTCTTCATACTGGGTGCGTTCTTGATCTTTCTTTCTCGCTACTGTGATTCGTTTCGTGGGTATCTGGCTGGCTTCTCCTCACTATGTTTTTTCTTTGTCCATTGCCTTCTTTCCCTCCTGATGTTTTCTTTTCTGATCGTTGCTGATTCATCCTCCTGTTTTCTTTCGTCTCACTTTCATGGCCTGTAATACTAGGTGGGCGGGCTGGCTGGCTGTATCTAACTGGGGGGCGGGCTGGCTGTATACTACTTCTGGGGGCGGGGCGGGCTGGCATTATACTAACTGTGGCGGTCGGGCTGGCTGGATACTCGGGGGGCGGGCGGGCTGGCTTGCTGTATGCTACTGGGGGCGGGTCGGATCTTGCTGGCTGTAATACTACTGGGGGCGGGCTTGGCCTGGCTGCTGTATACTACTGGGGGGGGGGCGGGCTGGCTGGCTGCTGTAACTGCTGGGGGCTGGCTGCTGGCGGCTGTAGACTGCTGGGGTCGGGGGGCCTGGCTGGCTGTATACTGCGGGGCGGGCTGGCTGGCTGATACTGCGGGGGCTGGCTGGCTGGCTGTATACTGCTGGTGGCGGGCTGGCTGGCGGCTGTATCTACGTGGGGCTGCTGGCTGGCCGTATACCCTGGGCGGGCGCTGGCTGGCTGTATACTACTGGGGGGCGGGTCTGGGCTGTATACTACTACTACTGGGGGCGGGCGGGCTGTCTGTATACTACATGTGCGGGCGGCTGGCTGTATACACTGGGGGCAGGCGGGCTACTGTTACTACTGGGGCGGGGCTGGGCAGTCCTTGGCTGTATACTACTGTTAGAGCGTGGTCGGAGGAATGGAAGTCTGGTATCTACAATTTCAGTCTTCTCTACTACTTGGAATAAGAGGTGAAGTTTCTTGATGGCAGAGGGAAGGAATATCTTAGGGAGGGGATCAGGGCTGGTGTATACTACTGGGCGGGCCTGGCCTTGCTGTATACTACTGGGGGCATTAGAACTGCAGGCAGTCCCCGGGTTATGTACAAGGTCGGTTTGTAACTAGGGGTCGTTTGTACGTCGGGTGTTTTTAAGTAGGCGACAGCCTGTATAACTTAATAAATTGTAATTATGCAAAACAACGTGGGAAAAAATTATTTGAACAAAAATCTACTCATATTAATAATAATATTTGTTTAGCGAGTCTATGAATTTCGAAACAACTAATTATTTGAAGGCTAAAGAACAGCCTCTCTATGCTGACTTGGGTTGGTGGCTATGCAGTAACCACGCAGGGGAACATCTCTAACAATTTCCGGAATATAGAGGAATTGCCTCGTGAACAGTCAGTTTTGATGAACAGTTAATCTTTCAATGTCAGGCTTTAACCTAGGAACAGTTCACTAAGTGTTTTTCATCATAATGCTGCACAGTCTAGCTGTGCTAAATAACTTGAAGACTTGGCTTCTATACCAATAGTACTTATCATGTGTGTTACTGTATTTCTGAATTTGAGATGTTAGAAAAGAAGTTTACTCTCATATTCTATGAGAATCCATCAGCGCAGGTAACCTCTACAAACATGAAATTAGAGGAAACGTAAACTAAAACTAAAAGCAGTATAGAGGAAACATATACTGGACAATCCTAGTTAATCCAGTTTTCCTGATCACTCTAGCATTTCTAAGATATACACAGACATTCCCTCCCCTCTGATCTGTAAGGGAGGAGCTTCACTACAATGCATTTACATAACTTGCAGTCACCTTCATCTCAACTTAAAGCACACAAAGATGAGCTCAGACAAAAAGCAAACTCAAATGTAAAGCCGTATACAGAGAGAATTTACATTGCAAAATTGATTTATGCACAGTTTATTGAAACTTTGATATGCTTAGAATTTACCTTAAAGGGAACACAAAGCAAATTAGGCTCTAGCCACAGGATAGGCCACTTGCTTATTCCTTACTCCCCCCCCCCCCCCCCGAAAACCTTTTTAATTTTCTGGTCACTCTACCAGTGCTGAGATGAGTGCAATCATTCCCAGTGACAGTTTACTGTGATCTTTAGGGAAGGAGCTTCACTACTAAGCATGAACAAAAAATGCATCTGCATTATCCACATCTGAACTATAAGCCCACAGCCTTAGATCAAGAATAGAATACTTATAGGACATTACATAATTTTCCCAAATTCTTAAGAAAAAAAAATATAAACTGCAGTGAGCTAATTGTAACAATGTATTATATTTCTATTCCAACTCCGGCTCCACCAAAATGGTCTCCATTTCCTAGACTCTGACTGCACCACCTTGGAAATCTGTAAAAAAAAAAAAGATTTTACAAATTGACAAAAAGCTTCGATAGTTTTTGTGCGCGCAAATACACCAGAAGATTGGTGCAAATGGATTATTGAATTCCCCTTCCCACGTCTACAGCTAGTGTGAATGAAGAGGTAAAAGCTAGGTTGAGGTAGCTAGTGTATAAACTGTGTGGGGGACAGACATGGTTATGTCTGCTTAAAGAGAACCCGTCAGGCAAAATAACCCCCTAAACTAAATATATTTTCATAAACTGCCATTAGAGAGCATTGCCTCTATCCCTTCATTGTCCCTCTACATGCCTGTAAACCTAAGCAATGAGGCCCTAAAGCTGTATGCAAATGATCTGTGAAATGTCCAATGAGTCATTAGCATATTCAAGCTGTCCAGCTTATTCATGAATGGGAGGGACAGCCACGCCCCCAGTGCTTGACTGACAGCCTGTATAATGATGTGCTTCCTGGTGCTGGCGCCCCCTGCAGCCTGTGTGTGTGTGTGTATAGGAGAGATACAACAGCTCCAGGCTGCAGCCATGATATAGCAGAACATGTCAGGTACTTGTGTAGCTGATGTTTGTCTCTCTGTGTATTAGGAGGATGCAGCATGTCAGCAGATACACTAACTATGCTTTACTATTCATTACACACAGACATGAGCAGGGGGAGGAGAGGGGAGGGGTAACATGAGTGACATCTCTGCCTCTGACCATGTGACCAGCCTCATTTGCATAATAAAGAAATTATGATTTTGCAATGATTAATGTATGAATTGACTAGATAAAGGTTGTGCTGGGATCCTTGTGAGCTGCTCCAACAGGTAGTAGTAACAGGACAAGTGACACAGACCTGATGACAGGTGCCCTTTAAAATACACATTGCCTCAATTGCCTTTTCCAAACACTGCTTATGTGTCGGTCAGGCACCTACACAAATACTAGCTACCTCAACAGGTATAACTGCCTTTTATCTATTCATTCACAATAAAGCTGTAAACTGCCTCCTATTTATGCTAGGGCTAGGAACAGGCTACGGGGTGGGTTAAACACACTGACTGAGCTAGTTGATCTTTGCAGGGTCAGACTGGGGGACCTAGGGCCCACCAGTGAAATAGATTCTGTGAGCTTGCCTAATGCTACATGGGAATATTAAATGCACATTTTTAGGCCATGCTCAAGCAATGCATCTGCATTAAAGGGGTTATCCGGATTTTAAAAATTACTTATGGCCAGGCTGGGGTGGGCTATTTAAAAACCATAAACATTTACTTACCTCATCCGGCGCTGCTGATGTCCCGCACCGCGGTCCGTCTCCTCTGTGCGCCTGTTTGTATACAGGGGCGCACAGGGAGCTTCTGGCCGGCCGGAATCTCCCATCCGACACCATCTCCCAGCACTTACAACGCTGAAAGATAGGGACAGATGGGAGGAGCCGGCCACATTGCGGACCAGAAGCTCCCTGTGCGCGGCTTCTGTGCCCCTCTAAACAAACAGGGGCACGGATCGAAGGGACCGCGGCGCGGGACATCTGCAGCGCCGGAGGAGGTAAGTACATGGGCGAAACATGTTGCTTTTTACTGAATGCAAGGTTTTAGGTTTAAACAGATATGCCTTCAGGGAGAAGTTATTCCGGATTAGCTTGAAATGCTATTCAAAGCACAACTCAGTTGTATCCTGTGAACGTGGCCTTAATATCCAACATAAATAAGGACCTTTTTATTAAAGGCAATCTGTGCCTCCCCCCTTTCATCTACTCCCTCATGTTGTGGCCCCCTCTCATCTACTCCCTTATATTGTGGCCCCCTCTCATCTACCCCTTCATTGCAGTTTACAATAAAATAACAAAAGGTGGAGTGTCTCTTCTGCAATCCCTGCTGCGTTGACAGTTTCCTGTTCGGCTGCAGTGTGAATATTCAGATGGCTCAATGTATGGGTCATAGCTAAAGGCATCTGTGTCAGACAGTGCACAGAGAGGTCAGTCTGCCTGCAATTTCTGCCCCTCTATGGTATATGTGTCTTTAAGACCATATATTACAGTATATGCAGTATTTAGCAAGCTCGGTACTTAATGCAGTGGATACCTAAGCTTACTGCTGATGACTGTGCATATGCAGAGAGGTGAGGGAACACAGACATGCGGTTTCCCAGCACATCCTCCTGCATTCTCTCCCTCTGGTACCAAGCGGCCTAAAAACCATTGGCAAATGATATACAGTGTAAGATATAGTATAAGCATTTTGAACTTCCCTACTGGGTAGTGAACCCTAGCAGAAAGGTGTTAGGAAGTTCATAAGTTAAGGCAAAGCAGGTTCTTTGTGGTAGAACTAGATGTAATTCAGCTTGCTCAATATAAACAGAGCTACATATGCTATTACCATTTACAGCATTGCTTTTTGTGTTGCATTATTCTTAAATTATACAATTTTTTTCATCTTGTTTCTTTTATTCAGGTTTTGGTTTATTAAGTTCCTGATTTTAGTAGGAATTACAGTTGGTGCATTCTTTATACCAAATGGAGTATTTACAACAGGTAACATATTGTGATTTAATGTGTAGAGCTTTCACTCTCAGCAAGCTTTCCACTTTCCTTGCCAGTTACATCTTTCTCAAGCAGCTTTCCACTACCCTCTGCAAGTATCTGTCTGTATAACCTGGTCTTTAATATTATGCCTTTTTATCCCGTACAGTATGGTATTATTTTGGCATGGTTGGTGGTTTCCTGTTCTTCCTAGTCCAGCTTATTCTCATTATTGACCTTGCTCATTCTTGGAGCCAGGCTTGGCTGCTGAGGGCTGAAGATGGGAACACAAAGTGCTGGTATGCTGGTAAGTCTCAAAATATTTTAATAAAACTTGCAGACTGGGCAGTGGAGTCAGTAAGCCAAACTCCTAAATTTCTCTATCTTCGACACTAACAAAATGGTCACCGACTCCATTGTCCTGGTTTCCTGGTCACTCTAGCAGTTGTAGCATAAGTTCCTTTCCAGTGTCTTATTTGTGGGGGAGGATGTTGACTACTGAGCATGTAACTAAAGGGCACACATTCATCAGAAATAAAAGCTTGGAACAGAGGTGCACAACCTGCTGTCGACAGACCACTTGAGGCCTCTCAAGCTTTTATTTGCGCTCCGCACCCTGTTGACCAGAGTCCAATAAGTGATTCCCTAACTCATGGAAGCGTTCTCTGGTGCAGGATGCCAAGTATTGTTGAGTGTAGCTTGGAAGTCCTCACTGTTTCCGGGACCTCTCCTGCTTCTCTACTCTGTGTCCTGACTCCTGACACTGGTTGTAGTTGCTGCCGTTAGGACCCAAAGCAGAGTACCCAGAGGACCCAGAAGTGTTAAGTACTTAGTTGTAATGTACTGCTCAAGGGTGGCATTTTGTCCTGTACTGTGGTTGTTGGTGCATCTCGGTTGCTGGTTTCTTGTGCGGCCCCTTAGAGTTAAGTGGTATGACAAGGTGGCCCTTAGATCAGTAAATGTTGTTCACCCCTTGCCTAAAGTCTTGGATCAAGAATAGAACATACATTGAAAAGGAAATGTCATTACCTTCCTATGGAATAACTGTGCCCTCCGTGAGCTCTCCTCAGTGCCTAGTAAGGCTCGCCGGAGGGCCAAAGGGATATTCTATATGGGAAAATATCTGCACGGATGGTGTGCTTTGCTCATTCCAGCAGTTAAAGGACTCCTATGATCTGTTTAATTCCTTTCACCTATCATGCCTCCAACTCTGCCATGCCATAGACACCCAGTTTCCAGGAGAACAGTTGATAGACAATACCTTTCCCATGTTTCCCCTACTTTTAGAGGTTCCTGGTAGAGCCCTTATCTCTCGCCTATACTACATATTATTGTCTTCTCTCATTAAACGTACATCTGCCCTGGCGAGGGCTTTAAGGGAGGATGTGCTAGACAGTATGGGCATAAACAATTCCTGAAAATCCGAAAATATGCCACGTCCTGCTGGGCCCACAGTTGTTCCAGTATACCATATGGGTGGGCCTCAATGGTGGTGCCGAGTAGGTACATGGTTAGGTGTCTTGTTTGATTTGTGCTACTATGTTTTCCTTTTGCCTGATTCATACCCCTGCTTTTATATGTATGCTCTTGACGACAATACCTTTGTTCCTGAGGAGACTTCTTCATTGTATTGGACCAGGTACCACTTATTTGCACTATGTTTTCTCTCTGGGTCCTGCATGAAGAAACTCCATGTGCCTTGTCTGTCTCACCAATTGTCTCTCCAAGTTCTCTTAAATAAAGTTTATTGTTGATTAACAATTGTTGATTCCTAATTCTTATAATTTATTATATATTTTTGGAGTCGGTCCATTTTATCACAACACTGTCCTGCTTGCAGGCATTGTAGACCTAAGCAGATTATAGTTTTGTGGGTAAAGATTCTGTAAAACAGTATTTCTACATACGCAGAGCACATGATCTCACAGCTTTCTTTGAATACTAACATGTTAACAGGCAGAGTATAATAGTTTTTTTTTTGTCCCTTATTTGATCTTATTTTTTTGTTTGTGTTTTAGCTCTCCTCATCTGTACGTTGCTGCTTTATGCTGCCTCAATTGCCGCTATTGTGGTCCTTTATATATACTACACCAAACCGGATGATTGTGTCCACAACAAAGTGTTTATCAGCTTGAACCTCATATTCTGTGTAATAGTTTCTATTGTATCAATCCTCCCCAAAATTCAGGTAAGAATCCATCAGTAACTGGCATCCTGACCACATATTTCAGAATAAAGTAATACTTATTTGTTCAAAGTTTTAAACTTCTCAATCCATTGATAGATTATACATAGCTGAATGATGGCAACCAGTTCAGTTTCAAGAGCAGACTTCAATGTCCCCACTGCTAGAAATGGAGAAGCTGTCATATATGCACATAGAAGAAAACTGGGTGGTAGCAAACATACCTTACTGTGGAGATCTATATATATCTATCATATAAACCCCCTATTCTTTTAGAAGACTGGTAAAGGTTACAGTGGTGAGACTCCAATAAATATACCTAACCATTCTGCAAGCTATGCAGAATTTAGTGGTCCACTGTGTGTACATTAGAAATAACAGTTTCTGGGCATAATATGACTTCCTATCAGCTTCCTGCTCTGTTTATACTACCTTCATAATAATGTTTATTTATATAGAACCATCAAATTCCGCAGCCCCTTACAAATCAAAGGGGACATGTACAAATATAATACTACATTACAGCGTACATTTGTCATATGGCACAATAGAAGTGAGGGCCTGTTCAGGATAATCTTTTCCAAGATTAGGTAATGAGCTCTAGTATTATTAGATGTATTGCAGAGTGTATTCTATATGGAAATGTTATAGTTACACAGATCACCATTTATATAGAGTTGAAAACGTTATATAATTTTAGTGTAAAGCTTTACAGTTTGTTTTTCCTTGAATGTTTGATCAGACAATTTCTGCTGTACAACAGCACAGGCTGGCCAGAGTTTCTCATACTATAGAAGGAGATGGTCTATCTCATATGAAGTCTTATAATGTTTTCTGTAATTTCTAATAGTTATTTCACTTAGGTAAATGCAAGTTAAATATTAGGCCTTGGTTGTGGTGTCTGTGTAACAGGGTCCATATTGTAGCCTCAAATCATGTTCTGAACTGTTACCTAATCTAAGGTGCCAAATACAGATCATTAGACTCACACTTAAAATTGTATTTGGAGCTGTAATACAGAATTTGTAACATGGATGTCTAAATGTGGCCCTTCGATCTCCAGAGCCACTAGACACAGAGGGGTGAAAGTATTTAGTCAGCCACCAATTGTGCAAGTTCTCCGACTTCAAAATATGGGAGGCCTGTAATTGATGACATAGGTAGACTTCAACTATGAGAGATTGAAATGAGAAAACCAATTCGGAAAATAACATTGTCTGATTTTTAAAGAATTTATTTGCAAATTATGGTGGAAAATAAGTATGTGGTCAACAACAAAAGTTCATCTCAATACTTTTATATATCCTTGGTTGGCTATGGCAGAGGTCAAACGTTTTCTGTAAGTCTTCACAAGGTTGCCACACAATGGGGCTCATTTACTAAGGGTCGCGGAGTGCACTTTCGTCGGACTGTACAACTTTTTCGGGTATTACACGGCTTGCACAGGTATTTAACAAATGTCTGTGCTGGGATTTTGGCGCACGCAATCCTCTTTTTTTTTTTTTTTTTTTGTGCAGGCCGCTGGCTTCCATGCAACACAATTTAGGGGGTGTGCCGTCGACGCTGACCGATTTTGACTGAGGTGGGTTTTAAAAACGATCAATATTGTCTTGGCCCATGCACTTAATGCACCAACTAAATGATGTAGTAAACTCTGGTCGACCTGAGTGGGGAAGCGACACATGCAGGATATCGTGGCGACCGATCTTAGTGAATCTCGTGCACACGTGCATTCTAATCGTTAGACACATGCACTTCGCGGTGAAAAGTTTTCAATGGAGCTGAAGAAGTGGAGACTGGCTAGGCCACTCCAGGAACTTGAAATGCTTCTTATGAAGCCACTCCTTTGCTGTTGGTGTGCTTGGATGCATTGTCATGATGAAAGACCCTGCCACGTTTCTTCTTCGTTGCTCTTGCTGGTGGAAGGTTTACACTCAAAATCTCACAATACATGGCCCCAGTCATTCTTTCATGTACAAACCGGATCCGTTGGTTCCTGGTCACCTTGCAGGAACCGCTCCAAGTAGCATGTGCCACATTCATGTTTCCCAATGTAGGTGGTGTTCTTTGATGCAACTCATGGGTTTCCTACTAAAAGTTCTACTACATTTGGTTCTCTCTGATCAGGTAAATCACATTCGCCCAGTCTCTTCTGTGTCGGGAACATCAAAATGCTCGCAACAAACATCAGACGGGCCCGGATATGTACTGGCTTAAGCAGGGGGACGTTTCTGGCACTGCAGGGTCTGAGTCCCTAGCAGCAAGCGATAGCCTTTGTTACGTTTGTCCCTTTTGCAGGTCATTCACTAGGTCCTCCTGTGTGGTTCTGGAATGTTTACTTGTGATCATTTTGGCCCCGTGGGGTGAGATCCTGCATGGAGCCCCTGATCGAGGGAGATTATCATTAGTTTTCTATGTTTTCCATTTTCTAATTATTGCTACTACAGTTGATTTCTTAACACCAAGCTGCTTGTCTATTGCAGATTCAGTGTTCCCAGCCTGGTTCAGGTCTTCAATTTTGTTTCTGGTGTCCTTTGATAAGTCTTTGGTCTTCTTCACCGTAGTGGCGTTTGGAGTGTGACTGTTTGGGGTTGTGGACAGGTTTTTTTTATTCTGATAAATAGTTCAAACCGGAGCAATTACTGCAGGGAATGAGTGGAGGACAGAGGAGCCTCCTGAAGAAATTACAGGTCTGCAAGAGCTAGAAATCTTTCTTGTTTGTAGTTGACAAAATACTTATTTTCCACCATAATTTGCAAATAAAATCTTTAACAATCAGACTGCAGTTTTCTGGATTTGTTTTCTTATTTTGTCTCTAATAGTTTAGGTTTACCTATGACGTCAATTACAGGCCTCTCATCTATTTGAATGGGAGAACTTGCACAATTGGTTTCCCAACTGTATGTGCAATATTTCCAGAATCCTTTACAAATTATTTTTTTTTTCTGTTTCATCTTCTTGCAGGATGTTCATCCACATTCTGGACTACTACAGGCATCTGTTATTACCTTGTACACCATGTTTGTGACTTGGTCTGCTATGGCAAATGTTCCTAGTAAGTAATACCTCAGTGTCCAACTTCACTTAAGTAATTGCAACATAAAAAAACTGAAAAACTGTGAAAAAATTCTGTATATGGAGAAATATTTTTTTTTTTTTTTCCCTCAGGGTGGTGACACAGGTTCAAAACTCCACGTGTGCCACCACCCTCAATGTAATTCTGTGCTTTAATATAAAATACAGGCAATCCCTGGGTAACGTACAAGATTAGTTCCTTTGGTTTGTACTTATTGAATTTGTATGTAAGTCAGAACTGTATGTTTTATAATTGTAGCTCGACAAATTTTTTTTTGTCCCATTGACAATGGGATTTTCAATATTTTTTGCTGTAATGGGACCAAGGATGATCAATAAAGCTTCATTACAGACACCTTACAGCTGATCATTGCAGCCTGGGACTATAGTAAAGTATCCAGAGAGCTTCACCAGAGGTCACATACTTTTTGCTTAAAAAAAAAGGCCAAAAACGGTTTCAAAACGCCATGTGTGGCATCACCCTAATGTATGTTAATGTTGTTCAGACTGGTAGCTGGTGTTTGAATGTCAATGGCTAACTAATGTGTATAACTAATGTTTAGGATTTGAAAGTTTCGACTTTGCATTTCTAACTTCTTGTATTGTTCTGTCAGATCCTTATTGTAATCCTACATTGCTGCCTATTGTTAACAATGGCACTACTACATCATTATCATCCAAAGTAGTTCAGTGGTGGGATGCTCCAAGTATTGTTGGACTTGTGATCTTTATCTTGTGTACGCTCTTTATTAGGTAAGTTCCAAAAATGCAATGTGGGGTTCAGTATTACTTTGTGTTATCCAGGTCTTGACATATGATCAATTTTATGTTGGTCAATTCCTAATCTGATTTGCACAATTCTGGTGGGCTATTCTAATTTGGCAGTTCAAGCCGTTACAACATAAATCTGTCTTAACCCCTTAACGCCGAAGCCACTTTTCACCTTCCTGACACGGCCCATTTTTTTCAAATCTGCCCTGTGTCGCTATAAGTGGTCAGAACTTTGGAACGCTTTAACATATCCAAGTGATTTTGAAATTGTTTTCTCGTGACACATTGTACTTCATGTTAAAAAATTTTGGTGGTATGTTTTGCATTTATTTATGAGAAAATCAAATATTTGGTGAAAATTTGGAAAAATTAGCAATATTCAAAATGTTCTACTTTTTCCACACATGAGTCATAACACCAAAAAACGTAATAACTAACATTCACCGAATGTCTTCTTTATGCCTCCTTGATTTTTTTATACTCTTATTTTTGTAGGATGTTATGGGGCTTTGAACGTTAGGTGCAATTTTTCACATTTTCATAAAAAAAGCTAAATCCTGCTATTGAGGGACCTGCTCAGGTTTGAAGTCACTTTTAAAGGCCTAAATAAAAGTAAAACCCCATAAATTACTCCATTATAGAAACTACACCCCTCAACGTATTTAATTAATTCTTTTTATTAAAGTTTTATTTAGTGTTTTGAACAATTTTTCTTTACTTTTACAGGTTAACTTGAACAAGCCATCCACTGATCGCTTGTTCAAGCTATTCTTCACCTAATACAGTGTAAAACAGATGTATTACACTGTATTATGCTGCGCATGCTCAGTGTGGCACAGCCGGGTCCTGCCAGAAGGCAGGACCCGGCTCCCCGGAAGGAGATTGCGCAGCCCCGGGCACTGGCAGTCTCGGGGCTGCGATCGGAGCAGCGGACCCCCCCCGGTAAGCGCCGCGGGGGTCCAATTACATTTAAATGCCCCTGACACGCCGCGGTCAGTGCGACCGTGGCGTGTTAGGGGTTAACACCCGGGATCAGAGAAATTTCCGATCGCGAGTGTTAGAGGCGGGTATCAACTATAATATATAGGAGCCGGCGCCAGAAGCTTGACATACTATTACTGCATTTTGCGGGAACGCACCTCCCGCCATGCAGTAATAGTACGTCAAATGTCGGGAAGGGGTTAAAGAGGACCTGTCACCTGTAAAAATGGCACTAGGAGCTGATAACTAAATTAAGCAGATCCTAGTGTTATAACCTCCGATAATGCTAGCAGACACTGTCGCACTGTACAATAGAAACGCTGGACTGGGCTCAAAGCGGTCCAGTGTATTCATGAGGGGGCAGGGGGCATAACACCCAGCAGTCACGGCTGGCCTATGGAGTGGGTGGTGTGGTCCGGGGAAGAGGCAGCGCCTCAGTGTCTGCTGGTGTTATCAGAGGTTTCCAATAACGCTAGCAGTGTAACACTGCTACATGTGTTGTATCACTTGGAGCTGCTCACTTTAGTAAGCAGCTCCTAGTGCTGTTTTTACAGGTGACGCGTCCTCTTTAAAGACATGTAGAGTACTACAAAATTAGAGAACAATGTATGATCACAGAAATAATGTAATCTACATTGATCAACATTGGGTGGATCTTATGTGAGGGCCACTAGAACAGTGTTTTACAAAATAGCCAAAGTATATCAAAATAAAACCTTACCAAAAAATGTGATGATCATAATTAAAGAAAAACAATAACTAGAGTACAGAGAAAGATTCTAAATACATTTTCTGAAAGGCAGTCACACTGACCGCAGCATTTAACGGTTTAAACACCTGCGATAGTTGCTCATTTAGACCGCAGGTGATACCCGGGATGTCAGCGGTAGATCACTGCTGACACCCTGCAACTCCTTATGCTGGCTCAGCTCCGGTGCGGAGCCAAAAAAGCATCGGCTCACCGCCGCACTAGTACTGTATATTAAATATGCAAATAT
Source organism: Engystomops pustulosus (assembly GCA_019512145.1). Lineage (NCBI taxonomy): Eukaryota > Metazoa > Chordata > Amphibia > Anura > Leptodactylidae > Engystomops > Engystomops pustulosus. The sequence goes on from CM033642.1 coordinate 150,998,507, forward strand.
GTTTTCCAAGATGGAAAGTGGAAAACAATGCCTCCTTTTGCTACCCTGAAAGGCAGCCCCTTAACACCAAACATGACTTACAAGAAGCCTAATAACATGATGTGGGATTAAAGGGGTTGGCCACTTTACCTCATGTTTTGTGTGTGTGTCATATATTAGGTAATTTAACAATATATTTCTATTAAAAGTTCTGCTGCGCTTTCTTGATAACCTCATCAGTCAGACATTCCTGTCCATAAAATGAGTGCAGAAGGAGGGTCATGTGATCTCTATGGACTGCTATGGACAGATAAGATCACATGACCCTCCATCTGCAGCCATTTTATTGACAGGAATGTCTAGTTGATGAGGTAAAAGACAGGAGGCTTCACTTTACATATCGTGATGGCAGGTTTCACATAAAAATATGCTAATGAGCAAGAGGTGCTCCGGTCTATGTCACTTAAGCACCTCTTGTCTCTGAAAATGAAATAAAGATGCACGCTCCCCACTCTCTGAAGATGAGCCTGGTACGGGGGCATGCATATTTAGGTCGATTAGTCTTGGCTAGACAGTACCAGTAATGTGCTTATGCATGCCAGGATGTCTTCACACAGCTTTCCCTAGGTCCTGCTTTTTATAATTGTCTTCAGCAAAACCACTCAGCTCAGGAATTTAACAAGATATGTTTCAGTCTGCATCAGTGTAGCTACATAATTCTTGAGGTAGGTTTGGTTCATGATGCATAAAAACAAATGGTAGGTTACCTTTAATCACACTCCAGCATCTCCACCATTGGCAAGACCAAAGAGCTCTCTAATGACACCAGGGGCAAAACTGTAGACCTCCACAAGGCTTAGATGGGCTACAGGACAATAGACAAACAGCTTGTTGAGCTGGCAACAGCTGCAATTATTACAAAAGTTAAAGTGCTTTAAGCAATAAGAAAATTACAGACCCCTCCATTCTTTGTGGGTGGGAAAACTTGCAAAATTGGCAGTGCATCAAATCTTTATTGTTCTGTATCTGTACACACAACCACCATCATACAACTTGCATGAAAAGTACAGATTTTCTCTAAAATATGTACATATGCAGACTCCTGGATTAACTTTACAAAAAAATGTTAAAATGTGAATACCCACACACGTCTATATTCACTGGACCATATTGTTCAGGCAAATCACTGTAAAATATGTTTAGGAATGAAGTTTCTTACTATCAACCCTTATCTGTCTACAGCCCAAAACCCCGTCGAACTGAACCACGAAGTCCTGATCACACCTTCTAAATAAAGCATGTCTTACTACTAATATCGAACAGGAAGTAAGAATTCTCCATATGGAGACTGCCAACTAAGGCCACCATGTAGGAGTGTGGAGTCTTATAGCCATGGATGCTCCACTAGGGGGATTCTAGGAGAATATGCAAAGTTTTCCAGGATGGGATAAGGAAAACCACACCTCTTTTAGCTACCTTGTAAGGCAGCTCCCTTGACATCATGCACAACCTACAAGTGGCCTTATAACATGATGCAGGATTAAAACCAAACCAGTATATCTAACAGACTAATATCCGACTCTGCTCCTTGAAGGCAACTCGTCGCTGATTATTTTTCTTTATATATGCACCCTCGATCGTCGCCCAGTTCAGGGTTCCCAGTGACTGTAGCATATCTCCTCGTGTAAAAGGGATGTGCTGCCGTTGTAATGTCTGTGAGTAACAGCGACGAAAGTGCTTGCACCAATTGTCCATTAGTGTTAGCACAAGTGAATAACGAAGTCTTGTTAACAATTTAATAACATTTTTTTCCTCTCCTGTTCCAGGCCAGGAACATCTGATGCATCTTTGAGCAGTCCTTGGTCAGCTGTGTGGGTTAAGATTTCCTCTAGCTGGGTCGGTCTTCTTCTTTACCTATGGACATTGGTTGCTCCCTTGATTCTTTCTAACAGGGACTTCAACTGATCTGGGATGTCAAATCTCGAGATTTGTTGTATAACATTTTCCAATTGCCTTTGGATCGACACCGGACTTTCTGTATGTTAAAAGTGCTAAACACAAGGACAGTCGAGCAGCCATGGTGACCCGATGCAGAACACAAGTCTATGTATTAATATAGGAAATGATGAATTCTGTTATCTCATTCATGCACGCACATGCACTATTTTTTAATGATTCTATTGTTAGAAGCCTTAATTGTAAGTTTTTACTACAAAATGTTCAAACCATGTCTAAAATAACCTTGCCTAATTATGTATGTGAGAAGATTCATATTTTGACAAAATATACTATACAGTATGTAAAAGGTTAATTCACAAAACCATTTACCATGTATCTTAAAGTGATTAAATATGTGATCAGTCCACATTTCTATTTACTGTACTACTACACATGGAGGAACTTGATGCCAGCGGTAGCTGAAAATCCTCTGTTCCGCTTCAGTCAATGTCTATGGGGGTGCTACTAAATCTATCAGCCCTAAAGCCACGCTTTGGGTGAACAGTCGCTGCAAACGGCACAATTGTACGCCAGGAAGGGTATGACCTACAACTGTATGCCAGTGCAAGCACCCAAAGGATACATCAGGAGGCCAGAGCTTCCTGAGTTATCCAGTGGCACCGGTGGGCTTCGGGGATGTCATAATAACATCATCCCAATGAGTAGAGGGTCAGGGCGCATGTATGCCCACAACTCTGTCCAAATTTCACTGTGGAGAAATATGTGGCTTGAAAGACATTTAGCACACTTTTTGTGGCCCGATGGAAAGTGTCTTTGTGTACCTGTCGCCACACAACCCCCCCCAAGCACACTAACAGTACCTTCTTCTGTAATATGTACATCCCCTGGAGGTGTTTTTAGCATATTTCTAGGTTGCAGCATGAATGATGTAATCAGTTTGCTCTGCCCACTCCATGCATCTGACGTCCCAGCCCTTGGGGGTAGATGGTTAGTGTAGTGACAGGCCAATTGTGCCTTTCGCCCTGACGGGCCATACAGCTAACAAGTTTAGTAATCCTTAGGCAAAACTAATATGTATTTTCTCAGTATATAAAATATTTTATATGATGAATACTCAGTTTTATATGTTAGACTATGAATAAATTGCTTAAAATCTACTCCACAACACTCTCTTGCTTCCTCCTCATCTGTTATTTTGGACACCTAAACCTTCAAATATTTGTACATGGTACTTTATGATTTATCTCTAAGCCTTCCCAGAAGTGAACTTTTGTATATTTGCTTTTAATGTAATGTGCTTCACGATATTGTCTTGAATTACATAATGCTAGTTCTATAAATGCACAAAGCAGTTCTTCTCAGTATCACTAGGGGGCAACATACTGCAGCTAATGACAGTAGCGTTCCAGTCATCTATGGGTTGTATGCTATGTGACAAACAGATGGCAGCAGAGATAACACCATGGAGTATGCAGAGAGGCAGTCATTCCAGGTCAGTCCTCTGAGGTGTGAAGAGAAAAGGCACAGTGGAGAGGACTGCAACTACTTGAGATATATAATATATATGTTTTTTACTGATCACAGCTTAGAGATGGTGAGTGACATGCACATGATTTATGAGCGTTGGACATCCCCTGTAGGTGACTGCGGTTGCTTCAGTACAGGACATTCCTGACAGCAGCAGTCATTCTATAAGCTCTTCACAAGGTTTAGTCATTCATCCGCCCTCTGAATCACTTGCACAATACTATGTTTTTCTATCCAATCTACCAGTTGGAAACAGCAGCTACAATGGGATGATTCATACATTTTAGATGCCTAAGCTGGTTAATAAGCACACTACCTGCCTTTCTTTCAGATTTTTTCTTTGAATAAAAAAATTTCAGTTAAATATAATGGGTTATATACCAGGCCTGTGTAAGAATAGCCATCCAGCAGGCCATTGCCTACAGTCCTTTATTTGTAATCTATGCGCATGGAGACTTGGATTGAATTGAAGCCGCATTTACAAAATGTAAAGAGACTTCATGAAAACCAGTTTCAAAGTTGCTCAAGGAAATCTACCACCAGGATGAAGGATTGTAAACCAAGCACACTTACATACTGCACCTCTGCCATGTTCTGCTCTTCTTTTAGCTTCTTATATTTGTTTTTGCAAAAAAAGTTAAACATTATGGAAATGATTAACAGCTATGGAGCATGGAGCCCACTGGGCTCATTTGTATAATTTTTAAAGCCTTTTTCCAAAAACAAGAATATAAGAAGCTAAATGAAGATCAGCTCCTGCCAGGAGGCCCACAGAGGGTTGCACAGATTCCAGAAATTTAAGTACAATATAATACTTTTTTTTTTTTCCTTTTCTTTTCTCGAAAGTATTATATGAATTCAACACTAAGGGTGCGTCACTTGGGGCACTTACATTGCATTTAGAAACACAATGCTAATATCTGGGGGTGAGGCTCTGCCCAATCACATATGTGATTCCAATGAAACACATGCAATCAGTAACGGTTAACCAGCGTTTTGAAAGGAGAGCTTTTAGTTTTTTATGACAGTTTACTGTATGTATTGTGTGAAGGTTTTCCGTGTAATGTTCATTTAAAATGAAGAATTTATTTTGTGTCTTATACATTTTTATTAATTCAATGTAACTGTATTATGTTTTTAAAGAGAACCCATCAGGCAAAATAACACCCCTAAACTAAATATATTTTCATAAACTGCCTGCCCAATCACATATGTGATTCCAATGAAACACATGCAATCAGTAACAATTAACCAGCGTTTTGCAAGGAGAGCTTTTAGTTTTTTATGACAGTTTACTGTATGTATTGTGTGAAGGTTTTCCGTGTAATGTTCATTTAAAATGAAGAATTTATTTTGTGTCTTATACATTTTTATTAATTCAATGTAACTGTATTATGTTTTTAAAGAGAACCCGTCAGGCAAAGTAACACCCCTAAACTAAATATATTTTCATAAACTTCCATTAGAGAGCATTGCCTCTATCCCTTCATTGTCCCTCTACATGCCTGTAAACCTAAGCAATGAGGTCCTAAAGCTGTATGCAAATGACCTGAGAGATGTCAAATGAGTTATTAGCATATTCAAGCTGTCCAGCTTATTCATGAGTGGGAGGTACAGCCACACCCCCAGTGCATGACTGACAGCCTGTATAATGATGTGATGTATAATGATGTGCTTCCTGGTGCTGGTGCCCCCTTCAGCCTGTGTGTGTATAGGAGAGACAGCTCCAGGCAGCCATGTTATAGCAGAACATGTCAGGTATATGTGTAGCTGATGTCTGATGTCACATACAGGCGGTCCCCTACTTAAGAACACCTGACTTACATACGACTCCCAGTTACAAACGGCCCTCTGGATTTTGGTAATTTACTGTACTTTAGTCCTAGGCTTCAATAAACAGCTTTGACAGTTATCAATGGTGCCTGTAATGAAGCTTCATTGTTAATCCTGGTTCTGATGACAATCCAACATTTTTAAAATCCAGTTGTCACAGAGACCAAAAAAGTTTTGACTGGGGTTACAATAATAAGGTATACGGTTCCGACTTACATACAAACTCAACTTAAGAACAAACCTACAGAACCTATCTTGTATGTAACCCGGGACGGCCTGTATGTATGGGAGGACGCAGCATGTCAGCAGATGCAGCACACACACCAGCAATGCTTTACTATACATTACACACAGACATGAACAGGGGGAGGAGAGGGGAGGGGAACAGGGGTGACATCACTGCCTCTGACCATGTGACCAGCCTCATTTACATAATAAAGAAAAGATTATTTTGCAATGACGAATGTATGAATTGACTAGATAAAGGCTGGGATGGCATCCTTGTGAGCTGCTCCAACAGGTAGAGGTGACAGGACTAGTGACAGAGACCTGATGACAGTGTCCTTTAACCCCTTAAGGACGCAGGGTTTTTTCGCTCATTTCTCGCTCTCCACCTTCAAAAATCCATAACTTTTTCACTTTTACATGTACAGACCTGTGTGAGGGCTTATTTTGTGCCTAACAAATTTTACTTTCCCGTAATTGTTATTTATTTTAAAATGGCTGTGTACTGGCCGAAGCTGAAAAAAAAATTCCGAAATGTGGAAACATATAAAAAAAAAATTCACGTTCTCGTGTGGTCAGTTTTTAAGGACTTTCACTCTTCCTTCCAAATAACACGCCTACTTTATTTTTGGTTCGGTGCGATTCAGCGGGATACCAAATTTATAATATGCTTTGTATTGTGTTTAGAATAATTGTTTCAAAAAATTAACGAATTGGCAAAGAAAAAAAAATGTTGCCATCTTCTGAACTAATAACTTTTTCATACTTGGCGCACGAGCTGGGGAGGAGTACTTTTTTGCGAAATGAGCCGTACTTTTGCATTGCTAATGCTACCATTTTGAGGTCTGTGCACATTTGATCATTTTTTTATGTGATGTAAAGGTGTAAAGTCACTTTCGGACATTTGGGCGCCATTTATTCCCCGTCTCGAGGTCACCCGCCGTAAACCTTTTTTCTTTTGACTGATCAGCATTTTGGGACGCGGCCGATACCTAATGTGTCTGGATTTTGCTTTTTATATGTTTTATATCAGTTCTAACGAGAAGGGGTGTGATTTGATTTGTTTTAAATATTTTATTAATTTTTTTAATCGCAGAAGCCCAGATAGCCCCTGGGTCAAACAAAGACCCAAGGCTACCATGGCAACCGATCGCCCCGTCTCTTTAAATGCCGGCCGGCCGACATGAAGCGTTATAGCCGCGCTCCGGTGCAAGAATACCTGATGCGGTTATTAGCGGTGGGGGTTTGCTGACAATATGCAACAAGCCCTCTTCAAATACCAATCCCTGCACCTCTGCGCCATAGGCTACGGCGCAGAGCGTTACGAGGTTTACAGAAAAAAAAGGATGTATGAAGTATCAGAGACTCTGAGGAGGAGTCTGTCAAGGATATTTATTCTTGAATGTGTAAGGATTTGTGAACTATGGGCAATTACAAACTAGGTTTAAATATATGGATCCATTGAACGGTCCATGCCATCTTTTTAACATCCTGGAGATCCTTACAACCTGTTAAATCTGACACTGCAGAAAATGTTGCTGTGTGACCTCAAAAGCCATTTGGTCACCTCATCCTCTGCACATGACCCCCACCCCTACATCTAGGGATTGGACAACAGAACTGTTTCATATCCCTGACTCTCCCCCCTCATTAACACTGTTGTCCCAATCGTGAATGACCCTCTGGATAATTAAGGAATGGGAGGTTCTGAACCGAACCAAAACTGAGAAGGAATTAAAACACATATGAAATTCACAATGAATTGTGTTCACATTTGGGCGCTGCTTGACAAGTCTGAGTGTGTGTCCTTTTACTTCCAACACCTCCAGGGAATAGGTGATTTACTTAAGGTTGTAAGTTTCTGTATGTTCTCCCCCATTCCCCTCCCTTCGTCTTCTCCTTTTTAATTTTAGAATGTTTTGAGTCCCGTGTTGTGTGTCATTTTATTTTGTAAATTCTTTTGTTTTAAACACTTTCTTTTATGTAATCACTGATCAACCTTTTTGTAATTAAAGCATTTTCACTATTATTGGGTCCATGTATGCCTCTGCGCAATCATAGCCTTGTGGAAGTGGTTAGCGTGTTTACTGCTAGGAAGTTGAGTGCATGTCTAGTGGTGTGTAACAAGGTAGTACTGCCTTAGAGCAAGAGGTGGAATAGCTTATTGGGTCCCGGATAAAATGCATTATAAGTGGGTGGCAGCTGGAGCTGGTCTGGAGCTGTAGAAGGTGTGATTTATGACTCAATTTGTGTCCGCTAGTGTAAGGTAGCGCAAAGTTTGATGTAGGCACTTAAATATAAACCCGAGTACAGTTTGACCCCAAGTCACGTGACAAGGCGGGCGGCGTATTCGCCGTGACAAGGTCGATCCTCTGTATTGCATTAAGCTGTGTCGGTTTGTTTTGAACTTGTAACCTATTCATTGATCTTAGATAAGATCTTCATAGACACCAGTAAGTGTGTAATCTAGTGGCTAAGTCGCTATCTCCTGGTAGAAGAGAGTGGGAGCTTGTTAGTTTAATCCCCGCTGGGCCAAAATATTTAATTGATAAAGAAATAATTTCTCAGACTGGTGTCTGGGGAAGGAAACCCTGGAAGAGTAGACACACCAGACATGGCAGATGATGGTATTCCCTGATTGTGGGTCCCTGCCCTAATGCTGGTTGGACACTTCTTACAAGGATTATTGCCTGATGCCTGAGAATGACCCAAATATTAGATTTTCACATGCATTGTTGCCCTCTGTTTGTATGTGTGGTCAGCTGTTTAATAACATACAGAAATACAGTGCAATCATAGTATAAAGTAACAAAAGCTTTGATTGACAGTTACAATGAGGTTTTTAAAAGTCAATATTTTAGTTGTTGACCATCGTCTATTCAGACCTCTGCAATTCTCCCTGGCGTCTCAATCAACTTCGGACTAAATCCGGACTGAAAGGTGTTGTCCACCCTCTCTTGATGATTGACCAAAAGTTCTCAAGGGGATTAGATCGGGGAGTTTCCAGGCATGGACCCAAAAATCTCTATGTTTTTGTCCCGAGCACTTCTTAGTTATCAACCTTTGCTTTCTGGCAAAGGTGTCCATCATGCTGGAAAAGGCTTGCTTTCGGACGGTTTGGGAGGAAGTTGTCTTTGGTACCATTCTGATCCTGGATGTGTTTTTAGGCCAGACTGTGAGGAGAGCGATCCCTGGCGAGAAGCGCCCCCACAATGAATGGTTGCAAATGCTGTACAGTTGGCATGAATTAGACGGTTGTATCGCTCACTTGTCCTTCTCCAAACAAACTGTTTCCCCAGAGTTCCAAACAATCGGAAAGGGGATTATCAGACGAAAATGACTTACCCCAGTTCATCAGCAGTCCACCGCCTGTACCTTTTGCAGAATATCAGTTCTGGTCCCTGAGTTTTATCTGCGGGAGAAGTGCTTCTTTGCTGCCCTCCTTGCACCAGGCCCCTTGTTTTTCAAGAGTATCCAGACACCTCACAGTGCGTGCAGATGCACTCACACCTGCCCTGCTGCCATTCGAGCAAGCTTTGCACGATGGTAGCCAGGGATCCCGAAAGCTGAAAAACTTTAAGAGGACGGTCCTGGTGCTTTTGCTGTCCTTCTTGGGCGCCAGGAGCCTTTTTGGCAAAACAATGGAACCTATCTTTCTTGAATTCCTTGATGAAGCGAAGAGTTGTGACTGAGGTGCAATCTTTCTCGCTAGATATCTGCTATGTAGGCAGTTTTGTGCAGTGCAATGATGATGATGCCAGTGTTTCTTAGAGATTAACCATGGTTACAAAAGAGAAATACTGATGCCAAGCACCAGCCTCCTTTAAAGTTTCGAGTGGTGGTGATTCCTACTTAATCTGACCAATGATCTCCAGCCCTGTCCTCATCAAAAAACACCCACACCTGTGTTAATGGAGCAATCATGAAACGATGTAGCCGCTCTTTTTAAGACAGGCCTGACAATGAAGTTGAAATGTGTTTTGGGGGTAAAAAGTTCGTTTTCTAGGCAAATATTGAATTAATTGCACGGTTAAGCTGATCAATCTTAAAACATTTGCAGTATATGCAAAATTGCCATTATAAAAACCTTGATGCCGTAGACTTGTAAAAATTAACATTTTGCATCATTCTCAAAACTTTATGGCCAGGACTGTACTAGGAGTCAGTACTGAAAATGACACACCCAGTATTGAAACAAAGTATGGATACATCATGTATCCTCACCAAGGTGCTTAGTTTGTAAGTGCCAATATATCGCGGCTAACCAATGGCAATTAGAATAAGTTATAAATCCATCCTTGTGTGATTGCGTGCAGATCTAGCTTGCGTTCATGTATGGACTCATCTGCGATAACCTATATTGTAAGATTGCGTCTGGCATACATTTACCAAATTGAGGAAATGTAATTTAATTCAATAGGTGACAAGGGAGGGTCTGCGTTTGTAGTTTAAGTTGTAGTTTTGATGTCCAAACCAAGAGTGAAGGGAAAAAACGGAAGGGCAGTTCTCACCATGATAAGTCCATTATGATCCACAACTGCTTGACAAAACTGACCGTGTGAACACACATTAGGGTAGCGCTGCTACTCAAGTCGTTGTCCTTTAACAAGATTAATCTAAGTCTCCTTTTATAGGCACAAAGGCATGTCAGTGTGCGATGTACACATGCGGGCCTGATAGAGTCCACAAAGTCAGAGCAAGTGCCTAATCCTGCTGGAGTTTGCAGTTGTTTGATGCGCAGGGGACCTACTCAGTGACCACCCATGGGGCAGTGTTGCGGCCAGAGGATGCACAGCGATCTCGCAAGGAGAAATGTATGGGGCTCGTACACAAGACCCATGTTGTATTAGCTTGTGGCGGGGGCGCTCCGTTATTCCAGTGTAGGTGGTTAATCACTCTTGGTGTAGTTAGCACAATGGATGATATTGTGGCAGGCTCAGGTTGAAAGACACACGGGCTTTTCCCTTTCTTGAGCATACCTGCTTCCTCCATTGTTGTCCTGTGCAGTATGTAAGTTTAGGGTGTGAAAACGAAATTATCCTGTCGAATGAGCCTCCCGATTCTAGAAATTTAGGAGGTAAAGAAATGACATTCAAAGGAATTTAGAACAGCCTTGACGACAGACCTCCAACTGCGTAGTCGGAAGCACAGAAAGGGGAAGCGACCCGTTACATTGTGCTGAGGATTGACCTCAAGATTACAAAGGTGCGTGCCGCGAAAAGTGTAAGTTTACCCTTCTTGGCAAATGGCGCGACCTAGCACTCGCTGCTGAGAGGTGATTGAGCAATACCATTTTACTACGAGAGGTATCGACTCTCCCCTTTCTTCCAGTGTGGGGCGTCGTCCAAACCATGTCTCCCTGTGAGCAAGTGAGAATCCACTAATGTACGTTTGTCACACAGAGGCTGCTTTGAGCCTCCCACCGACTCGATACAGTGGGCGCGGCTAGGCTCTGGCTGACAGCATCAAGGCGGGCTTGTACCCCGTCCCACTACCGGGGTTTTTTTTTGGCTGTTGGTGTAGTGGCCGGTTACAAGTGCGGAAGTGGGTATGTGGAGCGGGTGACAATGGCCAGCCCCGGCTCCCACAGATTCACTGCCGGGGCTGCATGGGAAAACGACGTCTGCAGAGCCGTGACGTCATTCGACTAGCAGGGGCTGGAGACCGAAATTCATCTGTGGTGAGTGCAGCCGGACAGGGCCTGTGTGAAACTGCAGTGTAGTTGTTTTCTTGTGCAGACACACCAATGGAAGCGGTCAATGTCCCAGCTTGTATGCGGCGCAGGGGGGCATAGCAGGCATTCGTGACACGCCAGCACCACACATGGCACATGTTCGCCGCAACATACTAGCGTTCTAGCTTGCTAGGGGCAGGAATCATAAGGGAATAACAGATTTGTCACCGGTATTCTCTTATCCCGCTCCACAGCAAGAGGATCAAGCAACATTGTAAATATGAAGGCAGTTATTAGGATCAGCCTTACAAGAGCCATGTGCCCTCTTCTTCCTGGTATGCATGCTGGATACCAATGCATAGACTGTGTGACATCCTATGGATGCAGCAGCTTGGTTACACCGTGAATTAGGGGGGTTAAAGCGACCAGTAGTGACCCAGGAGCCATGTGCGGAGGAGGGTGTCACAAGTATCTTGTATACACAGGGCATAGGGGGGTAAAAACCAGAGCGTGTAGCCACGCACTGGCATCTAAAGTAGTGACCCTGCGGAAGCAGTCCAGTCTCTTATTTGCGATTGAAGAGGGGTTAGTGTGTGCAGGACAGGAGGCAATGGCGGAGGTGTCACTAATGTCCTGTATACACCCGGGCATAGGGGTAAACCAGAGCGTGTAGCCAAGCAATGGCTCTACAGAGTGACCCTGCAGGCAGTCGTCTCTTATCGCGGATAGAAGGGGGGTAGTGTGGGCCAGGGACGGGAGCAATGGCAAGGATGTCAACTAGTGTCCTTTTATACACCAGGGCACATAGGGGGTAAACCACGAGAGGGTGTAGCGAAGCACTGGCTCATAGTAGGACCTGATTGGAGCAGTCCAGTCCTTATATGCGATAGGAAGAGGGGTAGTGTGTGGCCAGGACAGGAGCCATGGCGGAGGTGTCACTTAGTTGTTTTTGTATACACCAAGGGCATAGGGTGTAAACAGAGCGTGGGGCCAAGATGGCTCCTACAGTAGTGCCCCTGCCGGAGCAGTCCAGTCTCTTCATCTCCGATTAGAAGATGGGTGTGTGCCTCCGTGGCCACAAGGACAGGAGCACCCCATGCGTAGAGGTGTCATTAGTGTCCTTGCATATAAGGGGGGTAAACCAGAGAGTGTGAATATAAAGGGTAGCAATTTCTTGTAGAAGGCCAGTGTATCGCAGGCGTTTGGTTTTATAATTTTGCGTCTGTGTTGGTAAATGAGACAGACGGGATTCAAACAGATATGAAAAGTTTACTGAATACTTATGCAAAATACTGACCAGCATACTGCTGTATTATACTGGCATAAGTGATGGGGAGCATATCTGGAAGATAGCATGTTTAGATTTATTCTTGGTTTCAAATTATGATGCAAACTACTGCCATTAGGGAAAATGCATAGGGAATGAGAACTAAAATATTGGGACAGACTTCGATACCAGCTGATCGCTCTGAAGATCTTATATGTGTTTAATTCAAAAAGACCCAAAAGTACGCTTAAAAATGCACACAAGCGATGCCAGTGGAAACTGCAACACTGCCCAAGTGAGTGGGTCGTGCTGTTCTGTAACACCCATAGAAATAAATTTAAGTACGGAAGCAACGTAACGTGGATCCCTCGAAGACAAGGTTTGATTCAGGATAACAAATGACACATCTCTATCAATGTTCCAGTAACAAATATAGAGCATTTCACTGATATAATCCAAACCATCTCTGATAAGTCCTGGTGTACATTATTTAATACTCTAATAATACATTCCATTGCCATTTCTCTTGCTCTCTCTTTTCGTTATATTAAGTCCCGCGTTATGGACTTGCTAATAATTTTAGCGACAATCATGTATATGAAAAAGATGATACTGCGACCGCACCTTTGGTCGGGTAAATGACATCTCCAAGCGGCCTTAGATAGGTCACTTGACACGGCCACGTCAGTTCGTACATACGAACGGCCACTGGTCTACGGCGTGCGCTCCATGCACTCGCGGTCTTCTGGTCGTTAAGCTACATCAAACTGACAGCCAGAAATTGCATCTTAACTATGCAGTTAACGGAGCCAACATGTAAGCATACACAGTAGTAGGGCGGTGTAGGTATTCACATCTTTGTCCATACTGGTTCTTGGCATTATGTAATATAATGTCATGGCATTGATTGTATGGTATGTATATTCGTTATTTAAAAAAAAAAAAAAAAAAAAAGGCAATGACAGCTCATGAATAATTTCCGTACAATGATATATAAAAGCTTTAGAATGCCATTGTAAATAGACCTGTGAAGCAATCCAGGTTAGGCCGTGAAACCGTTGTCTTTTATTATATTTTATTGTTGTATTTTCTTATAAACACTTTTTCGGGTTGCGCCAGCCAGAAAAAAGGTCCTATTTTTTCCTTCACATCATAAGGAACGGAGGCTCACTTATCCCTGTGGATTATTCAGATTACACAAGTTTGGTTGCCCCTGGACCCAACCCCTGGATCTTTAACTTTAGTCGGAAGGACCTAGTGTTCTACTGTCTGACACTGCACTGAGCTGCAAATAGGCCTCTAGCACCCCCTTGCATTCCAGGAGGAGGCTCACACAAACAAACCTGTTTCCTGCCGGAGCGATGCAAGTAAGGGCTACAAAAACAGGACAGATAAGGTCTTAATCAGGGAAGGGAGGCATATAGCAGTGCTAAAAAAATTATGCAAATGGACGGAGGGCTCCAGCACCATGGATCTATGGAGCTGGAGCAACTTGGGTTCATTTGCCTACTTTTTAAAACCTTTTTTTTTTGTATATATAAAAACAATGTCCTAAGAATCTAAAAGGAAGAGAAGATCCTGCAGAGGGTGGCCACTCACCATAGGTTCAGTGTGCATGTTTAATACTTCATTTGGTTGTTAGATGTCCTTAAACATGCTATACACTGTATTGTAGGTGGATTCCTTTAAAGCTTCTAATGGTTTCCCTGTCCATAGATCACAAGCACCGTGATCCTGAACCTTAATAGAGCGGCTTGTCAAAGCATTGCTGCTCCAATCATTCCACATTGGGACTTCTGGAGATGGCCATAGACATTGATGTGTGGCTAGCATATGACAGCCCACGCTTTGTTGAGAGGAGAAATCTCCATTCACCCTCTTGTGATTCAGGAAAGTATACATTATCATGTGGATATTGTAATTAAAAAAGGAGAAAATATCGCATCTTCAGTTTATGCGTGTGTTCTCTTATTATTCTTGAGGAGATGCTATATTTACCCTACATTATGTGTGCCTACAACTGGTTTGTTACTGGTTGAGGAAGCCCCCCTCATAGGCTGGGCTCCCAATGGATGAGCTGAGCGTATACCGGACATATAATGGTCAGACGGAGGGCCATTACTATACTCCGTCGGACCACTATGCGTTGACCTGTGATAATAGGCAGGATGAAAAGAGTAGCAAGCTACGTTTTCCATCCTGCTGAACGACGAACACTCATGGAGGCAATAGAAGTTGTTTGGGGAGGGGGATACAGGCATATCGCTTCACTCCTCCAGGCTCTCTGATGGAACATTGCTCAGAAAGATGGGGGACCAGTGACATCACTGTCGAAACATCTATATCAAGAGGCCTATTTTCGCCAGCTGCTGCGATGTAACTCTAATTCAGGCATAAGTGGGATATGTCGAATCCCCCTGGCATGTCATTACAAACATATAAGCAAAATTGATCCTTAGCTTCGGCCCCATTCCCACGGCCGTCGTGGTGATGTTTATCTTGCAGCAATTTGCAGCGGGATATACATCCTCATAGACGTCTTTGGTGACCGGCAGCGGTTACGGGTTATAGAACTTTTTGTTACTTTTAATACTTAGACTAGTACAGGCCCTTACACATAATACACTTGACTGCATAAGAGTAACCCCTCATGATTTGTTTTTTGGTCTCTGTGCTATCCATTTTTTGCAGATGTTGACACTGACACAATAATTTCAAATTGGACCATGCACACGAGGAGGATTTGGATGGAAAAATATTCCTGTCTGTGTTTGCTTCTGGAACCTTAGGAATTGAATGAGATGTGAAAATGCAAGTCCGTATTGCAGATCAGTTAAGATACAACAATGAGTGTGACCCCTTAAAAAGTTGTGACACGCTAGATGACCATCATTTGCAACAACTTCCATATATTTTTTTTTTTTTTGCCAGAGATCTGCAAAAAATGAATGAGTGTGGATGACACATGACCATTTCCACAGACATACAAATAATATACACTGTTGATTTCGTAACAGCACACATTCATGCGCATGAATCTTAACCCATCGCGGGCCGAGCCTCTCAATAGACGGTAAGGCTTTGTGCATATTACAGCAAAAGGCTTACCGGGTAGCACCCGCGAACGGTTGACTAGAAGACGGAATGGGGGCCGCCATCTTGTCGCGGATCGTCGCTCACCTTCACGTCATAGGAGAGCGGGATCCGTCGCCATGGTAGCCCCTTTTTTTCGAAGACCCGGGCGCATTTTGTTTTAACTCAGCTATCAGCACATTGTATGGATGGGAGTAAAATCCCCATATACCGCATACTGTAGTATGGACAGTATATAAGAGGATTCTACAGACAACCTAGGGTTAATGTACCCTAGGGAGCTGAAAAATTGTAAAGTAAAAATAAAGTTAAAAAAAAATATACTAAAGAACCTAAAAATGTAAGTAACTCATCCCCCTTTCCTAGAAACTGATATAAATATAAAAACAGTAAAAATCATAACACCTTAGGGTCGCCAGCCGTTCCGGAAAAAATGCCAGATCAAAGTATACATTATAGTTTGTCACTGCGTCTTACCCATAGCGGAAAATAGCGCCCAAAGTCGAAAAATGGCACTTTTTGCCATTTTGAAAAATATAAAAAATCTATAAAAAGTGTCAAGAAGATTGCACAGTACTAAATTATTAGCAATGAAAATTCCATCAAAGTTACCGCAAAAATTACACCACCCACAGCTCCGTACACCAAAGTATATGAAAAAGTATTGAAGTAAGAAGATGGCAAAATTTAAAAAAAAATAAATTTTTGACAGGAGGTTTTAATTTTTGTAATGTATGAAAGAATGATAAAAACCTTACAAATTGCTACCCATAATCACAACAACCCAAAGAATAAATAGACAGTAATTTGGGGGAGGCGGTGCCGTGAAAGCGTAAAATCCAAGACCACAAGAAAACTGCGCAAATGCGTTTTTCACCATTTCACCAATTTGGAATTTTTTCGCGCTCAAGTACACAGCATGGAATATTAAAATACCGTCATTATGAGTGCAATGTGTTACACGAAGTAAGCAATCACAGCCTTTCTACCCCTGTGGAAAAATAAACACACACCTGTTTACAGATCATTTTTGAGTGAGTGTGGTGGAAAGATCAGGAAGTTCCCCCCCCCCCCCCCCCCCCAATGAAAACAAAAAGGGCCAAGTTGTACGGGTTAACATTAGCATAGGCCAATGGGGTGATTTAATCAAGGTTTATTGTCAGTTTTCTTGCTGTATGTGCTTGAAAAAAGTTCCAAATCCTGGCACAAAAAACAGGGAATTGCAAACTATTTCTCCAAAACCACGACTGAAGTGCAAGTTGAGGGGGACATGATAGGGAGTGGGCTATGTTTTTTTTGGGGCAGGATCTTACTGACAGTAGCACTTGCACACTAGCTATAGTGGTTATAGAACTAACTGCTTGGCTAGAATGGTCCTGACAGCAGATGGCCTTCGGATCTATCAGGAGGAAATCAAGCGGGGATGCCGGGAGGGAAGGGCATCATGTGATTGGTGCATGTTTGTACCAGCGTTGATATTTTTCAGGCGAAAACCTTCATATATCTCAATGCTATGCGTACCAGGACATGAAAGTCGTAAGGTTACAGATGATATTGTTCTGTTGTCGAAATGAAAGCTGATCTCCCCCCGCCCCCCCTATTATAAATGGTGTTCATCTTGGAAGAAAACATTACACATAGAGAATATGTTTCATGTGATGGTGGAGAATGACTAGATAAGTGAAAGGTCAGAGTAGCATAACTTGGAATGCCTAGTCCAGGTTTAGTAGATTATGTTGAACCCCTTGAGATCTCTGTTGATGGGTGTAGGAAGGTTTATTTCTCTCTTTATGCCATTGATCTTCATGTGTCTAGGACAGATATAACTGTGTATAAAAGGAATATATATCAAAACCTCCTTCTTGTCTGATCATCAGCAGTTTGCAGCATCTATGTTAGGCTTATATTAGGTAAAACAAGAATGGATATATCTACATATGAAAAGCTGTGTTATATGAAATATGTTCATTCAGGTAAACCAGAAATATATTAAACATGTATATAACAAAAACTTCTATGCTGTACATAATACTAAGTGGTGTGAAAGGAAGCCTTAGACGGAATATGTTATATCGATTGTATTCTCACATGGGTTTTGTACTTCTTTGACAGGACATCTACTGACACAATAAGGCTGCCTAGAGAACCAAGCTCCGAACAGTACAGGCCCATTAGTTCTATAGGGGTGCCAGCAAACCTCATGATAATAATGTCAAACCCCCGGCGCACAATGAGAAGATTTCATAGTGATTGGTTACCTGCGCCAATGTATACCAAAGCTCAGATGAGTCCATGTTTGTGTGGGTCCGGGCTGACAAAAGAATGCTGCCAAACCAGCAAGGTAACACGTTGAGTTAGGGCTAGTTGATTGTGGTAAAATTTTCTAGGATTCCCCTTCGTTAAATCGGCCAACATCTATTTTGCGATTTTTTTGGAAAATATTATAATGCTCCTTACCCAATAGGGCAATTCATGAAATGAATTTGATAATTTGCAAGGATTTGTGCGGCAGTTTTTGTCAGCAATGTAGATTGAAGAAAGGAGTTGGCACTATCAGTAATAATGCATAGTATGTGAGTAATTACAAAGTTTGTAATTTTGAAAAATACTTTCTATTCAGTTTCCTCAGGTTTTCTAGATCTCCTTCCAGTGGATAGAAATCTGTCAATGTGATGTGATGGGACAGAGGTGTACAAGCCTGTTATATCACTGAGGTAACAGAGACGTGTGATGTTTCTATACCGAGTGTGCACCTGCTCTCATCACAGAACAGGGAATATTATATCCCTGGAAGTAAACTTAGACGCTTTCTATAGAAAGAAAGCACGCGAGATCTTGAAAATGGTGAACAAATGTTACAGAATGTATATTGGAAATTGAAATCTTTTCCTTACACAAACAACATCAAATATTTTCTGAAAGTGGACAACCCCTTAGCATATCGAAACTTTCACCAAAATTTGCAGAAGTCAGCTTTCCAGTTGTAGCAAGATGAAATTCAGCAGTGATTTCAGAGTATTAAAGCAGAGGGAAAGGAATGATAAAGCCCCACACAAGATGAAAAATGGGTTTCTTTTTTTTTTTTTTTTTTCTTTTCTTTCCTCTTGACCAGTGATACCGGCGGCACAAGTACATCCATATCCAGCCCTAGGAATGGTCCTAGTATTTTGCCGGTATTACAGTGGTGGCTGTTCAGCTTTCAATGGAGAGGGCCAGGGGAGCGGCTCACCACTCCTTCCTCCTGTGCCCGGATTGTATGTTCGAGCACCCCGTCTGTGTATGAGGCAACAGTGATGCAGATTTCAAGTGGTGCTAGGGGCTGTAGAGTGGCGTTGTTGAGGCAAAGGTGGACGCAAATGAACTGGACTCTGGACTCCAAAAATATATAAAAATTTTACATTAGTTCACCTGAAGTATGTGCGAAGATTTTTTTTCATCAGAATGGAAAGTCCTAGAAAGTCTGTTATATTCTGATCTGCGACTGTAGAACTTTTAGTGAGATGAATGGGGATGCACTTTTTGCTCTATTGGCCAGTAGGGAAGCTCCCCTGTATGGGAGAGTGGAAAAGAGACAAAAGGTTTTTCCAACCTTTTCCTCTTTTCCCATTCTCCAATACAGTATTGACTATATTTTGGTTGGTTACACGAGGGTGGTTATGAGCGGAGCTATCCTATAGTAAATATATGTCACTATGTTCTCTCTGTATACTGCTTATGTTTTGGTGTGCTATCCTCTTTCGTTTTACAGAGGTACTTTATCTGATGGATTCTAACACTATACATAGAAAATGAGGCAAAAAAAACTGAAC
Organism: Engystomops pustulosus; assembly: GCA_019512145.1. Classification (NCBI taxonomy): domain Eukaryota; kingdom Metazoa; phylum Chordata; class Amphibia; order Anura; family Leptodactylidae; genus Engystomops; species Engystomops pustulosus. Next base: position 151,017,873 of record CM033642.1, read on the forward strand.
ATCTGAATTCTCAAATAAAGAGAAAACACATGGAAAATTACTAGATGTATAGAAACCAAGCCTTCATGTAATTAGACTGCTAGACTGTGCAGCATTTGATGAGAAACACTTAGGGAGCTGTTCCCAGAAAAAGCCTGATATTGGAAGTCGTTAACTGTTCACATAAAACTGACAGTCATGAGGCATTCCCTCTATATCCAGAAATAGAGAGAGACCCATGTGGTTAATGCCATCACCCACCAATCAAGTGTAGACGGCTGTTCTAGAGCTGTTCAAATAATTGGTTTCAAATCCATCTATGAAGGGAGGGATCTGATGGAGGCGGATGATAATGTTTCTAAGAACTATTCATAGATTTTTGTACTAAATAATATTTGTTTAAATGCCATCTTTTTCCAATAGTGTTTGCATAATTAAATATTAAAGTTTATAGTTCTAAAGGTTGTATTCCAATAAAAAAAATTTTTCTTTTTTATGTTCACCTAACAACTTGGTTATTGTATCATTAATGGTGCTAAAAAAGCCTCATAGTATTAATCTAAAGTATCACTTAAAGATGCCCAATGGATGTTGCGTCTGATTTAGAGAAATTGAGGAGTCGGAGGAGGTTTTGGGTTCTTACCGACTCCATAGCCCTGGTTGGGACTTCGACAGACCTTGTTTAAATATCCATAAGTTTTTAGCATTTAAAAGCACAGATTTTACATAGTGGCAGCAGGGCAATACCTAGCAGGCCCACCAGTACCAGTAACTGGCAGGCGAAAAGACCTATGGCTCTCGGTACGAGTACCCACAAGCCAGTGCACCACAGTAAGGGGATCGCGGTGCTTTAGATAGTGTTTGTCATGGACACCCATGACTGATTGCATTCTTGTGGGGAACATTTATTAAGGCTTGTATCTCTGTTTTATCTTCAAATATGGGCATCGTTCTGTCCTTTGAAGGAAAGGTTTACCCCCATGCTCACAATTGGGACAGGTTCTTGTATCTCTTCGTCCTCCATAAATGCAAATCGAGTTAATAAAAAAACATAAATATTTGGAAGCATTACTTCTGCATGTTCTCCACCATGGTTCATCTCTCCATGTCTTCACCTAGGGTCATCTAGCAAAATTTCAAAACGTAGCCTGGTAACACATGTTGGTGTGAGTAGGGGGTCTTGCCGACTTGCAGGATTTTAATCTATAGGTAATCTTTGAGACTCTAATCCCTGCTCATGCAGTGCATTGGCTCCATCCCTTCGTGGGTAGTGAGGCTGATCCTGACCTCAGGATTATACTTATCCCAGAAGCCCCGGGACGAGGAGAGTACAGCTTGTGTTTCTTCCATTTTCTAAAATGCGCCAAACAGTTGGTGTACTTTGGATACCCAGATCCTTTGCTATTGTCCTGTTAGCCCATCCAAGCAGGGCTACAATTTTTGCCCCTGGTGTCATTAGACAGCTTCTTTGGTTTTGCAATGTGGGATGCTGGAATGTGATTGTTTCATGTGCGTGGGTCTGGTTGTCTTTCATAAAGGTAACAAGTTCACTACATATAATGAGTGCAAAGTAGAGAGCTTCTCAAAGAAAAACTAAGCTCCTTTCACACAACTCAGGCCATAAACTTAGGGAAAGATATTAGCATATGCTTACCTTTGCCCTTGTTGCCAGTGCGGTGGCCAACACGTGTGAGGGATCTTTACTGTAAGAGCAGTGAGACTATGGAAAACTCTTGTAGCGTACATGTCAAGAGAGGGCCGGTGATGAATTACTGGATAGAAAAAAGAAACACAGGTTATTGGGAAAAAAAAACAGATTTGTCTAGTTTTTAAGAGGTTGGACTATTGATGGACATTTATAGTCGTTTCCAGCTTTATAGTCTATAATAATTGACTGCTTTGCAGATTGAGGATATTGCAGAATATATAAATCTGCTCCATTTGATTTGTTATTTTAGATCCACTATTTTCGGTGTAAATCTCCCCTTTGATGTAAGTTTATTGTAATTTGTTGACATAAAAGTTGCATGAGGAGTGGTACCAGTGTAAATTGTTTAACAAAACAAATGCATTTGGGCGGTTGTCGCTTTAAAAAAAATTTATATAGGTTTTTAGGGGATGCATGTTCTTTAATCTTTTAATTGTGCGGAGGTTTTCATTGGCTGTGACCATTTTAAAGTCTAGCTGAAAAGCAGATTTTTGATTATTTCAGATTTAGTAAACTGATGATTTATGTGAATGTATGAGTGAGCTACTTATACATAAGATCATCTATTACATATAGGAGATTTAAAATAAATCACTTTCGGTTTGGGGAACCTTTTTAGCATCAAATTCAATTTTCATGCCATTTCTTTGTAAAAAAAAATAAAACATAGGGGTATATGTATGATACGCTGGCAAACGATAGCCCTGCTGATCTTGATGCTCTTGCACAGCCATATATAAAGGGGCTCTAGCCTCTGATGTACCGGCAAGGGACCTAGCGCAGCGTATATATCTCTACTGGCTCGGGAGTCTGCGCCCCCCCCCCCTTTAACCCCACTGGGGTAAAAATCGCAAAGTGCTAGGGCCATTAAGCTAGCATTTGCGATTTATTTTAGGCTTTTAGCCACTAAACTGAAGTGCAGAGGCCCTGATAAATATTCCCCTATGTCTGTAAACACCTTATGTTAGTTTGAGAGAGAATTTATAGTTTATAGTGCTAAAGCCATGGGAAATTACCATAGCTTTATGAAATTTTCTGCACTTTGAGGAATTTAGTCACAGCCTAAATACAAGCCATGGATATTTTGTTATTTTGAAACGCCTTTATTAAATCAAAGCGTGATGGCACTGCTGCCAATGTTGGTGGCATGGCTTTCTTTACAGTAATAGTCAACCCCAATGTACAGACAATTATATGGAATGGATGACAAAGTGTTACTCCAATCCCCCCCCCCAAAATCTCGAAGTGACCAACTCCAGAGACACAATAAGAAATATATATAAAAAGTCAAGAAGAGGACTTCAAAATACAAAATTGCATCAGGACCTAGGATACATTTCAGGGGATATTCTCAGTATATAGGTGCTAATGAGTCATGTAAACTTACAAAATGGGTATTATGGAGTAAAAGTGTTAAATGTATCATACAAACTCATACATAAGAAAGAATGTCATATTTTTCTTTTACTAATATCCAGCAAGGGGGTTGTATCTAATGTGCAATACAATTGCCTAAAAATCCTGAGTCCTAGGTCGGGTTCAAGTTCCCCATGGCGTTTAGCGTTACCTCCGATTCCTCAGGGGGAATTAAAAGACTAAGACTCTCCTCACTAATATCTCAGTTCTGCGATGGACTCCACTATAAGATTCAAGTTTCCGCCACTGAATGCGGTCGTTCTGATGCCCACTCAGGGGTGGGTGTCTCGACACAAGAGACGTGACCTGACCTAGCCATGCACTGCCCCCACTACTGGGGTGTTATCTGGTTCGCGTGAACATTAGAACACGGATCATATATTACTCCTATTCCATAGTGGCCATATCCACGAGGACAACAAACCATGTCACCAGCATCATGTGCACACAGTTCAAAACCACAAAAAAGGATACATGCCTATCCATATTAAAGGTGGCCAAAAATCACGCCCACGTGGCAAGTCTCTCTCTGTGCAAGAGTTTCTTAACAGTTACCCCCTCTGAAGCAAGTGTGCAGTTTTTTCTGGAAAATAACTTTATGTAAGTTAAATGCACTTATGGCACCTATATAATGAGAGAATAACCACTGATGTTATACTAGGTCTGATGGAAATTTGTCTTTTGGAGGTACTAGTCTTGACTTTGTATTCATGTTTGTATGCTGTTTTTAAGTGTTATTTTTAAAATAAAGAATTGATTATTGTATGGATACTCTGTGTTTTTTTTGGTGTAGGAGGTCTTCAGGATACTCTATGGTTTTGTTGGATTATTTTTCATTTGTCACAAATCCCCACTTAATACTTTTTTGCTTTGTGTACTCAAATTTTTCTTCCAAAAATGGAAATGTCCTGAGTCAGTGTCGGAGATTAGCGCAAGCTCCAAGCAGCTTCCAGGGAGAGCTGGAAATTGCCTCTGAGCGTAGGATGGCAGCCAAGGGCCATCTCATTATGAGCTGCTCTCTGAGTGTGTGACTAAGGGAAAATCAGCTACAGCAGACAGGCATATAGGGGTGACAGTTTTGGGCGGGTGGTTGTAAATGAAACTGTTTTATTGGCCTCAAAAAACCTAGTACAATGTGTCTTCCTAAGCTAAAGATACCAGTAAGTTTATGAAAGTGATAGTTTTAAACCCCATGGGATGACAAACTCCGACCAATCATTTATGGGTGTTATGGAGGCTGGCGCGATATGTAGGATGAAGGGGGGGGGTTAGATAGATATAAGTGGTCATTGCGTCTTGTGTATTTTTGGTATAAACCACCACATTTCTCTTCTCGTCATATGACATTAAATATATGTTAATGGGTCATATTTGCACAAATCCATCTCCGCTTCTTAAAACTATATAACCTGTTTGTATTTTGCAGTTTACGGGTGTATAAGGGCTTGTTGCTGGTTGTATGTGGGATAAAGGGTTACAATTCCCGTTTTCTGTGCAAGTACTGCAATGTAAAAATGTTAAAATAAAAATTGAAAAAAAAGGAAGAAAACTCAGTGTCACAGATTTCTTTGTAGGCTATATTTTTACAGACATTTGCGTCCAATGTACATTCATACTGTTAATACAGTTCACACAGTTACCAATAATATATATAAAATGTATGTCTTTGGAGAAAAATCATTTACATTTACATGTCATCTGTAAGTTTCCATTACTTTGATGTAAATTCATAATTTTTGTGGGGTGTCAGATGTTTCCATTCTCACAGTTGTTAACTTTTGAAAATTTTATAGAAAATTATCATGGGGAGGACATTTTTTCCCCATTACAATCTTTTACCTGTGGGATCATTATTAGATTTTTTTTAATAGACGGGGTATTTAGCCGCAAGGTGATAACCTAAGTGTGAACATATATCATGGCTGTACACATGTTTTGGCATAAAAACCCTTAGGATATATGGCGTGGCAGAGGGAGCATCAAAAGCCCCAACATCATTGGGAATTTATTTCTTTCGGAATTTTAGATCATTTTTTAAATAGAAAATTATAATAACGGTTTTAACTAACATCAACTGGCAGGTTGAAGAGCATGGGTTGGGCGATAGACTAGATGCGAGAGAGGAGAGATAGGAACCTGCAGCATTATGACAGAGATTTGTGGTGAGGGGGATTATTTTAAATGTAGTGGAAGGAGAGGGGCAACCGTGTATTGTTGGTCTGTTTATACAGGGAGTTTTATTAAAGGTGTATTCTCGTATAGGCATCATATTCGTTTTCAACGATCTTCCATATATAAACTTCTTAAATCGGATGTTATTAAAAAAAACGTTTCTGTGTTAAAGATAATTTCCTATAAACATATCCATGTTGTGCCTTAGAAACGAGATCAGATTCCTCGGTACGACCAAGTCACCACTCTGGGCAGCAGTTGGCCAGCATGCTATAGAGTCCCTGCCTGACCTCCGGATCAAGGATCATACCAAAGGACGGCTGGTGCAACATGCGTAACTACCAGATTTAATATACCCAAAACCTTTTTTTATCGTGCAATCTCTCAGGCAGAGGTGGACCGTATCCGAGGAAGCTTATTCGTTTCTAAGGGAAAGAATGACTACATTTATGAGAAATTATCTTCACCACAGGAAATTTTTTTTAATAACATATTAATTGAAAAAATGGTTATATATCGCAGATTATAAAAAAATGAAATGGGAATGCCCAGATGAGAATACCCCTTTAAGTGTATGACAGATTAGTAAGCGTTACAGATAGTCTAGATGAGGTGATGAAGCAGAACAAACAATTACGTTTGTTATTAGCGGGTTTGAATTGTAAGAAATGGGCAGATCCTAGAGATATTTTTGAGGTCCATGTGGCAAAACCCAGAGACATGCCTCATGGTTAGTGGTGATACCAAGACCGAAATGGAAGCGGGGTCACGGTTTGGTAGTTAGTAGATGGTAGAAGTGTCGCAGAGAGATAGGAAGAAAACAAAGAGAGTGCCACTGTCACCTTTAGGCCAATGGAGTTGAAGATCAGCGGAGGAATAGGAGGAGCTGGTTGATTCACAGTATCAAGCACTGCAGAGAGATCCAGAAGAATGAGGAGAGACAGGTCACCTTTGGATGGAGCAGTGAGGAGATCATGGAGACTTTAAGAAAAGAACAGTTTGTGGATAGATAGTATGAAAAACACATGGTTAGGGGATCAATTTTCATGGAGTAGCTAAGAGGTAACGGATAGTCGAGAAATAGACCGGTGTTCCAGGAGTTGGAGATGAATGACGGGAGATCAGGACTGGTGGTAGTCAACAGCATTGGACAGGTCACGGAAGGAAGGATTCTTTAGTACTGGGGGGTACAACCGTATGCTTAGAGAAGAGGGAAAGACACCAGAAAGAGAGAGAGAGAGAAGTTTAAGAAGTTTGGATGGTGAAAGTGAACACTGTGGGAGGGATCAAGAAAGATAATACTTATAGTCCACATTGGGAAATTTCACAGCGTTACAGCAGCAGAGAGTGAAGTTAGTCAACTATGACAACACTAATATAGGGATAAATGAAACAAAAAGAAAAAGGGGGATAAAAAAGACAAACAAAAGAGAAAAGACAATGATCGCAAGTTTGATGATTGTTAGTATGTGGATGGACCTGCAGGGACGGTGGTGGGGGGAGCAGGTAACTTCTGTTTGGGCCTGGTTTGTTGAAAGCTGATGGCCAGCGGGGAGGAATACTTGTGATAACGCTCCCTCTCAAACTGGGGGGAAGCAGTCGGTCACTGAATGTGTCCCCAATGCCACCACAGTTCATGAAAAGGATGGGAAGCATTCTCCAGAATAACGTCAACTTACACAGTGTCACTCCTCAGCTACCACCCGCACTGTGTTCAAGATGACACCCATGACAGAAAAATGGCTTTTCCTAATCAGTTTGTAGTCTGCCTCTCTCCCTAGCTTGAGATGCTGCTTCCAAAAGACTCTGCCAAAGACGATGGCTGGTGCCACTACAGAGTTTTGAAGAAGGTCTTAGAACGAGCCCCCTCACTCTGACGCCATCAGCTTCTCAGCAGGTGTAGCCTGCTAGGACCCCCTCTGTGAAGGCGTTTAGTTCTCTGCCACTCCAGGTTATTGTTGAGGTGTATGAGATGTGAGGGGCTAGGAGTCATAAGCCGGTAATGGGGGTGAGCGAGGAACGGAGTAGTGGAATGAAGTAGGTGACCAGACCTAAGCCCAAGGACCTTGGCAGGGGCTGGCCTTACTCAGGGCCTTGTATACAGTAGATGCCTCCTAAAGCCTGTGGACTGTACCCATGCTGTAAAAAGAATTTGACGGTCCTAGCCTGATAGTGAATATTATAGGAAGTTTAAAAACTTGTATAGACTTGCTATTTCAGTGCTTACAGAACTTAATGCTGCACATGCTCACAGACATACGCAAGCAGGAGGCGTGGGGGGGGGGGGGGGGGGGGGGGGGACCACGTTCCATGGTTCTATGATTCAATGCTTAAAGTCTCGCAGCAATTATTGACATGTTGCAATTATTCTGGAAGCATAGATGGATTTTATGCGGTGTTATCGGGATGGGATTTGATAATTCCCATAACAATACTGTCACTGTAACATAATTGTTATTTAACTACTGGCGATGCTATTTTGCTTAAGTGAAAGCCTAAGTGACTCCCATCCTAATTATACTAGGTGTTTGGTTGTTTTTTTTTAGCTTGAATATAGAAAATTGTCAAGTGAGTCTCAAAGAGGTTTTATTCATGGAATAGTGTGTGTGCCCACAAGTCCTTTTCAAAATAATAAGATTTGTATGTTTCCCATGAGGATTTTATTGGCGGAGTTTTTGCTTCCTAGCAGTTTTTTTTGCTGTTGGACATGTGGGTTGTGTTCGTGAATGTAACATTTTTAAGAAATTTCCCCTTTTGCTGCTTTCCCTGAGCAAACCTTGTTACATTTGTCTTTGTGTAGAATCCTTTTATTTACCCCAAAAAAAAAGATGTTATAATTTTTGTATCTATATCTAATAAAATGTAGTAGGTTGATGTAAAGCAGTTACACATGTTGCAGTATCAATATACGTATGTTATGTAGAATATTATTAGATTTATATACAAGAGGACCCATGCAGACAGTCTCGTCCTCCATGGTGATGTTTGCTACAAATGAAAATGAGGTACTGGACATGGTAGAGAGGGCTTTTTACAAACAATAATTAAAAGCAGGGCTGCTAAACTTTGTGGGGAATTCTAACATTTGTCCAGTCTCTGAGATACGGACAATGAGGGTAAGTTATCATTTGCAGTCCCTGGACAGTTCTATGAATAGCACTATTTGAAGTAGTGTAAGACCAGTTAGCCTAAAAAGTAGCAATAAAACCTAAATGCCCCTTTCTATGACAAAAAGTCAATAATCATAGGATAATGCCCCCAATTATGTTTCCCCGGACTGCCACTTGCTGGGGACCCATGGGACTATGTCTATACAGAGAGAATGACTAAAACATTGGTACAGTCCCATTCCCATTCTTTATACAGCCATGTAAAGTGACCTTGGTTACACCGTCCATTCCAATAGTAGACAGAGAGGAGCAGCAGGACGCATTATCATCTTTACAGTTACGCTAAGACTCATAGAGCCCAAAGATATGGGAAATGGTGTTGTAAAATGATTTCTCCTTCTCCAAATGTAAAGTAAAAGTGACCATCTCAGCCAGAAAGTGACTCTTTTGAGCTTATTGGGGGTCATTCATAAAAGAAGGAATTCTAGCAGGTTCATATGCTAACAGAAAGCGGGAGGTATTTTAGTGGGGAAAAGCGGTGACAGGTCAAGGTTTCAGGGTTTTGTATCTAGTACTGGTCTTTTTCATCTAGTAACTTGGCCAGTGTACCATTCTATAGTATGGCAAAGATGACCTTGTAATTTCTTATTATTTTCTGCCACATTCCCAGAGAAACCTGTATATAAAGATTGTTCCAAAATAGCTTACAATTAAATTAAAATTAGTAATATTTGTTAAATCACAAGTCAGGGTGCCAGTTATTGGTATTGAGTCATGTAATAGTACAGCACCCTGAAAATTCCCCGTGTTGTGACCACATACACCAAGCTCCAGTGTGAGGTAGAAGATATTTCAGGCAGCTAACATAGGCGTGATAGTGAGGGGCGTGGGCGCAGGAGGCGAATTGCGGGGGAGGAAAACCCAAAGCTATATATAGGTACTTCCTCCCAATGACACTAAAACTGGAAACAATGAAATCTTCACAGCATCGCAGAGACATTTGTCATTACGTTCATTTTGAGATGACTAGTCACAGCCCTGCTGACCCTTAGTAGGGGTTTAACGGTCTATGCAAAAGATAGTATAGACCTAAGCTATGATGTTATATGTTTCATTCAGATGAGTATATTTCAAATGGTGAAAATAGGTGATGAATCAGCACAGGCAAAAAATATATTTAATCATAGTATAAAACTTAGTTTTATTTATCCTTTTAAAAAAGGTAAAAAAGGTACCTGTCACATTACTGCAACGAGATATAGCCAGACGACTCCCGTATAGCCTGTAGCCCCTGCCCCAAAGTATAAGCAGCCAGACACATGCCCCCAGTATATAAAGTTAATGAACCCCCGGGCCCCCCGAGAAGTATATGCAAGCTAGTCCTTAAGTAATATAGCCATATTGAGGGTCCCTCACGTAATATAGCCATATTGAGGGTCCTCACTTTTTCATTTTTGGATTGATTGAAAACTATATAGCCAGCTGCCCCATAAAGCTATCCAGCCAATGCACCCCCAGATAAGACACCAGCCTCATGTACCAGATTAGCCATCCAGCTGCCTACGGTTAGCAGCTATAGTATACAGCTGTCAGACAGTTGCAAGGATATAGACAGCCAGACCCCAGTATACAGCCCCCCCCCCCCCGATAGTAAGCAGACATAGTTTATAGCAAGACAGACGCCTTAGTAATAACCAGCTAGCTCGCCCCCAGTATATATCCAGCTTGCCCACCCCTAGTGTATTTCAGCCAGGATGCTTCCCGTATATATCCAGCCAAACATGGCATCCCGTATTATATGCAGCCAGCCGCACCCGGCTATTTTAGCCATCCAGCGTGTCAAAAAAAGTTAATTTAACACTAACTTTTCTCGATGCCCCCGCAGGTCGTATTTTTTCTCTGTTGCTCCGGGCAGCAGCCAGGGTCAGACACGGAGGGTCCACAAAAAAACTAAGATGTCAGCGAGACAGACATCCAAATTGTGTGAGTGTGACAGTGCGCAAGGAGCTGCTTGGCTCAAGATGAAAGTAGAGGACACGGAAGGGGTGTCGGAAAGGGGTACTGATTTTTTTTTTTTACCCAAATATTAAAGCAGAATTGGGTTTTTGTAGTAGCCTATGTGTGTTTAAAAAAAACTGAACTTATATTCGGGCGGTAGAGTTATAATTTTTGTTATCATATACTTACAATCTATCTATAACTAATTAATTTTATTCATCAATATCTACCTATACAATATGCTTTAATAATATGGGCAGCCGTACAGAAAACTTCACGGTCTTCGCAGTCTATAGGATGGGAAATAAGAAGAATAGCAGGGAATCTCATTTCAAAAGGGGACCAGACCATGAGATTGGAGAGAGGGTTGTGCAAAAAGAAAAAAAATTGTCATCTTTGAAATTTTTAAATAAACTTAATTAATGTCATTTTTTAAACGTTTGGGTAAGGATGTGTTTCACACTGCGTGTCCATGAGTGCCAACTTTTTCATTTTTACGTGTACAGACCTGTGTGAGGGCTTATTTTGTGCCTAACAAATTTTACTTTCCCGTAATGTTATTTATTTTAACATGCCGTGTACTGCGAAGCTGAAAAAAAATTCCAAATGTGGAAAAATTGAAAGTTTTTAAGACTTTCACTCTTCGCTCCAAATAACACGCCTACTTTATTCTTTGGTTCGGTGTGATCGCGGTGATACCAAATTTATATAGGTTTTGTTGTGTTTTAATACATTTTCAAAAATTAAACGAATGTGTACAAAAGAAAAAAAAAAATTGCCATCTTCTGAAGCTAATAACTTTTTCATACTTTGGCGCACGGAGCTGGGGGAGGAGTACGTTTTTGTGAAATGAGCCGACGTTTGCATTGCTACCATTTTGAGGTCTGTGCGATATTTTGATCATTTTTTTATTCCATTTTTTATGTGATGTAAAAAGGTGTAAAAGTCGCATTTCGGACATTTGGGCGCCATTTACCGCCTCGGAGGTCACCTACTGTTACTGTTTATTATGTTTTATATCAGTTCTAGCGAAAGGGGGGTGATTTGAATTTTTTATATTTTATTTGATTTTTATTTATTTTATTAGATTTTCACATGATCTGTTGCCCTCTGTTTTTTTGTGTTTGTCAGATGTTGTAATCACATAGAGAAATATAAGTGCAATCATATTATGAGTAACAAAAGCTTTTATTGACAGTTAGAATGAGTTAAAGTCAATATTTGCAGTGTTGACCCTTCTTCTATTCAGGACCTCTGCAATTCTCCCTGGCAGCTCTCAATCAACTTCTGGACTAAATCCGGACTGATAGTTTGTTTGTCCACCCGTCTCTTGATGATTGACCACAAGTTCTCAATGGGATTAAGATCTGTGGAGTTTCCAGGCCATGGACCCAAAATCTCTCTGTTTCTGTGCCCTGAGCCATTTCGTTATCACCTTTGCTTTATGGCAAGGTGCTCCATCATGCTGGAAAAGGCATTGTTGATCACCAAACTGCTCTTGGACGGTTGGGAGAAGTTGCTCTTGGAGGCGCTTCTCGCCAGGGATCGCTCTCCTCACAGTCTGGCCTAAAAACACATCCAGGATCAGAATGGTACCAAAGACAACTTCCTCCCAAACCGTCCGAAAGCAAGCCTTTTCCAGCATGATGGACACCTTTGCCAGAAAGCAAAGGTTGATAACTAAGAAGTGCTCGGGACAAAAACATAGAGATTTTTGGGTCCATGCCTGGAAACTCCCCGATCTAATCCCCTTGAGAACTTTTGGTCAATCATCAAGAGAGGGTGGACAACACCTTTCAGTCCGGATTTAGTCCGAAGTTGATTGAGACGCCAGGGAGAATTGCAGAGGTCTGAATAGACGATGGTCAACAACTAAAATATTGACTTTTAAAAACCTCATTGTAACTGTCAATCAAAGCTTTTGTTACTTTATACTATGATTGCACTGTATTTCTGTATGTTATTAAACAGCTGACCACACATACAAACAGAGGGCAACAATGCATGTGAAAATCTAATATTTGGGTCATTCTCAGGCATCAGGCAATAATCCTTGTAAGAAGTGTCCAACCAGCATTAGGGCAGGGACCCACAATCAGGGAATACCATCATCTGCCATGTCTGGTGTGTCTACTCTTCCAGGGTTTCCTTCCCCAGACACCAGTCTGAGAAATTATTTCTTTATCAATTAAATATTTTGGCCCAGCGGGGATTAAACTAACAAGCTCCCACTCTCTTCTACCAGGAGATAGCGACTTAGCCACTAGATTACACACTTACTGGTGTCTATGAAGATCTTATCTAAGATCAATGAATAGGTTACAAGTTCAAAACAAACCGACACAGCTTAATGCAATACAGAGGATCGACCTTGTCACGGCGAATACGCCGCCCGCCTTGTCACGTGACTTGGGGTCAAACTGTACGGGTTTATTTAGCCTACTCAAACATTGCGCTCACCTTTCACTCGGACACAAAGTGGATCATAAATCACACCTTCCTACAGCTCCAGCCAGCTCCGCTGCCACCCCCGACTTCTAATGACATTTATCCGGGACCAATAAGTATTCCCCTCTTGCTCTCAAGGCAGTCACCTTGTTACAACAAACCACAGACATGACCTCAGACTTTAGCATTAACACAGCTAACCAACTTCACAAGGCTATGATTGTCGCAGAGCATACATGGACCAAAATAAGTGAAAATGCTTTTAATTACAAAAAAGTTGATCATTGCATAAAAAAATGTTAAAACCAAAAGAATTTTTACAAAATAAATGACACACAACACCGGTCAAAACATTCTAAAATAAAAAGGAGAAACATCACAGAAACTACAACTTACAGTAAATCCTATTCCCTGGAGTTTGGAGTAAAAGGACCACACTCAGCTTGTCAAGCAGGCCCAAACTGTGACACTCATTCGTGATTTCCTATTGTTTTAACTTCCTTTCTCATTTTGGTTCGGTTCAGAACCTTCCCATTCCTTAATTATCATAGGGTCATTCACGATTGGGCAAAGTGTTAATGAGGGGGGAGAGTCCAGGGATATTTTAAACAGTTCTTTGTTCCAATCCCTAGATTAGGGGTGGGGTATGTGAGAGGAAGGTGACCAATGGCTTTTGAGGTCACCACAGCAACATTTTCTGCATGTCAATTTTAAACAGGTTGTAAAGGATCTCCAGGATGTTTAAAAGAGGCTGGACCTTCAATGGATTCCATATATTTCAAACCTATTTGTAATTGCCCATAGTTCACCAATCTTACACATTCAAGATAAATCTCCTTGACAGACCTCCCAGAGATCTCTGTATACATCATACATCCTTTTTTTTCTTTAACCCCGTAAACGCTCTGCGCCGTAGCCTAGGCGCAGAGGTGCAGGGATTGTATGAAGAGGGCTTGTTGCATATTGTCAGGCAAACCCCCACCGCTAAATACCGCATCGGTTCTTGCACCGATCGCGGCATTAACGCTTCACATTGTCGCCGGCGGCATTTAAAAGACGCGGGCGATCGGTTGCCATTGTAGCCTCTCGGGTCTTTGTTTTGACCCAGGCTATCTGGGCTTCTGCCATTTACAAAAAATTAATAAAATATAAAATTCAAATCACATGCACACCCCTTTCGTCTAGACTGATATAAGAACATAGTAAACAGTCAAAATCACAGACACATTAGGTATCGGCCGCGTCCCAAAATGCCTGATCGTCAAATAGAAAAAACGTTTAGGCCGCGGTGACCTCGAGACGGGAATGGCGCCCAAATGTCCGAAGTGACTTTACAACCTTTTTACATCACATAAAAAAATGATCAAATGTCGCCAGACCTCAAAATGGTAGCATGCAACGTCGGCTCATTTCGCAAAATTGTACTCCTCCCCAGCTCCGTGCGCCAAAGTATGAAAAAGTTATTATCTCGAAGATGGCAACATTTTTTTTTCTTTTGTAACACATTCGTTAATTTTTTGACAATTTCTTAAACACCATACAAAACATATATAAATTTGGTATCCCGCGATCGCAACCGAACAAAAGATAAAGTAGGCGTGTTATTTGGAGCGAAGAGTGAAAGTCTTAAAAACTTGACCCACGAGAACTGACATTTTTTTTTTTTTTCATTTTTCCACATTTGGAATTTTTTTTCAGCTTCGGCCAGTACACAGCCATTTTAAAATAAATAACAATTACGGGAAAGTACAATTTGTTAGGCGCAAAATAGCCCTCACACAGTCTGTACATGTACAATGAAAATTTATGGATTTTTGAATGTTGATGAGCTGAAAAGAGCGAAAACACCCTGCGTCCTTAATGGGTTAAAGACACTGTCAATCATGTCGCTGTCACTGTCCTGTCACCTCTACCTGTTGGAGCAGCTCACAAGATGCCATCCAGCCTTTAATCTAGTCATTCATACCTTCATCATTCCAAAACATCTTTTCTTTATTATGTAAATGAGGCTTCACATTGTCAGAGCATTGATGTCACCACCCTCTGTTCCCCTCCCCCCTCTCCCCCCCTGTCATGTCTGTGTGTAATGTATAGTAAAGCATTGCTGGGGTGTGTGCTGCATCTGCTGACCTGCTGCTCCTCCCATACTACAGGCCTCCCGGGTTACATACAAGATAGGTTTCTGTAGGGTTGTTCTAAGTGAGTTGTATGTTGAGTCGAAACGTATACCTTATTATGTAAACCCCAGTCAAAACTTTTTGGTCTCTTGTGACACCTGGACTTTTAAAAATGTTTGGATTGTCTCAGAACCAGATTCCCAATGAAGCTCAGTACAGGCAGCCATTGATAACTGTCAAGCTGTTATTGAAGCCGAGGACTAAAGTACATGTACATTACCAAATCCAGAGGCGTTTGTAACTGGAGTCGTATGTAGTCAGGTGTTCTTAAGTAGGGAAACCGCCTGTATGTGACATCAGACTCAGCTCCACATCTGACCACCTGACATGTTCTGCTATAACATGCTGCCTGGAGCGTCTTCTCCTATACACCACAGGCTGAAGGGGGACCAGCACCAGGAGCACATCATTATACATCACACACATCATTTAGACATGCTGTCAGTCATGCACTGGGGGTGTGGCTGTACCCTCCACTCATATAAGCTGGACAGCTTGGAATATGGCTAATAACTCATTTGACATCTCTCAGGTCATTGCATACATCTTATTGGACCGCATTGCTATGTTACAGGCATGCGAGGGACAATGAAGGATAGAGGCAATGCTCTCTAATGGAAATTTTAGAAAATAATATTTAGTTTAGGGTTGTTTACTTTGCCTGACGGGTCTCTTTAAAACATAATACAGTTACATTGAATTATAATAATGTATAAAGACCAAATAATTCTTCATTTTTAAATGACAGTCACGGAAACCTTCACACAATCAGCAGTACCTGTCCATAAAAACTAAAAGGCTTCTCTTGCACCGCTGGTTAATTGTACGGATTGCATGTTTTCCTTGGAATCCATTGTGATGCAGAGCCGCACCCCCGATATTACGCAATGTTGTTTCTAAATGCAATGTAAATGCCCAGTGGACGCACCTTTTTTTTTTTTTTTTTTTGGAAAAATTTTTAATTGTACACAAAATTGTCATAAAAAAGCATTCATAATACCTATACATTGCGGTAAATACTTATCTAATACAGCATATATAAAACTCCCACATAAACCTCCCCCCCCCTTCCCTAACCCCCCTCCCCTTACAGAAAGCAATATTTTGTTATACAAATGTTATTTCTATGTTACATACACGTTCTCCAGCTACCAGGTCGCAAAGCATAGGCTATCTCCGCTGGTATATATGTGACACTATAAAGACTCAACCCCCTCAACCCCCCCCCTCCCCTAACCCACCCCCCCCTCCATGTTATCAACCTTTTAGATTCCACACAAAAAATCAGACATTTGAAATGTTTCCAATGTTTATATACATATATTAAAATTACTCCACCTTAACCCCCCATCCCTCCCTCCCCCTCCCCCCTCCCCCCCCAAATCTCCCCCTCCCCCAATATCAAACTTTTGAGCCCCTACTGAATCCGCAGTGTAATATCTCTAGTAGTATATACAATAGACATACACCCTGCAACCCCCCCAGTTCAACACCCTCTCCTCCTCTCCCCGTTACCGACGGGAAAAGAATTAAAAACTGCCCTCAGTTCCTAAGGTCCTTGTTTCCATTTCCCCCTAATTTTCTCCCATTTTTTTATCCCCCCATCCCTTGTTTTTTAACCTATTCTTTCAGATTTCTTTATTTTTTCCACCAAATTGACCCCACTTTCTATGGGAATGTCCCTGCACTCCCCCACTTTCTTGCAATTAAGCCCCTTCCTAAATGCGTAACTCTCTGCACATAGCTGCTCCCCGTGATTTACCCACTTCGGTCCATATCTCTCCCCACAATTCGTCACCCCTAATGGTTTGGGTGACTATTATAATACTTATAGAATTCGAAATGTAGAAAAGACCTTAGTCCAAAACTCTCCCATTTTTGGGCAAAACCAGCTTGACTGGGCAAAACCCTCCGCTTCTTGTCCACCACCTCTCTCAGACAACTGTCTCCGACCTCATCTTCAGTCTATAAATAAAGTGCCGGTGAAATAAATAAATCATGTGGTAAAATACTATTTGAATTATCTGTGATTCCACCCAACGACATTGCTTATATTTCTATATCTAGTGTTCCATACTATAAGGAGCATTGTCCTCTTTTGCTACTAATTCTCCCTTTATCCTGTGATTGTTGCCTAATGTTGGATAGCGGCTCTTTTACCCATGTACCTTTAATAAATCTTAGAAGTCATTTTCCTTCCACTTTACCCTTCTTTATACTCTCTAAACTCATTTGTAACGCCTCGTCCATACCCTTTCCTTTTCCTAAAAAAAACCCCTACAACAATCGTGTACTATTTGACCATATCTTAGAATCTTCCCTCGGTCCAGTTTTGTTTCTCCTGCGATTGGTCAAAATGGTTTAACCTGCCTTCTTCACACATTGTGCTATTATCCTAAGTCCCTTTTGTTCCCAAACTTTAAGTCGGTACCTTCATTAGTTCCGGTATCAAATAGTTTCCTTAGAGGTGTCGTGTCCCCAAAACCCATGAATGCCCATATTTTTTACAGCTTGTCCACCCATTAAATAGCACCTTGGAGATTTCCCACTGTGTAAACTCTCACGTATTAAGGACAAAAACCCCTCTCCAGTAACTCCAATGATCGAGTTCTCCCTAGACCCTTTGTAGCTAGGATTAACCTTCGGTATACGGATTTCCCTCCAGCTCGCTCGCTATTTCGGTAATTCTGTGCAATATGTAATAACCAAAAAAAAATGTATCCCAAGGCCCCCATCTTCCATGGGGCGATATCATACCCCAGTTTCATCGGCCTTTTTTTGCCGTCCCCCATATTAAGGTCCTTCAACTTTGCTTCTAGGTTTTTAAATATGATCGTCATCCAGACTGTGGCTAGCAGAGATTACGAACAAAATTTGGGTAGCAGAATCATTTTAATCAGCCCGATTCTATCTGCTCTAGAGAGGGGATCTTCCCAATCCAATGATTCTATTCCTAATGGCTTCCCAAAAGGGGGATTTAGATTTAATTCTACAAAGCTTCTAGTTTGCTAGAGACCATGGATTCCGAGTACCTAAAGTTGCCCCACACATGAATGGTTACAGGATGTTTTACAGTTGGCATGAGACAAGACTGGTGGTATCACTCACCTTGTCTTCTCCGAACAAGCTGTTTTCCAGATGTTCCAAACAATCGGAAAGGGGATTCATCAGAGAAAATTACTTTACCCCAGTCCTCAGCAGTCCACTCCCTGTACCTTTTGCAGAATATCAGTCTGTCCCTGATGTTTTTTCTGGAGAGAAGTGGCTTCTTTGCTGCCCTCCTTGACACCAGGCCTTGCTCCAAGAGTCTCCGCCTCACAGTGCGTGCAGATGCACTCACACCTGCCTGCTGCCATTCCTGAGCAAGCTCTGCACTGCTGGTAGCCTGATCCCGAAGCTGAAACACTTTTAAGAGACGGTCCTGGTGCTTGCTGGTCCTTCTTGGGCGCCCTGGAGCCTTTTTGGCAACAATGGAACCTCTCTCCTTGAATTCCTTGATGATGCGATAGATTGTTGACTGAGGTGCAATCTTTCTAGCTGAGATACTCTTCTGTTAGGCCAGTTTTGTGCAGTGCAATGATGAATGCATGTGTTTCTTTAGAGATAACCATGATTAACAGAAGAGAAACAATGATGCCAAGCACCAGCCTCCTTTTAAAGTTTCGAGTGGTGTGATTCCTACTTAATCATGACAGAATGCTCTTTTTAAGGCAGGCCTGCAATGAAGTTGAAATGTGTTTTTGGGTAAAAAGTTTGTTTTCTAGGCAAATATTGAATTAATTACTGTTAAGCTGATCACTCTTTATAACATTCTGGAGTATATGCAAATTGCCATTATAAAACCTGATGCCGTAGACTTTGTAAAAATTTACATTTGCATCATTCTCAAAACTTATCGCCATGCCTGTACTAGGAGTCAGTACTGAAAATGACAGACACCCAGTATTGAAACAAAAGTATTGGATACATCATGCATCCCTACACCAAGTGTGCTTAGTTTGCTAGTGCCAATATATCAGCGCACACATGGCACATGTTCGCAGTAACATTACTAGCGTTCTAGCTGCTAGGGCAGAATCATAAGGGAATAACAGATTTGTCACCGGTTATTCTCTTATCCCGCTTCCACAGCAAGATGGATCATATACAACATTGTAAATATGAAGGCAGCTACAAGAGACCTGTGCCCTCCTTCTTCCTGGTATACATGCTGGTACAATGCCTAGGACTGTGTGACATCACATGGATGCACAGCTTTGTATACACCAGGGCATAGGGCAGCGATGGCAAACCTTTTAGTGACCGAGTGCCCAAACTGCAACCCCAAACCTCCCTCATTTATCGCGAGGTGCCAACCAAGAAGGAAAGCAGTAATTTATTGCTCCCTGGACAACTTTCAATCATACTGGCCTCCTGAGGACACCAACACAGTAGAAAGAAAGAGGGAAAATTTGGATCATTGTAAGTTATATAACCAGTATCCCTCTCTACACAGAGAACCAATGGGGCCAGCAGTCGTCTCTGTCTACACATTCTCCCTCTTCCTACAGTCCCAAGCCGCATCTTTTAAGTTGCTTGGAACTGCAGGAAGATTCTTTGAGTCCTGTCTGGTGTCCTGGGGCAATGGCCCGGGTGCCCACAGAAAGAGATCAGAGTGCCGCCTCTGGCACCCGTGCCATAGGTTCGCCACCACTGGCATAGGGGGTAAAGCTACAGTAGTGACCCCAGGAGCCATGGCGGAGGTGTCACTAGTGTCCTTGTATACACCAGGGCATAGGGGGTAAACCAGAGCGTGTAGCCAAGCACTGGCTCTACAGTAGTGACCCTGCGGAGCAGTCCAGTCTCTTATCTGCGATTAGAAGATGGGTAGTGTGTGGCCAGGACAGGAGCCATGGCGGAGGTGTCACTAGTGTCTTTGTATATACAGGGGCATAGGGGATAAACCAGAGCGTGTGGCCAAGCACTGGCTCTACAGTAGTGACCCTG